>JAVLSZ010000079.1:1447500-1702918 GCA_032313775.1 Urocyon cinereoargenteus | reverse complement strand
CCTAAACCTAACCCTAACCCTAAACTTAACCCGTACACTAACCCTATCCCAGACCCTAAACGTAACCCTAACCCGTACCCAACCCTAAACCTAACACATGCCCTAACCCTAACCGTAACCCGCACACTAAAACTAACCCTAACCCTTGACCTAACACGTACACTAAACCTATCCCGTACCGTAACCTTAACGCTAACCCGTACCATAACCCTAACACTAACCCTAACCATAACCCTAACCCTAACCCGTAGACTAACCCTAACCCGAACCCTAACCCTAATCATAACCCTAAACCTAACCCTAACCCTAACACTAACCCTAACCCTAACACTAACCCTAACCCGTACTCTAACTTAACCCTAAACCTAAACCTAACCCTTCCCGTACTCTAACCCTAACCCTAACCCTAACACTAACCATAACCCTAACACTAACCCTAACCCGTACTCTAACCCTAACCCTAACCCTAAACCTAACCCTAACCCATACTCTAACCCTATCCCGTACCCTAACACTAACCCTTACCCTAACCCTAAACCTAACCCGTACCCTAACCCTAAACGTAACCCTAACCCGTACCCAAATCCTAACGCTAAAACGTACGCTAACCCTAAACCTAACCCTAACACTTACCCTAACCCCTACCCAAACGGTAAACCTAACCCATACCCTAACACTAACCCAAACCCATACTCTAACCCTAAAACTAACCCTAACACTAACCCTACTCCGTACTCTAACACTAACGCTAACCCTAACCCTAACCCTTACCCTAACACTAACCTTAACCCTAACACTAACCCTAACCCGTACTCTAACCCTAACGCAAACACTAACACTAACCCTACCCCGTACTCTAACACTAACCCTAACCCTAACCCTAACCCGTACCCTAACCCTAACCCTAACCCTAACACTACCACTAACCCTAACCCGTACTCTAATGCTAACCCTAACCCTAACCGTATTCTAACCCCAACCCTAACCCTCACCCTAACCCTAACCCGTACTGTAACCCTAACCCGTACCATAACCCTAACCCTAACTCGTACCCTAACCCTAACCCTAATCCGTACCCTAACCCTAACCGTAAACCTGACCCTAACTCTAAACATATCACGTACCCTAAACCTAACCTGGATCCTAACCTTAAACCTAACTCTAACCCGTACCCTAAACCTAACCCTAAACTGTACCCTAACCCTAAACCTAACCATAAACCTGACCCTAACCCCTAACAGTAACACACACCCTAAGCCTAACCCATACCCTAACCCTAAACTTAACCCTAACACAAACAATAAACCTACCCCGTACTCTAACACTAACTCTAACCCTAACCCTAACCCTTACCCTAACCCTAAACCTAACCCGAAACCTGACCCTAACCCTAACCCTAACACGTACCCTAAGTCTAACTCGCACCCTAAACCTAAACCTAACCGTAACCCTAATAATAACCCTTACCAGTACCCTAAACCTAACCCATAACCTAACACTAACCCTAACATTAACCGTAACCCTATCCCGTACCATAACCCTAAAAATAACCCGTACTATAACCCCAACCCTAACCCTAACCCGTAACATAACCCTATCCCTAATCCTAAGCCGTACCCAAACCCTAACCATAACACGTACCCTAACCCTAACCCTAACCATTACCCTAACCCATACCCAAACGATAAACCTAACCCGTACCCTAACACTAACCCAAACCTGTACTCTAACCCTAACCCTAACCATAACCATGCCCACACCCTAAACTTAACCCTAACCCTAACCCAAACCATAACCCTTAACCGTAACCTAACCCTAACGCATAACCTAACCCTAACCCTAAACTTAACTGTAACCCTAACCCATACCCTAACCCCAAAACTAACCCGTACCCTAACCCCAACCCTAACACTAACCCGTACCCTAACACTAACCCTAAATCTAAACCTGACCCTAAACCTAACCCTAACCCTTATACTAATCCTAACACTAACCCTACCCGCACCCAAAATCTAACACTAACCCGAACCCTAACCCTAACCCGTGACCTAAACCTAACCATAACCCTAAACTTAACCTGTACGCTATCCATATCCTGTACCCGAAACCTAACCCTAACCCGTATCCTAACCCTAAACCTAACCCTAAGCCTAAACCGTACATTAAACCCAAAACTAACCCTAACACTAACCCTACCCCGTACCCTAACCCTAACCCTAACCCTAACCCGAACAGTAACTCTAACCCTAACACTAACCCTAACCCAAACACTAATCCTATCCGTACTCTAAACCTAAACCTAACCCTAAACCTAACCCGTACCCTAACCCTAACACTAAACCTAACCCATACTCTAAACCTAACCCTAACCCAAACACTATCACTAACCCTATCCCGTACTCTAACTCTAACCCTAACTCTAACCCGTACCCTTACCCTAACCCTAACCCTAACACTAACACTAAACCTAACACGTACTCTAACCCTAACCCTTACCCTAACCGTACTCTAACACTAACCCTAACCCTCAACCTAACCCTAACCCAAACTGTAACCATAAACCATACCATAACCCTAACCCTAACCCTAACCCGTACCCTAACCCTACCCTAATTCATACCCTAACCCTAAACCTAACCATGACCCTAACCCTAAACTAACCCGTAACCTAAACCTAACCCATACACTAACCCTAAACCGAATCCTAACCTGTACCCTAAACCTAACCCTAACCCGTACCCTAACCCTAATCCTAACCTGTACCCTAAGCCTAACCCATACCCTAACCCTAACCCTACTCCTAACCCTAAACCTAACCCGTACTTAAACCTTACCGTAACCCTTGACCTAACCCGTACCCAACCCTATCCTGTAACCTAACCCTAACCCTAACCTGTACCCAAAACCTAACAGTAACCCTAACCCATAACGTAGTGCTAACCCTAACCCTAACCCTCACCCTAACCCGCACACTAAAACTAAACCTAACCCTAACACTAACCATAACCATTACCCGTACTCTAACCCTAACCCATACCCTAACCCTAACCCTAAACTTAACCGTAACCCTGACCCTTACCCTAAACCTAAAATTAAACCATACCCTAAACCCAACCCTATCCCTAACCCGTACCCTAACCCTAAACCTAACCCTAACCCTAACACACACCTAAACTTAACCCTAACCTGTAACCTAAGCCTAACCCTAACCCTAAATTTAACCCCTACGCTAACCCTATCCCGTACCCTAAACCTAATCCTAACCCGTATCCTAACCCTAAACCTAAACATAAGCTTAACCCGTACATTAAACCTAACCCTAAACTAACACTAACCCTACCACGTACTCTAACCCTAACCCTAACTCTAACCCTAATCCGTACCCTAACCCTAACCCTAACCCTAACACTAACCCTACACCGTACTCTAACCCTTACCCAAACCCTAACCCTATCCCGTACCATAACCCTAACCCGAAACCTAACCCTTAACCTAACCCTAACCCTAACCCTAACCGTACTCTAACCCTAACCCTCACCCTAACCCTAACCCGTACTGTAACCCTAACCCACACCATAACCCTAAACCTAACCCTAAACTTAACCGTAACCCTGACCCGTACCCTAACCCTAAAACTAACCCGTAACCTAACCCCAACCCTAACCCTAACCTGTACCCTATCCCTATCCCTAACGCTAACCCTGACCCCAAAACTAACCCTAACCTGTACCCTACCCCTTACCCTAACCCTCACCTAAACTTAACCCTAACCCATACCCTAACCCTTACCCATAACCTAAACCTAACCCTAACCCTAAACATAACCCGTACGCTAACCCTATCCAGTAACCTAAACCTAACCCTAACCCGTACCCTAACCATAACCCTAAAACTAACCCTATCCGTACTCTAACCCTAAACCTAACCCTAAACCTAACACTAACCCTAACCCGTACTCTAACTCTAACCCTAACCCTAAACGTAACCCTAACCCTTACTCTAACCCTAACCCGTACCCTAACACTAACCCTAAACTTAACACTATCCCTAACCAGTACTCTAACCCTAAACCTAACCCTAACCCGTACTATAACCCTAAACCTAACCCTAACCCTAAACCTAACACTAACCCATACTCTAACCCTATCCCGTAGCCTAACACTAACTCTAACCCCTAACCCCTAGCCCTAACCCTAACCCTAACCCTTACCCTAACCCGTACCCAAACCGTAAAAGTAACCCGTACCCTAACACTAACCCAAACCCGTACTCTAAACCTAACCCTAAGCCTAATCCTAACCATAAACTGCACCCTAAACTTAACCCTAACCATAACCCTAACCATAACCCTTAACCGTACCTAACCCTAACCCTAACTCGTACCCTAACCCTAACACTGAACCTAACCCTAACAATAACCCTAACCCTATCCGTACTCTAACGCTAACCCTAAACCTACCCCGTACTCTAACCCTAACCCTAACTCTAACCCTAACCCGTAACCTAACCCTAAACCTAACCCTAACACTAACTCTACCCCGTACTCTAACCCTAACCCTAACCTAACCATAACCCTAACCCATACCATAAACCTAACCCATACCCTAACCCGAACCCTAAACCTAACTCTAACCCTTGTCCTAACCCATACCCAACCCTATCCTGTACCCTAACTCTAACCCTAACCCGTACCTAAACCCTGAGTAACCCTAACCCATGCTCTAGCGCTAACTCTAACCCTAACCCAAAGCCTAACCCGCACCCTAAACCTAAAACTAACCGTATCCCTACCCATAATCCTTACCCGTACCCTAACCCCAACCCGTAACCTAACACTAACCCTAACCTTAACCGTAACCCTAACCCGTACCCTAACCCTAAAACTAACCCGTACCATAACCCCAAACCTAACCCTAACCCATACCATAACCCTATCCCTAACCCTAACCCTGACCCTAAACCTAACCCTAACCCGTACCCTAAGCCTAACCCGCACCTAAACCTAACCGTAACCCGTACCCTAACCCTAACCCGTAACGTAACCTAAACCTAACCCTAAACTTATCCCATACACTAACCCTATCCCGTACCCTAAACCTAACCCTAACCTGTACTCTAAACCTAACCCTAAACCTAACCTTATCTGTACACTAACCCTAACCCTAAAACTAACACTAACCCTAACCCATACTCTAAACCTAAAACTAACCCTAAACCTAAACCTAATTCTTACTCTAACCCTAACCCATACCCTAACACTGACCCTTACCCTAACCCTAAACCTATCCGTACACTAACCCTAACCCTAACCCTAACACTAACCCTAACAGGAAATCTAACCCTAACCCTAACCCTAAACCTAACCCTAACCCGTACTCTAACCCTATCCCGTACCCCAAAACTAACTCTTACCCTAACCCTAAACCTAACCTGTACCCTAACCCTAAATGTAACACTAACGCGTTCCCAAACTCTAACCCTTACCCGTACCCTAACCCTAACCCTAACAATTACCCTAACCTGTACCCAAACGGTAAACCTACCCCGTACCCTAACACTAACCCAAACCCGTACTCTAACCCTAAACCTAACCCTAACACTAACCCTAACCCGTACTCTAACCCTAACCCTTACCATAACCATACTCTAACCCTAACCCTAACCCTCACCCTAATCCTAACCCGTACTGTAACCCTAACCCATAACATAACGCTAACCCTAACCAGTACCCTAACCCTAACCCTTATTCGTAACCTAACCGTAACCCTAACCCTGACCCTAACCCTAACCCTAACCCTTACCCTAAACCTAACCCACACCCTAACCCTAAACCTAAGCCTAACCCTAACCCTAAACCTAAACCAAATCCTAACCCTAACCATAACCCTTACCCGTACCCTAACCTTAACCCATAAACTAACCCTAACCCGCACCTAAACCGTACCATAACCCGTACCCTAAACCTAACCCGTAACCTAAACCTAAACCTAACCCTAAACTTATCCTGTACACTAACCCAATCCCGTACCCTAAACCTAAACCTAAACTGTACCCTAAACGTAACCCTAACCCTTACCCTATCCGTACACTAACCCTAACCCTAACTCTAACCTTAACCCTAACCCTAACACTAACCCTATGGCATACTCTAACCCTAACCCTAAACCTAACACTAACCCAAACATGAACTCTAACCCTAACCCTAACCCTAAACGTAACCCTAACCCATAATCTAACCCTAACCCGGCCTTAACACTAACCCCAACCCTAACACTATCCCTAACCAGTACCCAAACCCTAACCCTAACACGTACCCTAACCCTAACCCTAACCCGCACACTAAAACTAACCCTAAAACTAGACCTAACACGTACACTAACCCTAACCCTAACCCGCACCCTACACCTAACCATAACCCGTACCCTAAACCTAACCCGTAACCTAAACCTAACCCTAACCCTAAACTTAACCCGTACGCTAACCCTATCCCGTACCCTAAACCTATCCCTAACCTGTATCCTAACCCTAAACCTAACCCTAAGCCTAACCTGTACATTAACCCTAACCCTAAACCTAACCCTAACACTAACCCTAAACCGTACTCTATCCCTAACCGTAACCGTATTCTAACCCTAACCCTAAACCTCACCCTAAGCCTAAATCGTACTGTAACCCTAAACCATACCATAACCCTAAACCTAACCCGTACCTAACCCTAATTCGTACCCTAACCCTAACCCTGACCCTAACCACACCTAAACCTAAACCTAACCCATAACCTAAGCCTAACACTAACACTAAACTTAACCCGTATGCTAACCCTATCCCGTACCATTAACCTAACCCTAGCCCGTAAACTAACCCTAAACCTAACCCTAAGCCTAACCAGTACATTAACCCTAATCCTAACACTAACACTATCCCTACCCCGTACTCGAACCCTAACCCTAACTCTAACCCTAACCCGTACCCTAACCCTAATCCTAACCCTAACACTAACCCTACCCCGTACTCTAACCCTAACAAAAACCCTAACCCTAACCCTAACACTAATCCTAACCCGTACTCTAACCCTAACCCTAACCCTAACCCTAACACTAACTCTTACCCTAAACCTAACCCTAACCCTAACCATAAAACTAACCCTAAACCATACTCTAACCCTAAACCTAACCCTACACTAACCCTACCCCGTACTCTAACACTAACCCTAATCCTAACCCTAACTCGTACCCTAAACCTAACCCTAACCCTAACCCTAAAACTAACCCTAACCCGTACTCTATCCCTAAACCTAACCGTATTCTAACCCTAACCCTAACCCTCACCCTAACCCTAACACGTACTGTAACCCTAACCCATACCATAACCCTAAACCTAACCCGTACCCTAATCCTAACCCTAATTCATACCCTAACCCTAACACTAACAGTGACCCTAACCCTAACCCGTATCCAAAACCTAACTCATACCCTAACCCTAAAACTAACCCTAACCCATGCTCTAACCCTATCCCGTACACTAACACTAACCCTAATCCGAATCCTTGACCTAACCCGTAAACTAACCCTAACCCTAACCCGTACCCAAACACTAACAGAAACCGTAAACCATACCCTAGCGCTAACACTAACCCTAAACCTAATTCTAACCATTACCCGTACCCTAGCCCTAACCCATACCCTAACCCTAACCCTAAATTTAACCGTAACCCTGACCAGTTCCCTAAACCTAAAATTAACCCGGACCCTAATACCAACCCTAACCCTAACCCGTACTCTAACCCTAACCCTAAACCTACCCACACCTAAACCTAACACTAACCCGTAACCTAAGCCTAACCCTAAACCTAAACTTAACCCGTACGCTAACCCTATCCCGTACACTTAACCAAACCCTAACCCGAAACCTAACTCTAAACCTAACCCCAACCCTAACCCTAACCCTTACCTTAACCCTATCCCTAACGCTAACCCTGACCCTAAACCTAACCCTAACCCATACCCTAACCCTAACCCTAACCCTGACCCTAAACCTAACCCGTACCCGTACACTAAGCCTAACCCATACCCTAACCCTAACCCTAAACCTAACCGTAACCCTGACCCGTACAATAAACCTAAAATTAACCCGTAACCTAACCCCAACCCTAATCCTAACCTGAACCCTAACCCTAACCCTAAACCTAACCCACAACAAACCTAACCCTAACCCGTAACCTAAGCCTAACCCTAACCCTAAACTTAACCCGTACGCTAACACTATCCTGTACCCTTAACCTAACCCTAAACCGTAACCTAACCCTAAACCTAACCCTAAGCCTAACTCGTACATTAACCCTAACCCTAACACTAACACTAACCCTACCCCGTACTCTAACCCTAACCCTAACTCTAACCCTAAACCGTACCCTAACCATAACCCTAACCCTAACACTAACCCTACCCCGTACTCTAACCCTAACACAAACCCTAAACCTAAACCCTACCCTAACCCTAACCCTAACTCTAACACTAACCTTAACCCGTACTCTAACCCTAACTCTAAACCTAACCCTAACTGTACTCTAACCGTATCACTAACCCTCACCGTAACCCTAACCGTACTGTAATCCTAACCCGTACCATAACCCTAACCCTAACCCTAAACTTAATGGTAACCCTGATCCGTACCCTAACTCTAAAACTAACCCGTACCCTATCCACAACCCTAAACCTAACCCGTACTCTAACCCTATCCCTAACGCTAACCCTGACCATAAACCTAAACTAACCCGTACCCTATCCCTAACCCTAACCATAACCCTCACCTAAACCTAACCCTAACCCGTACCCTAACCCTAAGCCGTAACCTAAACCTAACCCTAACCCTAAACATAACCCCTACGCTAACCCTATCCCGTACCTTAAACCTAACTCTAACCCGTACACTAACACTAACCCTAACCCTAAACCTGACCCTAAATCTAACTCTAACCCGTACCCTAACCCTAACCCTAACCCTAACACTAGCCCTAGCCCGTACTCTAACACTAACCCTAACCCTAAACATAACCCTAACACATACGCTAACCCTAACCCGTACCCTAATACTAACCCTAACCCTAACACTATCCCTAACCCATACTCTAAACCTAAAACTAACCCTATCTCTAACCCAAACCCGTACTATAACCCTAAACCTAACCCTAACCTTAAACCTAACCCTAACCCGTACTCTAACCCTATCTCGTAGCCTAACAGTAACTCTAAACCTAAACCCTAAACCTAACCCTAACCCTTACCTAACCCGTACCCGAACGGTAAACCTAACCCGTACCCTAACACTAACCCAAACCCGTACTCTAACCCTAACCCTAACCCTAACCCTAAACCGCACCCTAAACTTAACCCTAACCCTAACGCTAACCATAACCCTTAACCGTACCCTAAACCTAACCCTAACTCGTACCCTAACCCTAACACTGACCCTAAACCTAACCCGTACACTAACCCTAACCCGTACCCTAACCCTAACCCTAACCCTAACCCTATCCGTAACCCTAACCCGTACCCTAAACCTAACACTAACCCTTGTCCTAACCCGTACCCAAACCTATCCCTTACCCTAACCCTAACCCTAACCTGTACCCAACCCTACGAGTAACCCTAACCCATACACTAGCACTAACCCTAACCCTAACCCTAAGCCTAACCCGCACCCTAAACCTAAACTTAACCGTAAACCTAACCATAACCCTTACCCGTAACCTAACCCTAACCCATAACCTAACACTAACCCTAACCTTAACCGTAACCCTAAACCGTACCCTAACCCTATAACTAACCCTTAATGTAACCCCAACCATAACCCTAACCCGTACCATAACCCTATCCCTAATCCTAACCCGTACCCAAACCGTCAACATAACACGTACCCTAAACCTAACCCTAACCCTTACCCTAACCCGTACCCAAACGGTAAACCTAACCCGTACCCTAACACTAACCCAAAACCGTACTCTAACCCTAACCCTAACAATAACCATAACCCACACCCTAAACTTAACCCTAACCCTAACCCAAACCATAACCCTTAACCGTAACCTAACCCTAACCCATACCCTAACCCTAACCCTAAACTTAACCGTAACCCTAACCCATACCCTAACCCCAATACTAACCCGTACCCTAACCCCAACCCTAACCCTAACCCGTACCCTAACACTAACCCTAAATCTAACCCTGACCCTAAACCTAACCCTAACCCTTACACTAATCCTAACACTAACCCTACCCGCACCCAAAATCTAAGCGTAACCTGAACCCTAACCCTAACCCGTGACCTAAACCTAACCATAACCCTAAACTTAACCCGTACGCTAACCCTATCCTGTACCCGAAACCTAACCCTAACCCATATCCTAACCCTAAACCTAAACCTAAGCTTAAACCGTATATTAAACCCAAACCTAACCCTAACACTAACCCTACCCCGTACCCTAACCCTAACCCGTACACTAACCCTAACCCTAACACTAACACTAACACTAACACTACCCCGTACTCTAACCCTAACAAAAACCCTAACCCTAACCCGTACCCTAACCCTAACCCTAACAGTAACCCTAACACTAACCCTACCCCGTACTCTAACACTAACCCTAATCCTAACCCTAAATCATACCCTAACCCTAACCCTAACCCTAACACTAAACCTAACCCGTACTCTATCCCAAACCCTAACCTTATTCTAACCCTAACCCTAACCCTCACCCTAACCCTAACACGTACTATAACCCTAACCCATACCATAACGCTAAACCTAACCCGTACCCTAACCCTAACCTTAATTCGTACCCTAACCCTAACCCTAAACCTGACAATAACCCTAACCCTAACCCGTATCCTAAACCTAACCCATACCCTAACCCTAAACCTAACTCTAACCCGTGCTCTAACCCTATCCTGTACACTACACTAACCCTAATCCTAAACCTTGACCTAACCCATAACCTAACCCTAACCCTAACCCATACCCAAACCCTAACAGTAACCCTAAAAATTACCCTAGCGCTAACACTAACCCAAACCCTAACCCTAACCATTACCCGTACCCTAACCCTAACCCATATCCTAACCCTAACCCTAAACTTAACCGTAACCCTGACACGTACACTAAACCTAAAATTAAACCGTACCCTAACCCAAACTCTAACCCTAACCCTAACACTAACCCTAGCCCGTACTCTAACAAACCCTAACCCTAAACGTAACTCCGACCCATACGCTAACCCTAACCCGTACCCTAACACTACCCTAACCCTAACACTGTCCCTAACCCATACTCTATCCCTAAACCTAACCCTATCTCTAACCCAAACGCGTACTATAACCCAAAACCTAACCCTAACCTTAAACCTAACCCTAACCTGTACTCTAACCCTATCCCGTAGCCTAACACTATCTCTAACCCTAACCCCTAAACCTAACCCTAACCCTTACCTAACCCGTACACAAACGGTTAACCTAACCCGTACCATAACACTAATCCAAACCCGTACTCTAACCCTAACCCTAACCCTAAACCGCACCCTAAACTTAACCCTAACCCTAAAACTAACCATAACCCTTAACCGTACCCTAAACCTAACCCTAACTCGTACCCTAACCCTAACACTGACCCTAACCCTAACCCGTACACTAACCCTAACCCATACCCTAACCCTAACCTGTACCCAAACCCTATGAGTAACCCTAACCCATACACTAGCGCTAACCCTAACCCTATACAGCATTAACCCTAACCCTAAACCTAACCCATACCCATACACATACACTAACCCCAACCCTAAACCGTACCCTAACCCTATCCCGTAGCCTAATATTAACCCTAACCCCTAAGCCTAACCCTAACACTAAACCTAAATCTAACCCATACCCTACTCCTAACCCTAACCCGATCCCAATTCCTAACCGATACCCTAAACCTAACCTTAACCCGTACACTAACCATAAATCTAACCCTAACCCTAACCCTAACCCTAAACTGTACCGTAACCCTAACCCGTACCCTAACCCTAACCCTAACACCAACCCTAAACCTAACCCTAACCCGTACCCTAACACGTACCATAACCCTAAACCTAACCCGTAACCTAACCCTAATGCTAACCTTAACCTGGACCCTAACCCTAACCCGTACCCTAATCCTAATCGTAAACCTAACACTTACACAAAACCTAACCCTAACCCTAACCCATAACCTAACCCTAACCCTAACCTTAACTGTAACTCTAACCCGTACTCTAACCCTAAAATTAACACATACCCTAACCCCAACCCTAACCCTAACCCGTATCATAACCCTATCCCTAACCCTAACCCTGAACCTAAACCTAACCCTAACCCGTACCCTAACCCTAACCTTAACCCTAAACCTAACACTAACCAATACCCTAAACCTAACCCGTAACCTAAACCTAACCCTAACCCTAAACTTAACCCGTATGCTAACCCTATCCCATACCCTAAACCTAACCCTATCCCGTATCCTAACCCTAAACCTAACGCTAAGCCTAACCCATACATTAACCCTAACCCTAACCCTAACACTAACCCTATCCCGTACTCTAACCCTAACCCTATCCCTAACCCTAAACTGTACCCTAAACCTAACACTAATCCTAACCCGTACTCTAACCCTAACCCTAACCCTAACCGTACTCTAAACCTACCCTAACCCTCACCCTAACCTTAACCCGTACTGTAACCCTAACCTGTACCAATACCCTAACCCTAACCCGTACCCTAACCCTAACCCTAACTCGTACCCTAAACCTAACCCTAACCCTGACCCTAAACCTAACCCTAACCAATACCCTAAACCTAACCCATAACCTAAACCTAACCCTAAACCTAAACTTAACCCGTACGCTAACCTTATCCCATACCCTAAACCTAACCCTAACCCGTTCAGTAACCCTAACCCGTAACCTAACCCTAACCCTGACCCTAATCTTAACCCTATCCCGTATCCTAACCCTAAACCGTACCCTAACCCTAACCCTAAACCTAACCCGTAACCTAAACCTAAACGTAACCCTAACCCGTATCCAAAACCTAACCCTAACACGTACCCTAACCATAACCCGTACCCTAATCCTAACCCGCACCTAAACCTAACCCAAACCCGTACCCTAACACTAACCTGTAACCTAAACCTAACACTAAACCTAAACTTAACCCGTACACTATCCCTATCCGTACACTAACCCTAACCCTAACACTAACACTAACCCTAACCCGTACTCTATACCTAACCCTAACCCTAAACCTAACCCTAACCCGTACTCTAACCCTAACCCGCAACCTAACACTAACACTTACCCTAACCATAAACCTAACCCGTACCGTACCCTAAACATAAGCCTAACACATACCCAAACCCTAACCCTAACATGTACCCTATCCCTAACGCTAACCCTAACCCGCACACTAAACCTAACCCTAACCCTAGACCTAACACGTACACTAAACCTATCCCGTAACCTAAACTTAACCCTAACCCGTACCGTAACCCTAACACTAACCCTAACCCTAAGCCGTACACTAACCCTAACCCAAACCCTAACGCTTACCCTAACCCGTACCCTAACCCTACCCGTAGCCTAACCGTAAATCTAACCCTAACCCCTAACCCTAACCCTAACCCTTACCCTAAGCCGTACCCAAACGGTAAACCTAACCCGTACCCTAACACTAACCCAAACCCGTTCTCTAACCCTAACCCTACCCTAACCCTAACAAGCACCCTAAACTTAACCCTAAACCTAACCCAAACAATAACCCTTAACCGTAACCTAACCCTAACCCATACCTTAACCCTAACCCTAACCTTAACCATAACGCTAACCCGTATCCTAACCCTATAACTAACCCATACCCTGAAACCAACCCTAACCCTATCCTGTACACTAACACTAACCCTAACCCTAACACAGACCCTAAACCTAACCTAATAACATACACTAAACCTAACCCTATACATAACCCGCGCCCTAAACCTAACCCTAACCCGTACCCTAACCCTAACCCGTAATTTCAACCTAACCCTAACCCAAACTTAACCCGTATGCTAACCCTATCCCGTACCCTAAACCTAACCCTAACCCGTAACCTAATCCTAAACCTAACCCTAAGCCTAACCCGTACATTAACCCTAACCCTAACCCTAACACTAACCCTACCCCGTACTTTAATCCTAACCCTAACCCTAACCCTAACCTGTACCCTAACCCTAAACCTAACCCTAACCCTAACCCTAACACTAACCCTAACCCGTAATCTAACACTAACCCTAACTCTAACCGGAATCTAAACCTAACCCTAACCCTCACCCTAACCTTAACCCGTACTGTAACCCTAACCCATACCAATACCCTAAACCTAACCTGTACCCAAACCCTAACCCTAACCCTGACCCTAAACCTAACCCTAACCCGTACACTAAACCTAACCCGTACTCTAACCGTAACCCTAACCCTAACCCGTACCCTAAACCTAACCCTAAACCATACCCTAATGCTAACCCTAACCCTAACAATGACGTTAACCCTAACCCTAACTCGTATCCTAAGTCTAACCCATACCCTAAACCTAGCCTTAATCCAAACCCTAACCCTAACCCTTACCCTAAACCTAACCCTAACCCTTGACCTAACCCGTCCCAAACCCTATCCCATAAACTAACCCTAACCCTAACCTGTACCCAAACCCTAACAGTTACCCTAGACCATTCCCTGGCACTAAACCTAACACTAACCCTAACCCTAACCCTAACCCTAACCCTAACCCGCACCCTAAACCTAAAGCTAACCCTAGCCCTAACCATAAACCTTACCCGTACCCTAACCCTAACCCATACCCTAACCCTAACCCTAATATTAACCGTAACCCTAACCCTTACCCTAAACCTAAAACTAACCTGTACCTTAACCCCAACCTTAACCCTAACCCGTACCATAAGCCTATCACTACCTAACCCTGACCCTAAACCTAACCCTAACACGTACCCTAAACCTAACCCTAACCCGCACTTAAACCTAACCCTAAACCGGAACATAAACCTAACACTAACCCTCAACTTAACCCGTACGCTAACCCTATCCCGTAACCTAAACTTAACCTAACCCGTACCCTAACAGTAAAACTAACACTATCCGCACACTAACACTAACACTAACCCTAACACTAACACTAACCCTAACCGGTACTCTAACCCTAACCCTAACCCTAAACCTAACCCTAACCCGTACTCTAACCCTAACCCATACCCTAACACTAACCCTAAACCTAACACTAACCCTAACCTGTAATCTAACCCTAAACCTAACCCTACGCTAACCCGTACACAAACCCTAACCCTAACACGTACCCTAACCTAACCCTAACCCTAACCCTAACCCGCACACTAAAACTAACCCTAACCCTAGACCTAACACGTACACTACCCCGATACCGTACCCTAACCTTAACCCTCAAGGGTACTGTAACCCTAACACTAACCCTAACCCTAACCCTAACCCGTACACTAACCCTAACCTGAAACCTAACCCTAACTCTAACCCGTACCCTAACCCTACCCGCATCCTACCACTAACTCTAACCCTAACCCCTAACCCTAACCCAAACCCTAACCATTACCCTAACCCGTACCCAAAGGGTAAACCTAACCCGTACCCTAACACTAACCCAAACCCGAGCTCTAACCCTAACCATAACCCTAACCCTAAACCGTACAGTAACCCTAACGCGTACCCTAACCCTACCCTAACTCTAAACATAACCCTAATCTTGAAACTAAACCTAAACATAACCCGTACCCTAACGCTAAACCGTACCCTAAACCTAACCCTAAACCTAACCCGTACCCTAACCCTAAATGTAACCCTAACCCATACCCAAAATCTAACCCTAACACGTACCCTAACCCTAACCCTAAACCTAACCCTAACTCGTACACTAACCCTAACCTGAACCCTAACCCTAACCATAACCCGTACCCTAACCCTACCGGTAGCCTAACCCTAAATCTAACCCTAACCCCTAACCCTAACCCTAACCTGCACCTAAACCTAACCCTAAACCTAACCCTAACCCTAACCCTAACCCGCACCTAAACCTAACCCTAACCCTAACCCTAACCGTAACCCGCACCTAAACCTAACCCTAACCCGTACCCGAACCCTAACCCGTAACCTGATCCTAAACCTAACCCAAACACTATCCCTAAATCGTACTCTAAACCTAAACCTAACCCTAAATCTAACCCTAACCCATAGTATAACCATAAACCTAACCCTAACCCTAAACCTAAACCTAACCCGTACTCTAACCCTATCCCGTTGCCTAACACTAAGTCTAACCCTAACACCTAACCCTAAACCTTACCCTAACCCTAACCCTTACCCTAACACGTACCCAAACGGTAAACCTAACCCGTACCCTAACACTAACCCAAACCCGTACTCTAACCCTAACCCTAACCCTAACACTAACCCTACCCCATATTCTAAATCTAACCCTAACCCGCACCCTAACCCTAACCCTAACCCTAACCCTAACCCTAACACTATCCCTAACCCGTACGCTACACCTAAAACTAACCCTAAATCTAACCCTAACCCGTACTATAACCATAAACCTAACCCTAACCCTAAACCTAAACCTAACTCGTACTCTAACCCTATCCCGTAGCCTAACACTAAGTCTAACACTAACCCCTAACCCTAAACCTTACCCTAACCCTAACCCTTACCCTAACACGTACCCAAACGGTAAACCTAACCCGTTCCCTAACACTAACCCAAACCCGTACTCTAACCCTAACCTTAACCCTAACCCTAATCCTAACATTAACCCTAACCTGTACTCTAACCCTAACCCTAACCCTAAACGTAACCCTAACCCGTTCTCTAACCCTAAACCTAAGCCTAACACTAACCCTAACCCCCTACTATAACCCTAAACCTAAACCTAACACTAACCCTAACCCTAACTCGAACTCGTACCCTAACCCTAACCCAAACCCGTACTCTAACCCTACCCGCACCCTAAACTTAACCCTAACCCTAACCCAAACCATAAACCTTAACCATAACCTAACCCTAACCCATACCCTAAACATAACCCTAACCTTAACCATAACCCTAACCCGCACCCTAACTCTAAAACTAACCCGTACCCTAACCCCAAACCTAACCTTAATACGTACCCTAACACTACCCTAACCCTAACCCTGACCCTAAACCTAACCCTAACCCTTAAACTAACCCTAACCCTAACCCGCACCCTAAACCTAACCCTAACACATACCCTAACCCTAAACCATAACCTAAACCTAACCGTAACCCTAAACTTAACCCGTACGCTAACCCTCTCCCGTACCCTAAACCTAACCCTAACCCATATCCTAACCCTAAACCTAACCCTAAGCCTAAACCGTACATTAACCCTAACCCTAACCCTAACCATACTCTAACCCTAACACTAACCCTCACCTAAACCCTAACCCGTACTGTAACCCTATACCATACCATAACCCTAAAACTTACCCGTACCCTAAACGTAACCCGTACCCTAAACCTAACCCATACCCTAACCCTAACCCTAAACCACACCCTAACCCTAACCCGTACCCTAAACTTAACCCTAACCCTAACCCGTACCCTAACCCTAACCCTAACCCTGAACCTAACCCTACCCCTAACCCGTACCCTAAGCCTAACCCTAAAACTAACCCTAATCCTAAACTTAACCCATACGCTAAACCTATCCCGTACCCTAAACCTAACCCTAACCCGTAACCTAACTCTAAACCTAACCCTAAGCCTAAACCGTACATTAACCCCAACTCTAACACTAACAATTACACTAATCCTACACAGTACTCTAACCCTAAACCTAACCCTAACCCTTACCCTAACCCTAACCCTAACCCTAAACCTAACCTTAACCCTAACCCTAACACTAACCCTAACCAGTACTCTAAACCTAACCCTAACACTAACACTAACCCTAACCGTATTCTAACACTAACCCTAACCCTCACCTTAACCCTAACACGTATTGTAACCCTAACCCGTACCAAAACCCTAACCTTAACCCGTACCCTAATTCTAACCCTCATACTCTAACACTAACGCTGACCCTAACCCTAACCCGTACTGTAACCCTATACCGTACCATAACCCTAAAACTAACCCATACCCTAAACCTAACCCGTACTTTAACCGTAACCCTAACCCTAACCCTAACACTAACCCTAACCCTAACCCTGACCCTAAACCTAACCCTAAATCTAACCCTAACCCGTACTCTAACCATAACCCTAAACCTATACCTAACCCTAACCCGTACTCTAACCCTATCCCGTCCCCTAACACTAACCCTTAACCTAACCCTAAACCTAACCCGTACCCTAACCCTAAACGTAACCCTAACCCGAACCGAAACCCTAAACCTAACACGTACCCTAACCCTAACCCGCACACTAAAATTAAACCTAACCCTAGACCTAACACGTACACTAAACCTATCCCGTACCGTAACCTTAACCTACCCGTACCATAACCCTAACACTAACCCTAACCCTAACCCTAACACTAACCCTAACCTGTAGACTAACCCTAACCCCGAACCCTACCCTAACCCTAACCCTAAACGTACCCTAACCGTAATCCTAACCCTAATCTAACACTAACCCTAACCCGTAATCCAACTTAACCCTAACCCTAAACCAAACCCTTCCTGTACTCTAACCCTAACCCTAACTCTAACACTAACCATAACCCTAACACTATACCTAACCCATACCCTAACCCTAACCCATACCCTAACCCTAACCCTAACCCTTAACCTAACCCTAACCCGTACTCTAACCCTATCCCGTACCCTAACACTAACCCTTACCCTAACCCTAAACCTAACCCATACCCTAACCCTACACGTAACCCTAACCCGTACCCAAAACCTAACCATAACACATAACCTAACCCTAACCCTGACTCTAAACCAAACCCTAACCCGTATCCTAACCCAAACGCGTACCCTAACTCTAACCCATAACCTAAACCTAACCCTAACTCTAAAATTAACCTGTACCCTAACACTATCCCGTACCCTCAACCTAACCCTAAACCGTACCCTAACCCTAACCCTAACCCTAAACCTATACGTACACTAACCCTAACCCTAACCCTAACACTAACAGTAACACGTACTCTAAACCTAACCCTCACCCTAAACCTAACCCTAACCCGTACTCTAACCCTATCCTGTACCCGAACACTAACTCTTACCCTAACCCTAAACCTAACCTGTACCCTAACCCTAAACATAACACTAACGCGTACACAAACTCTAACCCTTACACGTACCCTAACCCTAACCCTAACCCTAACAATTACCCTAACCCGTACCCAAACGGTAAACCTAACCCGTACCACAACACTAACCCAAACCCGTACTCTAACCCTAAACCTAACCCTAACACTAACCATAACCCGTACTCTAACACTAAACCTAACCCTAACCGTAACCCGTACTCTAACCCTAACCCTAACACTAACCCTAACCCGTACTCTAACCCTAACCCTAACCCTAACACTAACCCTACCCCGTACTCTAACCCTAACCCTAACCCTAACCCGTACCCGTACCCTAACCCTAACACTAACCCTAACCCTAACACTAACCCTAACCCGTACTCTAACCCTAACCCTTACCCTAACCGTACTCTAACCCTAACCCTAACCCTCACCCTAACCCTAACCCGTACAGTAACCCTAACCCATAAAATAACCCTAACCCTAACCCGTACCCTAACCCTAACCCTAATTCGTAACCTAACCTAACCCTAACCCTGACCCTAACCCTGACCCTAACCCTAACCCTTACCCTAAACCTAACCCATACCCTAACCCTAAACCTATAACTAACCCGTACCCTAAACCTAAACCTAACCCGTACTTTAACCCTAACCCTAACCCTAACACTAACCCTACCCCGTACTCTAACACTAAACCTAATCCTAACCCTAACTCGTACCCTAACCCTAAACCTAACCCTAACCCTAACACTAACCCTAACCCGTACTCTATCCCTAACCCTAACCGAATTCTAACCCTAACCCTCACCCTAACCCTAACACATACTGTAACCCTAACACATACCATAAACCTAAACCTAACCCGTACCCTAACCCTAACCCTAATTCGTACCCTAACCCTAACCCTAACCCTGACCCTAACCCTAACCCTAACCCGTACCCTAAACCTAACACATACCCTAACCCTAAACCTAAACCTAACCTGTACCCTAACCCTAACCCTAACCCGTAATCTAAACCTAACCCATACCCTAACCCTAAACCTAAACCTAACCCGTGCTCTAACCCTATCCCGTACACTAACACTACCCTTAATCCTAACCCTTGACCTAACCCGTAACCTAACCCTAACCCTAACCTGTACCCAACCCTTAACAGTACCCTAAACCATACCCTAGCGCTAACACTAACCCTAACCCTAACTCTAACCATTACCCATACCCTAACCCTAACCCATACCCTAACCCTAACCCTAAACTTAACCGTAACCCTGACCAGTACCCTAAACCTAAAATTAACCCGGACCCTAACGCCAACCCTAACCCTAACCCGTAACCTAACCCTAACCCACACCTAAACCTAACCCTAACCCATAACCTAAGCCTAACCCTAAACCTAAACTTAACCCGTATGCTAACCCTATCCCATACCCTTAACCAAACCCTAACCCATAACCTAACCCTAAACCTAACCCCAACCCTAACCCTAATCCTTACCCTAACCCTATCCCTAACGCGAACCCTGAACCTAAACCTAACCCTAAACCGTACCCAAACCCTAACCCTAACACTAACCCTCACCTAAACCTAACCCTATCCCATACCCTATACCTAATCCGAACCCTTGCCCTAACCCGTACCCAACCTTATCCCGTACCATAACCCTAACCCTAACACGTACCCAAACCGTAAGAGTAACCCTAACCCATACCCTATCGCTTAACATAACCCTATCCCTAAGCCTAACCCGAACCCTAAACCTAAACCTAACCCTAACCCTAACCATAACCCTTACCCGTACCCTAACCCTAACCCATAACTAACCCTAACCCGCACCTAACTGTACCCTAACATGTACTCTAACCCTAACCCGTAACCTAAACCTAAACCTAACCCTAAACTTATCCCGTACACTAACCCAATCCCGTACCCTAAACCTAAACCTAACCTGTATCCTAAACCTAACCCTAAAACTAACCCTATCCGTACCCTAACCCTAACCCTAACCCTAACCCTAACACTAACCCTATGGCATACTCTAACCCTAACCCTAACCCTAAACCTAACTCTAACCCAAACATGAACTCTAACCCTAACCCTAACCCTAAACGTAAACCTAACCCGTAATCTAACCCTAACCCGTACCCTAACACTAACCCTAACCCTAACACTATCCCTAACCCGTACCCAAACCCTAACCCTAACACGTACACTAACCCTAACCCTAACCCGCACACTAAAACTAACCCTAAACCTAGACCTAACACGTACTAACCTTAACCCTAACCCGCACCCTAAACCTAACCATAACCCGTACCCTAAACCTAACCCGTAACCTAAACCTAACCCTAACCCTAAACTTAACCCGTACGCTAACCCTATCCTGTACCCTAAACCTATCCCTAACCCGTATGCTAAACCTAAACCTAACCCTAAGCCTAACCTGTACATTAACCCTAACCCTAAACCTAACCCTAACACTAACCCTAACCCGTACTCAATCCCTAACCCTAACCGTATTCTAACCCTAACCCTAAACCTCACCATAAGCCTAACCCGTACTGTAACCCTAAACCATACCATAACACTAAACCTAACCCGTACTCTAACCCTAACCCTAATTCGTACCCTAACCCTGACCCTAACCCAGACCCTAACCCACACCTAAACCTAACCCTAACCCATAACCTAAGCCTAACACTAACACTAAACTTAACCCGTACGCTAACCCTATCCCGTACCCTTAACCTAATCCTAGCCCGTAAACTAACCCTAAACCTAATCCTAAGCCTAACCCATACATTAACCCTAATCCTAACACTAACACTAACCCTACCCCGTACTCTAACCCTAACCCTAACTCTAACCCTAACCCGTACCCTAACCCTAAACCTAACCCTAACACTAACCCTACCCCGTACTCTAACCCTAACAAAAACCCTAACCCTAACCCTAACACTAACCCTAAATCTAACTCTAACCTGTACTCTAAGCTTAACCCTAACCGTAACCCTAACCCTAACACTAACCCTTACCCTAAACCTAACCCTAACCCTAACCCTAACACTAACCCTAAACCATACTCTAACCCTAAACCTAACCCTAACACTAACCCTACCGCGTACTCTAACACTAACCCTAATCCTAACCCTAACTCGTACCCTAAACCTAACCCTAACCCTAACCCTAAAACTAATTCTAACCCGTACTCTATCCCTAAACCTAACCGTATTCTAACCCTAACCCTAACCCTCACCCTAACCCTAACACGTACTGTAACCCTAACCCATACCATAACCCTAAACCTATCCTGTACCCTAACCCTAACCCTAATTCATACCCTAACCCTAACCCTAACAGTGACCCTAACCCTAACCCGTATCCTAAACCTAACTCATACCCTAACCCTAAACCTAACCCTAACCCGTGTTCTAACCCTATCCCACACTAACACTAACCCTAATCCTAATCCTTGACCTAACCCGTAAACTATCCCTAACCCTAACTCGTACCCAAACCCTAACAGAAACCGTAAACCATACCCTAGCGCTAACACTAACCCTAAACCTAACTCTAACCATTACCCGTACCCTAACCCTAACCCATGCCCTAACCCTAATCCTAAACTTAACCGTAACCCTGACCGGTACCCTAAACCTAAAATTAACCCGGACCTTAATGCCAACCCTAACCTTAACCCGTACTCTAACCCTAACCCTAAACCTACCCACACCTAAACCTAACACTAACCCGTAACCTAAGCCTAACCCTAAACCTAAACTTAACCCGTAGGCTAACCCTATCCCGTACCCTTAACCATACCCTAACCCATAAGCTAACCCTAAACCTAACCCCAACCCTAAACCTAACCCTTACCCTAACCCTATCCCTAATGCTAACCCTGACCCTAAACCTAACCCTAACCCGTACCCTAACCCTAACCCAAACCCTGACCCTCACCCTAACCCTAACCCGTACCCTAAGCCTAACCCATACCCTAACCCTAAACCTAATCCTAACCCTAACCCTAACCCGTACCCTAAACCTTACCCTAACCCCTAACCTAACCCATAACCTAACCCTAAACCTAACCTGTACCCAAACCCTAACAGTAACCCTAAATCATACCCTAGTGCTAACACTAACCCTAACGCTAACCATTAGCCGTACACTAACCCTAACCCATACCCTAACTCTAAACCTAAACTTAACTGTAACCCTGACCCGTACACTAAACCTAAAATTAACCCGTATCCTAACCCCAACCCTAACCCTAACCTGTACCCTACCCTAACCCAAACTTAACCCACAACAAACCTAACCCTAACCCGTAACCTAAGCCTAACCCTAACCCTAAACTTAACCCGTACGCTAACACTATCCCGTACCCTTAACCTAACCCTAAACCGTAACCTAACCCTAAACCTAACCCTAAGCCTAACTCATACATTAACCCTAACCCTAACACTAACACTAACCCTACACCGTACTCTAACCCTAACCCTAACTCTAACCCTAAACCGTACCCTAACCATAACCCTAACCCTAACACTAACCCTACCCCGTACTCTTACCCTAACACAAACCCTAACCCTAAACCCTACCCTAACCCTAACCCTAACCCTAACTCTAACGCTAAACTTAACCCGTACTCTAACCCTAACCCTAAACCTAACCCTAACTGTACTCTAACCTTAACACTAACCCTCACCCTAACCCTAACCGTACTGTAATCTTAACCCGTACCATAACCCTAACCCTAACCCTAAACTTAATCGTAACCCTGACCTGTACCCTAACTCTAAAACTAACCCGTACCCTAACCACAACCCTAAACCTAACCCGTACTCTAACCCTATCCCTAACGCTAACCCTGACCCTAAACCTAACCTAACCCGACCCTATCCCTAACCCTAACACTAACCCTCACCTAAACCTAACCCTAACCCGTACCCTAACCCTAAGCCGTAACCTAAACCTAACCCTAACCCTAAACTTAACCCCTAAGCTAACCCTATCCCGTACCTTAAACCTAACTCTAACCCGTACACTGACACTAAACCTAACCCTAACCCTGACCCTAAACCTAACCCTAACCCGAATCCTAACCCTAACCCTAACCCTAACACTAGCCCTAGCCCGTACTCTAACACTAACCCTAACCCTAAACGTAACCCTAACACAAACGCTAACCCTAACCCGTACCCTAACACTAACCCTAACCCTAACACTATCCCTAACCCATACTCTAAACCTAAACCTAACTCTATCTCTAAACCAAACCCGTACTATAACCCTAAACCTAACCCTAACCTTAAACCTAACCCTAACCCGTACTCTAACCCTATCCCGTAGACTAACACTAACTCTAACCCTAACCCCTAACCCTAACCCTAACCCTTACCTAACCCGTACCCAAAAGGTAAACCTAACCCGTACTGTAACACTAACCCAAACCCGTACTCTAACCCTAACCCTAACCCTAACCCTAACCCTAACCCTAAACCGCACCCTAAACTTAACCCTAACCCTAACGCTAACCATAACCCTTAACCGTACCCTAAACCTAACCCTAACTCATACCCTAACCCTAACACTGACCCTAAACCTAACCCGTACACTAACCCTAACCCGTACCCTAACCCAAACCCTAACCCTATCCGTAACCCTAACCCGTACCCTAAACCTAACCCTAACCCTTGTCCTAACCCGTACCCAAACCTATCTCGTACCCTAAACCTAACCCTAAATCGAACCTAAACCCTCCGAGTAACCCTAACCCATACACTAGCGCTAACCCTAACCCCAACCCTAAGCTTTACCGCACCCTAAACCTAAACCTAACCGTAACCCTAACCATAACCCTTAACCGTACCCTAACCCTAACCCATAACCTAACACTAACCCTAACCTTAAACGTAAACCTAAACCGTACCCTAACCCTAAAACTAACCCGTACCGTAACCCAAACCCTAACCCTAACCCGTAACATAACCCTATCCCTAATCCTAACCCTGACCCTAAACCTAACCCTAACCCGTACCCTCACCCTAAACCGCACCTAAACCTAACCCGAACCCGTACCCTAACCCTAAACCATAAACTAAATGTAAACCTAACCCTAAACTTATCCCGTACACTAACCCTATACCGTACCCTAAACCTAACCCCAACCTGTACCCTAACCCTAACCCTAACCCTATCCGTACACTAACCCTAACCCTAACCCTAACACTAACCCTAACCCATACTCTAACCCTAACCCTAACCCTAAACCTAACCCTAACCCGTACTCTAACCCTAACCCGTACCCTAACACTAACCCAAACCCGTACTCTAACCCTAATCCTAACCGTAATCTAACACGCACCCTGAACTTAACCCTAACCCTAACACAAACCATAACCCTTAACCGTAATCTAACCCTAACACATACCAAAACCCTAACCCTAACCTTAACCGTAAATCTAAACCATACCCTAACCCTAAAACTAACCCGTACCCTAACCCTAACCCTAACCCTAACCCATACCCTAACACTAACCCTAACCCTAACCCTGACCCTAAACCTAACCCTAACCCTTAAACTAATCCTAACCCTAACCCTAACCTGTAACCTAAACCTAACCCTAAGCCTAAACCGTACATTAACCCCAACCCTAACCCTAACACTAACACTACCCCGTACTCTAACCCTAACCCTAACCCTGACCCTAACCCATACACTAACCCTAACCATAACCCTAACACTAATCCTACCCCGTATTCTAACCCTAAACCTAAACCTAACCCTAACACTAACCCTAACCCATACTCTAACACTAACCCTAACTCTAAACGTAACCCTAACCCTTAAGCTAAACCTAACCCGTACCTAACACTAACCCTAACACTATCCCTAACCGTACTCTAACCCTAAACACTAACCCTAACCCTAACCCTATTTCTTACCCTATGCTGTACCCAAACGGAACACCTAACCCATACCCTAACACAAACCCAAACCCGTACTCTAACACTAACCATAACCCTAATCCTATCCCTAAACCACACCCTAAACTTAACCCTAACCCTAACCCTAACCTTAACCCTTAACCGTACCCTAACCCTAAACCACACCCTAACCCTAACCCTAACTTTAACCGTAACCCTAACCCTTAACCTAACCCTAAAACTAACCCGTACCCTAACCCCAACCCTAACCCTAACCCATACCCTAACACTAACCCTAACACTAACCCTGACCCTAAACCTAACCCTAACCCGAACACTAACCCTAACCCTAACCCTAACCCGCACCCTAAACCTAACCATAACCCGTACCCTAACCCTATCCCGTAACCTAATCCTAACCCTAACCCTAAACTTATCCCGTACGCTAACCCTATCCCATACCCTAAACCTAACCCTAACCCGTAACCTAAACCTAAACCTAACCCTAAGCCTAACCCGTACATTAACCGTAACCCTAACCCTAAAACTAACCCTACCCCGTAATCTAACCCTAACCATAACCCTAACCCTAACCCTAACCCATACCCTAACCCTAACCCTAAACCTTTCCCTAACCCTAACACTAACCCTAACCCTTACTCTAACCCAAACCCTAACCCTTACCCTAACTGTACTCTAACCCTAACCCTAAACCTCACCCTAACCCTAACCCGTACTGTAGCCCTAACATGTAACATAACCCTAACTCTAACCCGTACCCTAACCCTAAACCTAACCCTAAGCGGTACCCTAAACCTAACCCTAACCCTAACTCATACCCTAACCCTAACCTTAACCCTGACCCTAACTCTAACCCGTACCCTAAACCTAACCCATACCCTAACCCTAATCCTAAACCTAACGCTAACCCTAACTCTTACCCTAAACCTAATCCTTACCCTTGACCTAACCCATACCCAATCCTATCTCGTACCCTAACCCTAAACCTAACCCGTACCCAAACCTAACAGTAACCCTAACCCATTCCCTAGCCCTAAGCCTAACCCTAAACCTAATCCTAACCGGCACCCTAAACCTAAACCTAACGCTAACCCTAACCATAACCCTTACCCGTACGCTGACCCTAAGCATACCCTAACACTAACCCCAACCTGAACCATAACCCTAACCCGTACCCTAACCCTAAAACTAACCCGTACCCTAACCCCAACCTTAACCCTCACCCACACCTAAACCTAACCCTAACCCGTAACCTAACCCTTCCCCGTAACCTAAACCTAACCCTAACCCTAAACTTAACCTGAACACTAAACTTATCCCGTACCCTAATCCTAACCCTAAACTATACACTAACCCTAACCCTAACCCTAACACTATCCGTACACTAACCCTAACCCTAACCCTATCACTAACCCTAACCCGTACTCTAAAACTAAACCTAACCCTAAACCTAACCCTAACCCGTACTCTAACCATAACCCGTACCCTAACACTAACCGTTACACTAACCCTAAACCTAACCCGTACCCTAACCCTAAACGCAACCCTAACCCGTACCCAAACTTTAACCCTAACACGTACCCTAACCCTATCCCTAACCCGCACACTAAACCTAACCCTAACCCTAAACCTAACACGTACACTAACCCTATCCCATACCCTAACCTTAACCCTAACCCGTACCGTAACCCTAACACTAACCCTAACACTAACCCGTACCCTAACCCTACCCGTAGCCTAACCCTAACTCTAACCCTAACCCCCTACCCTAAATCTAACCCTTACCCTAACCCGTACCCAAACGGTAAACGTATCCCGTACCCTAACACTAACCCAAACCTGTACTCTAATCCTAACCCTAACCCTAACCCTAAACCTAACCCGTACCCTAACCCTTCCCGTAGCCTAACCCTAACTCTAACCCTAACACCTAACCCTATCCCTAACCGTAACCCTAACCCTTACCCAAACACGTACCCAAACGGTAAACCTAACACGTACCCTAACACTAACCCAAACCCGTACTCTAAACCTAACTCTAACCCTAACCCTAACCCTAACCCGCACCCTAAACTTAACCCTAATGTTAACGCAAACCATAACCCTTAACCGTAACCTAACCCTAAACCATACCCTAACCCTAAACCTAACCTTAACCATAACCCTAACTCCTACCCTAACCCTAAAACTAACCCGTACCCTAACCCCAACCCTAACCTTAACGCATACACTAACACTAACCCTAACCCTAACCCTGACACTAAACCTAACCCAGCCGCACACTAACCCTAACCCTAACCTTAACACTAACCCTATCCCGTACTCTAAACCTAACCCTAACCCTAACCATAACCCTAACCCGTACTCTAACCTTAACCCTAACCCTAACACTAACCATAACCCTAACACTAACCCTAACCAGTACTCTAACCCTAAACGTAACCCTAACATTAACCCTAACCCCCTACTATAATCCTAACCCTAAACCTAACCCTTACCCTAACCCTAATTCGTACCGTAACCCGAACCCGTACCCAAACCTAAACCTAAACCTAAACCTAACCCTAAACTTGACCCTAACCCTAACCCTAATCACGTACCCTAACCCTAACCCTATCCCGCATCCTAAACCTAACCCTAACGCTAGACCTAACCCGTAGCCTAACCCTAACCCGCAACTAAACCTAACCCTGACCCGTACCCTAACCCTAACCAGTAAACTAAACCAAAACCTAACCCTAAACTTATCCTGTTCACTAACCCTATCCCGTACCCAAAACCTAACCTAACCCGTACCCTAACCCTAACCCTAACCCTAACCCTACCCATACACTAACCCTAACCCTAACCCTAAACGTAACCCTAACCCGTACTCTACACTAACCCGTACCCTAACACTAAACCTTACCCTAACCCTAAACCTAACCCATACCCTAAACCTAAATGTAACCCTAACCCGTACCCAAACCCTAACCCTAACAGGTACCGTAAACTTAACCCTAACCCTAAACCGCACACTAAACTTAACCTTAACCCTAGACCTAACACGTACACTAAACCTATCCCGTACCGTAACCTTAACACTGCCCGTACCGTAACCCTAACACTAACCCTAACCCTAACCCTAACCCGTACAGTAACCCTAACCCTAACACTAAACGTACCCTAACCCTAACCCTAACACTAACACTAACCCTAACCCGTACTCTAAACTAACCCTAACACTAACCCTAAACCGTACTCTAACCCTAACCCTAACACTAACACTAACCATAACCCTAACACTAAACCTAACACGTACTCTAACCCTAAACCTAACCCTAACACTAACCCTAACACCCTACTATAACCCTAAACCTAAAGCTAACCCTAACCCTAACCCTAATTCGTACCGTAACCCGAAATCGTACCCTACCCTAACCCTAACCCTAAAGCTAACCCTCAACCTGAACCTAACCCTAAACCTAATCCCATACCCTAACCCTAACCCTAACCCGCATCCTAAACCTAACCCTAACCCTAGACCTAACCCGTACACTAACCCTTACCCGTACCCGAACACTAACCCTAACCCTAACCCGTGCCATAACCCTAACACTAACCCTAACCCGTACCCTAACCCTAACCCGTACCCTATCCCTAACCCGATGACTAACTCTAACCCACACCCTAATCCCGTACCCTAACCCTAACCCTAACCCGCATCCTAAACCTAACCATAACCCTAACCCTAACCTGTACCGTAAATCTAACACTAACCCTAACCCGTACCCTAACCCTAACACGTACACTATCCCTAACCCGATGCCAACCCTAACCCACACCCTAAACCTAACCCTAACCCTAGACCTAACTCGTACCCTAAACCTATCCCGTAGCCTAACGCTAACGCTAACCTGTACCCTAACCCTAACCCTAACCTTAACCCGTACCCTAAACCTAACCTGTACCGTTACACGTACCTTAACACTAACCCTAACATGTACCCTAACCCGTAACCTAACCATAACCCTAACCTGTACGCTAAAAGATACCATAACCCTAACCCTAACCCTAACCCTAACCCTAACCCTAAACCTAACCCATACCCTACCCCTCACCCTAACCGATACCCTAACACTAACTCGTACCCTAACCCTAACACTTAACCTAACCCCGAACACTAACCCTAACCCGTACCTTAAACCTAAACCTAACCCTAACTCGTATCCTAAACCTAACCCTAACACTGACCCTAACCCTAAACCTAACCCGTACCCTAACCCTAATCCGTACCCTAACCCTAACCCTAAACCTAAACCTAACAATAACCCGTACAGTAAAAATGAACCGTACCCTAAACCTTACCCTAAACCTAACCCTAATACTGTCCCTAAACCTAACGCTAACCCGTACCCTAACTCTAACCCTAAACCTAAACCGTACCCTAAACCTAAACGTAACGCTAATCCGTACCCAAACCCTATCCCTAACACGTACCCTAACCCTAACCCTAACCCGCACACTAAACCTAACCCTAACCCTAGACTTAACACGTACACTAACCCTATCCCGTACCCCAGCCTTAATCCTAACCCGTACTGTAAACCTAACAATAACCCTAAACCTAACCCTAACCTGTACACTAACCCTAACCCGAACCCTAACCCTAACACTAACCCGTACCCTAACCCTACCTGTAGCCTAACCCTAAATCTAACCCTAACCCTAACCCTAACCCTTACCCAAACCCGTACTCAAATGGTAAACCTAATCCATACCCTAACACTAACCTAAACCCGTACTCTAAACCTAACCCTAACCCAAACCCGCACCCTAAACTTAAACCTAACCCAAACCCAAACCATAACCCTTTCCTTAAACTAACTCTAACCCATAACCTAAACCTAACCCTAACCTTAACTGTAACCCTAACCCGTACCCTAACCCTACAACTGACCCGTACCCTAACACCAACTCTAACTCTAAACCGTACCCTAACACTAACCCTAACCCTAAACCTGACACTAAACCTAACCCTAACCCTTACACTAATCCTAACCGTAACCCTAACCCGCACCCTAAACCTAACCCTAACCTGTAACATAACCCTAACCCGTAACCTAAACCTAACCCTAACCCTAAACTTAACCCGTACGCTAACCCTATCCCATAAACTAACCCTAAACCTAACCCATATCCTAACCCTAAACCTAAACCTAAGCCTAATCTGTACATTAACACTAACCCTAACCCTAACACTAATGCTACCCCGTAATCTAACCCTAACCCTAACCCTAACCCTAACCCTAACCCTAACGCGTACACTAACCCTAACCCTAACCCTAACCTCCCCCTAACACTAATGCTAACGCGTACTCTAACCCTAACGCTAAACTTAACCCTAACCCTAACCCTAACCCTCACTCTAACCCTAACCCGTACTGTAACCCTAACCGGTACCATAACCCTAACCCTAACCGGTACCCTAACCCTAACCCTAACTCGTACACTAACCCTAAACACAACCCTGACCCTAACCCTACACCTAACCATAACCCGTACACTAAACTTAACCCTAACCCTAACTCGTACCCTAACTCTAACCCTAACCCTGACCCTAACACTAACCCAAACCCGTACTCTAACCCTAACCCTAACCTTAACCCTAACCCTAAACCGCACCCTAAACTTAACCCTAACCTAACACTAACCATAACCCTTAACCGTACCCTAACCCTAACCCATAACCTAACCCTAACCCTCACTTTAACCGCAACCCTAACCCGAACTCTAACCCTAAAACTAACCCGTACCCTAACCCCAACCCTAACCCTAACCCATACGCTAACACTAACCCTAAACCTAACCCTGAACCTAAACCTAATCCTAACCCGTACCCTAACCCTAACCCGTAACCTAAACCTAACCCTAACCCTAACCCTAAACTTATCCCGTACGCTAACACTATCCCGTACCCTAAACCTAACCCTAACCCGTAACCTAACCCTAAACCTAACCCTAAGCCTAATCTGTACATTAACCCTAACCCTAACCCTAACACTAACCCTACTCCGTACTCTAACACTAACCCTACCCCATACTCTAACACTAACCCTAACCCTAACACTAACCCTAACCCGTACTCTAACCCTAACACTAAACCTAACCCTAACCCTAACCCTAACCGTATTCTAAACCTAACCCTAACCCTCACCCTAACCCTAACCCTTACTGTAACCCTAATCCGTACCAATACCCTAACTCTAACCCTAACCTTAACCGTAATCCTGACCCGTACACTAATCCTAAAACTAACCCGTACCCTAACCGCCACCCTAACCCTAACATGTACCCTAACCTTATCCCTAATGCTTTCCCGGACCCTAAACCTAACCCTAACCCGTACCCTAACCCTAAACCTAACCCTCACCTAAACCTTACACTAACCTGTACCCTAACCCTAACCCATCAGCTAAACCTAATCCTAACCCTAAACTTAACGCATACACTAACCCTATCCCGTACTCTAAACCTAACCCTAATCCGTACCCTAACCCTAACCCTAACCCTAACCCTAACACTATCCGTACACTAACCCTTACCCTAACACTAACACTTTCCATAACCCGTACTCTCACCCTAACCCTAACCCTAAACCTAACCCTACCCGTACTCTAACCCTATCCTGTAACCTAACACTAACCCTTACCCTAACCCTAAACCTAACCCGTACGCTAACCCTAAACATAAACCTAACCCATCCCCAAACCCTAACCCTAACATGTACCCTAAACCTAACCCTAAACCCTAACCCTTACCCTAAACCGTACCCAAATGTTAAACCTAACTTCTACCCTAACACTAACCTAAACAAGGACTCTAACCCTAACCCTAACCCTAACACTAACCCTACCCCGTACTCTAACACTAACCCTAACCCTAAACCTAACCCGAACCCTAAACGTAACCCTAACCCTAACACTAACCCTACCCTGTACTCGAACCCTAACCCTAACCCTAAGCTGTACCCGTACCCTAACCTTAACCCTAACCCTAACCCTAACACTAACCATAAACCGTACTCTAACCCTAACCCTAACCCTAACCGTATTCTAACCCTAAACCTAAACCTCACCTAACCGTACCCGTACTGTAAACCTACCCCGTACCATAAACCTAACCCTAACCCGTACCCTAACCATAACACTAAACCTAACACTAACCCTACCCCGCATTCTAACACTAACCCTAACCCTAACCCGTACACTAACCCTAACCCTAACTCTAACACTAACCCTAACCCGTACCCTAACCCTAAACCTAAACCTATCCTTAACCCTAACCCTAACCCTAAACGTATTCTATCCCTAACCCTAACCCTCACCCTAACCCTACCCGTACTGTAACCTTAACCCATACCATAACCCTAAACCTAACCCGTACCCTAAACCTAACCCTAATTCATTCCCTAAACCTAACCCTAACCCTGACCTTACCCTAACCCTAATTCGTATCCTAAACCTAACCCATACCCTAACCCTAAACCTAATCCTAACCCGTACCCTAAGCCTAACCAAATCCTAACCCTGACCCTAACCCTAACCCTAACCCGTACCCTAAGCCTAACCCATTCCCTAACCCTAAACCTAATCCTAATCCTAACCTTAACCCGTACCCTAAACCTACCCTAACCCTTAATCTAACCCGTTACCTAACCCTAACACTAACCCGTACCTAAACCCTAACTGTAACCCTAAACCATACCCTAGCGCTAACACTAACCCTAACCCTAACCCTAACCATTACACGTACCCTAACCCTAACCCATACCCTAACCCTAACCCTAAACTTAACCGTAACCATGACCCGTACACTAAACCTAAAATTAACCCGTACCCTCACCCCAGCCCTAACCCTAACCTGTACCCTAACACTAACCCTAACCCTAACCCACACCAAACCTAACCCTAACCCGTAACCTAAGCCTAAACCTAACCCTAAACTTAACCCATACGCTAACCCTATCCCGTACCCTAAACCTAACCCTAACCCGTAACCTAAACCTAAACCTAACCCTAAGCCTACCCGTATATTAACCCTAGCCCTAACACTAACACTAACCCTACCCCATAATCTAACCCTAACCCTAACTCTAAACCTTAACCGTACCCTAAACCTAACCCTAACCCTAACACTAACCCTACCCCGTACTCTAACACTAACACAAACCCTAACCCTAAACCGTACCATAACCCTAAGCCTAACCCTAACTCTAACACTAACCCTAACCCGTACTCAAACCCTAATCCTATCCTTAACCCTAACCGTACTCTAACCGTAACAGTAACGTTCACCCTAACCCTAACCGTAATGTAACCCTAACCCGTACCATAAACCTAACCCTAACCCTAAACTTAATCCTAAACCTGACCCGTACCCTAACCCTAAACTAACCCGTACCCTAACCCCAACCCTAACCCTAACCCGTACCCTAAACCTATCCCTAACGCTAACCCTGACCCTAAACCTAAACCTAACCCGTACCCTTTCCCTAACCCTAACCCTAACCCTCACCTAAACCTACCCCTAACCCGTAACCTAACCCTAACCCGTAACCTAAACCTAACACTAACCCTAAACTTAACCCGTACGCTAACCCTATCCCGTACCCTAAACCTAACCCTAACCCGTACCCTAACCCTAACCCTAACCCTAACCCTAACCCTAACCCTATCCGCACTCTAACCCTAAACTTAACCCTAACCCTAACTCTAGCACTAACCCTAACCCTAAACGTAACCCTAACCCATACGCTAACCCTAACCCGTACCCTAACACTAACCCTAAACCTAACCCGATCCCTAACCCGTACTCTAACCCTAAACCTAACCCTAACCCTAACCCTAACCCTAACCCTTACCTAACCCGTACCCAAACAGTAAACCTAACCCATACCCTAACACTAACCCAAACCCGTACTCTAACCCTAACCCTAACCCTAACCCGCACCCTAAACTTAACCCTAACCTTAACGCTTACCATAAACCTGAACCGTACCCTAACCCTAACACTAACTCGTACCCTAACCCTAACATTGACCCTAACCCTAACCCGTACACTAACACTAACCCGTACCCTAACCCTAACCCTAACCCTAACGCTATACATACTCTATACCTAACCCTAACCCTACCCCGTACTCTAACCCTAAGCCTAACTCTAACCCTAACCCGTACCTTAACCTTAAACCTAACCCTAACACTAACCCAACCCCGTACTCTAATGCTAACCTTAAACCTAACCGTAACCCAAACCCGTACCCTAAACCTAACCCTAACCCTAACTCGTACCCTATTCCTAACCCTAACCCTGACCCTAACCCTAACCGTAATCCGTACCCTAAGCCTAACCCATACCCTAACCACAACCCTAAACCTAACCCTAACCATATCCTGTACCATAAACCTAACCCTAAACCTTGTCCTAACCCGTACCCAACGCTATCCCGTACCCTAACACTAACCCGTACCCAAACCCTACGAGTAACCCTAACAAATACACTAGCGCTAACCGTAACCCAAACCCTAAGCCTAACCCGCACCCTAAACCTAAACCTAACCCTAACCCTAACCATAAACCTTCACCATACCCTAACCCTAACCCATAACCTAACACTAAACCTAACCTTAACCGTAACCCTAAACCGTACCCTAACCCTAAAACTAACCCGTACCCTAACCCCAACCCTAACCCTAACTCGTACCATAATCCTATCCCTAATCCTAACCCTGACCCTAAACCTAACTTAACCCGTACCCTAACCCTAACCCGCACCTAAACCTAACCCTAACCCGTACGCTAACCCTAAACCTTAACCTAAACTTAAACCTAATCCTAAACTTATCCCGTACACTAACCCTATCCCGTACCCTAAACCTAACCCTAACCTGTACCCTAACCCTAACCCTAACCCTATCCGTACACTAACCCTAACCCTAACCCTAACCCTAACTCTAACACTAACCCTAACCCGTACTCAAACCCTAACCCTAACCCTAACCCTAACCGTACTCTAACCGTAACACTAACCCTCACCCTAACCCTAACCGTACTGTAACCCTAACCCGTACCATAAACCTAACCCTAACCCTAACCCTGACCCTGACCCTAACCCTAATCCTAACCCGTACCCTAAGCCTAACCCATACCGTAACCCTAAACCTAATCCTAACCCTAACCCTACCCCGTACCTAAACCTAAACCTAACCCTTGACCTAACCTGTACCCAACCCTATCCCGTAACCTAACCTTAACCCTAACCCGTACCCAAACCCTAACAGTAACCCTAATCCATACCGTAGCGCTAACCCTAAACGTAACCCTAACCCTAAACCTCACATTAACCCTAACCCTAACCCGTACCCTAAGCCTAACCCATACGCTAACCCTAACCCAAATCCAACCCTACCGCGTACTCTAACCCTAACCCTAAACCTAACCCTAACCCGTACCCGTACCCTAACACTAACCCTAACCATAACACCAAGCCTATCCCGTACTCTAACCCTAACCCTAACCCTAACTCTAACCGTACTCTAACCCTAACCCGTACTCTAAACCTAAACCGTACCCTAACACTAACCCTTACCCTACCCTAAACCTAACCCGTACCCTAACCCTAAACGTAACCCGAACCCGAAACCAAACCCTAAACCTAACACGTACCCTAACCCTAACCCTAACCCGCACACTAAAACTAACCCTAACCCTAGACCTAACACGTACACTAAACCTATCCTGTACCGTAACTCTAACCCTAAACCTAACCCTAACCCTAACACTAACACTAACCCTAACCCGTACTCTAACTTAATCCTAACCCTAAACCGAACCCTAACCCGTACTCTAACCCTAACGCTAACACTAACACAAACCATAATCCTAACACTAAACCTAACCCGTACTCTAACCCTAAACCTAAACTGACACTAACCCTAACCCCCTACTATAACCCTAACCCTAAACCTAACCCCATCCATAACCCTAACTCGTACTGTAACCCGAACCCGTACCCTAACCCTAAACCTAACCCTAAACCTAACCCTAACCCTGACCCTAACCCTAGACCTAATCCCGTACACTAAACCTGACCCTAACCCGCATTTAAACCTAACCCTAATCCTAGACCCAACCCGTACCCTAACCCTAACCCGTACCCTAACACTAACCCTAACCCTAACCCTAACCCGTACCATAAAACTGACACTAACCCTAACCCGTACCCTAACCCTAACCCATACGCTAACCCTAACCCGATGCCTAACCCTTACCCACTCCCTAAACCAAACCCTTACCCTAGACCTAACCCGTACACTAAACCTATCCCGTACCCTAACCCTAATGCTAACCTGTCCCTAAACCTAGACCTAACCCGTACCCTAACCCTAACCCGTACCCTAACACTAACCCTAACCCTAAACCTAAACCGTACCCTAACCCTAACCGTAACACTAACCCTAATCATAAACCTATCCCGTAAACTAACCCTAACCCTAACCCGTACCCGTACCCATACCCTAACTCTAACCCTAACACTAACCCTACCCCGTAATCTAACCCTAACCCTAACCCTAAACCTAACCCGCACCCTAAACCTAACCATAACTTGTACCCTAACCCTAACCTGTAACCTAAACCTAACCCTAACCCTAAAATTATCCCGTACGCTAACCCAATTCCGTACCCTACACCTAACCCTAACCCGTAACCTAAACCTAAACCTAACCCTAAGCCTAACCCTTCAATTAACCCTAACCCTAAACCTAACACTAACCCTACCCCGTAATCTAACCCTAACCCTAACCCTAACCCTAACCCCAACCCGTACCCTAATCCTAACCCTAAACCTTTCCCTAACCCTACTCTAACCCTAACCCTTACTCTAACCGTAACCCTAACCCTTACCCTAACTGTACTCTAACCCTAACCCTAACCATCACACTAACACTAACCCATACTATAACCCTAACTTGTAACATAATCCTAACTCTAACCCGTACCCTAACCCTAACCCTAACTCATACCCTAACACTAACCCTGACCCTAACCCTAACCCGTACCCTAAACCTAACCCGTACCCTAACCCTAAAGCTAACCCTAAGCCGTACCCTAAACCTAACCCTAACCCTAACTCATACCCTAAACCTAACCCTAACCCTGACCCTAACCCTAAACCGTACCCTAAACCTAACCCATACCCTAACCCTAATCCTAACCCTAACCCTAACCCTAACCCTTACCATAAACCTAACCCTAACCATTCATGTAACCCGTACCCAACACTATCTCGTACCCTTACCCTAACCCTAACCCGTACCCAAACCCTAACAGTAACCCTAACCCATTCCCTAGCGCTAAACCTAAACCCTAAACCTAATCCTAACCTGCACCCTAAACCTAAACCTAACCCTAACACTAACCATAATTCTTACCCGTACCCTAACCCTAACCCATACCCTAACACTAACCCTAATGTTAACCGTAACCCTAACCTGTACCTTAACCCTAACACTAACCCGTACCCTAACCCCAACCCTAATCCTAAACCGCTCCTAAACCTAACCATAACCCGTACCCTAACCCTAACCCGTAACCTAATGTTAACCCTAACCCTAAACTTAACCCGAACACTAAACCTATCCAGCACCCTAAACCTAACCCTAACCCGTACACTAACCCTAACCCTAACCCTAACCCTATCCGTACACTAACCCTAACCCTAACACTAACACTAACCCTAACCCGTACTCTAACACTAAACCTAACCCTAAACCTAACCATAACACGTACTCTAACCCTAACCAGTACCCTAACACTAACTCTTATCCTAACCCTAACCCTAACACGTACCCAAATCTAACCCTAACCCTATTCCTTACCCTTACCCGTACCCAAACGGTAAACCTAAACCGTACCCTAACACTAACCCAAACCCGTACTCTAAACCTAACCCTAACCCTAACACTAACCCTACCCCGTACTCTAACACTAACCCTAACCCTAACCCTGACCTTAACCCTAACCCATACCCTAACCCTAACACTAACCCTAACACTAACCCTAACCCGTACTCTAAACCTAACCCCAACCCTAACACTAACCCTACCCCGTACTCTAACACTAACCCTAATCCTAACCCTAACTCGTACCCTAACCCTAAACCTAACCCTAACACTAACCCTAACCCGTACTCTAATCCTAACCCTAACCCTAACCGTGTTCTAACCCTAATCCTAACCCTCACCCTAACCCTAACCCATACTGTAACCCTAACCCATACCATAACCCTAAACCTAACCGGTACCCTAAACCTAACCCTAATTCGTACCCTAACCCTAACCCTAAACCTGACCCTAACCCTAACCCTAACCGTATCCTAAACCTAACACATACCCTAACCCTAAACCTAACTCTAACCTGTACCCTAAACCTAACTCTAACCCGTACCCTAACCCTAACCCTAACCCTAATGCTGACTGTAAACCTACCCTAACCCATACCCTAAGCCTAACCCATACCCTAACCCTAACCCTAATCCTAACCCGTACCCTAACCCGTACCCTAAACTTAACCCTAACCCTTGACCTAACCCGTAATATAACCCTAACCCTAACCCATACCCAAACCCTAAGAGTAACCTTAAACCATACCCTAGCGCTAACACTAACCCTAAACCTAACTCTAACCATTAACCGTACCCTAACCCTAACCCATACCCTAACCCTAACCCTAAACTTAACCGTAACCCTCATCCATACCCTAAACCTAAAATTAACCCGTACACTAACCCGAACCCTAACCCTAACCCGTACCCTAACACTAACCCATACCCTTACCCTAACCCTAAAATTAACCGTAACCCAGACCCGTACCCTAAAACTAAAATTAACCCGTACACTAACCCCAAACCTAACCCTAACCCGTACCTTAACCCTAAACCTAACACTAACCCACACCTAAACCTAACCCTAAACCTTAACCTAAGCCTAACACTAACCCTCAACTTAACCCGTACACTAACGCTATCCCGTACACGTAACCTAACCCTAACCTGTAACCTACCCTAAACCTAAACCTAAGACTAACCCGTACATTAACCCTAACCCTAACACTAACACTAACCCTACTCCGTACTCTAACCCTAACCCTAACTCTAACCCTAACCCGTACCCTAACCCTAAACCTAACCCTAAAACTAACCCTACCCAATACTCTAACACTAACACAAACCCTAAACCTAACCCGTACCCTAACCCTAACCCTAACCCTAACCAGAACACTAACACTAACCTGTACCCTAACCCTAACCCTAACCATATCCCTAACCGTACTCTAACCCTAACCCTAACCCTCACCCTAACACTAACCGTATTGCAACCCTAACCCGTACAATAACCCTAACCCTGACCCCTAAACTTAACCGTCACCCTGACCCGTATCCTAACCCTAAAACTAACCCGTACCCTAACCCCATCCCTAACCATAACCCGCACCCTAACCCTATACCTAACGCTAACCCATACCTTAACCCTAACCCTAATGATAACCCACACCTAAATCTAACCCTAAACCTTAACCTAAGCCTAACCCTAACTCTCAACTTAACCCGTACGCTAATGCTATCCCGTACACGTAACCTAACCCTAACCTGTAACCTAACCCTAAACCTAAACCTAAGCCTAACCCGTACATTAACCCTAACCCTAACACTAACACTAACTCTACCCCGTACTCTAACCCTAACCCTAACTCTAACCCTAACCCGTACCCTAACCATAACCCTAACCCTAAAACTAACCCTACCCCGTACTCTAACACTAACACAAACCCTAACCCTAACCCGTACCCTAACCCTAACCCTAACCCTAACCAGAACACTAACACTAACCTGTACTCTAACCCTAACCCTACCCTAACCCTAACCCTAACCGTACTCTAACCCTAACACTAACCCTCACCCTAACACGAACCGTATTGTAACCCTAACCCATACAATAACCCTAACCCTAACCCTAACTCTAACCCTAACCCTAACCCGTACTCTAACCCTAACCCTAACCCTAACCCTATCCGTACCCTAACCGTAACACTAACCCTCACCCTAACCCTAAATGTACTATAACCCTAACCCGTACCATAACCCTAACCCTAACCCTAAACTTAATCGTAACCCTGACCCGTACCCTAACCCTAAAACTAACCCGTACCCTAACCCCAACCCTAACCCTAACCCATACGCTAACCCTATCCCTAACGCTAACCCTGACCTAAACCTAAACCTAACCCGTACCCTATCCCTAAGCCTAACCCTATTCCTCACCTAAACCTAACCCTAACCCGGACCCTAACCCTAACCCGTAACCTAAACCTAACCCTAACCCTAAAATTAACCTGTACGCTAACCCTATCCCTTACCCTAAACCTAACCCAAACCCGTACCCTAACACTAACCCTAACCCTAACCCTATCCGCACTCTAAACCTAACCCTAACCCTAACCCTATCCACACTCTAACCCTAACCCTAACCCTAACCCTAACACTAAACCTAACCCGTACTCTAACACTAACCCTAACCCTAAACGTAACCCTAATCCATACGCTAACCCTAACCCGTACCCTAACACTAACCCCAACCCTAACCCTATCCCTAACCCGTTCTGTAACCCTAAACCTAACACTATCTCTAACCCAAAACCGTACTGTAACCCTAAATCTAACCCTAACCCTAAACCTAACACTAACCCGTACTCTAACCCTATCCCATAGCCTAACACTAACTCTAACCCTAACCCCTAACCCTAACCCTAACCCTAACCCTTACCTAACCCGTACCCAAACGGTACACCTAACCCATACCCTAACACTAACCCTAACCCGTACTCTAACCCTAACCCTAACCTTAACCCTAAACCGCACCCTAAACTTAACCCTAACCCTAATGCTAAACATAACCCTTAACCGTACACTAAACCTAACCCTAACTCGTACCCTAACCCTAAAACTGACCTTAACCCTAACCCGTACACTAACCCTAACCCGTACCCTAACCCTAACCCTAACCCTATCCGAACTCTAACCCTAACCCTAACCCTACCTGTACTCTAACCCTAACCCTAACTCTAACCCTAAACCATACCCTAACCCTAACCCTAACACTATCCCTACCCCGTACTCTAACCCTAACCCAAACCCTAACCCTAACCCGTACCCATACACTAACCCTAACCCTAACCGTAACACTAACCCTAACCCGTACTCTAACCCTAACCCTTACCCTAACCGTACTCTAACCCTAACACTAACCCTAACCCTAACCCTATCCCATACCCTAAACCTAACCGATACCCTAACCCTAAACCTAACCCTAATCTGTACCCTAAACCTAACCTTAACGCGTACCCTAACCCTAATCCTAACCCGTACCCTATGCCTAACCCATACCCTAACCCTAAACCTAATACTAATCCTAACCCTAACCGGTATCTAAACCTAACCCCAACCCTATCCCTGCTCCGTAATCTAACCCTAAACCAAAACCTAACCCTAAACCATACCATAACTCTAACCCGACACTAACCCTTACCCTCACACTAACCCTTACCCTAACCCTAACCCTAACCGTACTCTAAACCTAAACCTAAAACTCACCCTAACCCTAACGCGTACTGTAACCCTAACCCGTACCATAAGCCTAACACTAACCCTAAACTTAAACGTAACCCTGACCCCAACCCTAACCCTAACCCGTACCCTAACCCTATCCCTAACGCTAACCCTGACCCTAAACCTAACCTTAACCCGTACCCTAACCCTAACCCTAACTCTCACCTAAACCTAATCCTAACCCGTACCCTAAGCCTAACCCGTAACCTAAACCTAACCCTAACCCTAATCTTAACCAGTACGCTAACCCTATTCCGTACCCTAAACCTAACCCTAACCCGTACCCTAACCCTAACCCAAACCCTAACCCTAACCCTATCCGTACTCTAACCTTAACCCTAACCCTAACCCTAACACTAACCCAAATCCATACTCTAACCCTAACCCTAACAATAACCCTAACACTAAACCGCACCCTAAACTTAACCATAACACTAACCCTAACCCTAACCATAACCCTTAACCGTACCCTAAGCCTAACCCACACCCTAACCCTATCCCTAACTTTAAACGTAACCCTAACCCGTACCCTAAACCTAAAACTAACCCGTACCCTAAACCCAAACCTAAGGCTAACCCATACCCTAACACTAACCCTAACCCTAACCCTGACCCTTAACTAAACCTAACCCATACACTAACCCTAACCCTAACCCTAACCCGCACCCAAAACCTAACCATAACCCGTACCCCAACCCTAACCCATACCCAAAACCTAACCCGTAAACTAAACCTAACCCTAATTCTTACCATAATCCTAACCCTCACCCTGACCCTAACCCTAACCCTAACCCGTATCCTAAACCTAACCCATACCTTAACCCTAAACCTAACTCTAACCCATGCTTTAACCCTATCCCGTACCCTAACACTAACCCTAATCCTAACCCTTGACCTAAGCCGTAACCTAACCCTAACCCTAACCCGTACCTAAACCTTAACAGTAACCCTAAAACATACCCTAGCGCTCACACTAACCCTAACCCTAAATCTAACCATTAACCGTACCCTAACCCTAACCCATACCCTAACCCTAACCCTAAACTTAACCGTAACCCTGACCAGTACGCTAAACCTAAAATTAACCTGGACCCTAACCCCAAACCTAACCCTAACCCATACCCTAACCCTAACCCTAACCCTAACCCACACCTAAACCTAACCCTAACCGGTAACCTAAGCCTAAACCTAACCCTAAACTTAACCCCTACGCTAACCCTATCCCATACCCTAAACCTAATCCTAACCCATAACCTAACCCTAAACCTAACCCTAAGCCTAAACCGTACATTAACCCTAACCCTAACACTAACACTAACCCTACCCCGTACTCTAACCCTAACCCTAACTCTAACCCTAAACCGTACCCTAACCCTAAACCTAACCCTAACCCTAACACTAACCCTACCCCAAACTCTAACCCTAACACAAACCCTATCCCTAAACCCTACCCTAACCCTAACCCTAACCCTAAACCTAACTCTAACACTAACCCTAACCCGTACTCTAACCCTAACCCTAACCCTAACCCGTAACCTAAGCCTAACCCTAAACCTAAACTTAACCTGTACGCTAACACTATCCCGTACCCTTTACCAAACCCTAACCTGTAACCTAACCCTAAACCTAACCCCAACCCTAACACTAACCCTTACCCTAACCCTATCCCTAACGCTAATCCTGACCCTAAACCTAATCTTAAACTGTACCCTAACCCTAACCCTAACCCTAACTCTCACCTAAACCTAATCTAACCTGTACCCTAACCCTAACCCGTAACTTAAACCTAAACCTAACCCTAAACTTAACCCATACGCTAACCCTAACCCGTACCCTAAACCTAACCCATACCCTAATCCTAACCCTAAACCTAACCCTAACCCTATCCCGTACCCTATACCTAATCCCAAACCTTGACTAACCCGTACCCAACCTTATCCGTACCCTAAACCTAACCCTAACCCGTAACCAAAACCTAAGAGTAGCCTTAACCCATAACCTAGCACTAAACCTAACCCTAACCCTAAGCCTAACCCGAACCCTAAACCTAAACCTAAACCTAACCCTACCATAACCCTTACTCGTACCCTAACCCTAACCCATACCCTAACCCTAACCCTCAACTAAACCGTACCCTAACCCGTACCCTAACCCTAACCCATAACCTAAACCTAAACCTAACCCTAAACTTATCCCGTACACTAACCCTATCCCGTACCCTAAACCTAACCCTAACCTGTACCCTAACCCTAACCCTAACCCTAACCCTATCCGTACACTAACCCTATCCCTAACACTAACACTACCCTATGCCATAGTCTAACCCTAACCCTAACCCTAACCCTAACACTAACCCTAACATGTACTCTAAACCTAAACCTAACCCTAAACATAACCCTAACCCATAATCTAACACTAACCCGTACCCTAACACTAACCCTAACCCTAACACTATCCCTAACCCATACCCTAACACTAAACGTAACCCTAACCCGTACCCAAACCCTAACCCTAACACGTACCCTAAATCTAACCCTAACCCGCACACTAAAACTAACCCTAAACCTAGACCTAACACGTACACTAAACCTATCCTGTACCATAACCTTAACCCTAACCCGTACCGTAACCCTAACACTAACCCTAACCCTAACCCTAACACATAGACTAACCCTAACCCGAACCCTAACCCTAACCCTAACCCTCAACGTACCCTAACCCTAACCCTAACCCTAACACGTACCCTAACACTAACCCTTACCCTAACCCTAAACCTAACCCTAACCCGTATCCTAACCCTAAGCCTAACCCTAAGCCTAATCTGTACATTAACCCTAACCCTAAACCTAACCCTAACACTAACCATAACCCGTACTCTATCCCGAACCCTAACCGTATTCTAACCCTAACCCTAACCCTCACACTAACCCTAACACGTACTGTAACCCTAACCCATACCATAACCCTAAACCTAACCCGTACCCTAACCCTAACCCTAATTCGTACCCTAAGCCAACCCTAACCCTGACCCTAACCCTAACCCGTATCCTAAACCTAACCCATACCCTAACCCTAAACCTAACCCTAACCCGTGCTCTAACCCTATCCCCTACCCTAACACTAACCCTAATCCTAACCCTTGACCTAACCCGTAACCTAACCCTAACCCGTACCCAAACCCTAACAGTAACCCTAAACCATACCCTAACGCTAACACTAACCCTAAACCTAACTCTAACCTTTACCCATACCATAACCCTAACCCATATCCTAACCTAACCCTAAACTTAACTGTAACCCTGACCAGTACCCTAAACCTAAAATTAACCCGTACCCTAACCCCAACCCTAACCCTAACCCGTACCCTAACCCTAACCCTAACCGACACCTAAACCTAAACCTAACCCAAAACCTAAGCCTAACCCTAACACTAAACTTAACCCGAATGCTAACCCTATCCCGTAACATTAACCTAACCCTAACCCATAAACTAACCCTAAACCTAACCCTAAGCCTAACCCGTATATTAACTCTAACCCTAACACTAACACAAACCCTACCCCGTACTCTAACCCTAACCCTAACTCTAGCCCTAACCCTAAACCTTACCCTAACCTTAACCCTAACACTAACCCAACCCCTTACTCTAACCCTAAAAAAAACCCTAACCCTAACCCGTACCCTAACCCTAACCCTAACCCTAACACTAACCCTACCCTGTACTCTAACCCTAACCCTAACCCTAACCATAAACCTAACCCTAACCCGTACCCTAACCCTAACCCTAACCCTAACCCTAACACTAACCCTACCCCGTACTGTAACACTCATCCTAACCCTAACACTAACCCTACCCCGTACTAGAACACTAACCCTAATCCTACCCTAACTCGTACCCTAACCCTAACCCTAACCCTAACCCTAACGCTAAACCTAACCCGTACTCTATCCCTAACCCTAACCGTATTCTAACCCTAACCCTAACCCTCACCCTTACCCTAACACGTACTGTAACCCTAACCCATACCATAACCCTAAACCTAACCAGTACCCTAACCCTAACCCTAATTCATACCCTAACCCTGACAATAACCCTTACCCTAACCCGTATCCTAAACCTAACCCATACCCTAACCCGAAACCTAAACCTAACCCGTGCTCTAACCCTTTCCCGTACACTAACACTAACCCTAATCCTAACCCTTGACCTAACCCGTAACGTAACCCTAACCCTAAAGTACCCAAACCCTAACAGTAACCCTAAACAATACCCTAGCGCTAACACTAACCCTAACCCTACCCTAACCATTACCCATACCCTAACCCTAACCCATACCCTAACCCTAACCCTAAACTTAACCGTAACCCTGTCACGAACACTAAACCTAAAATTAACCCGTACTCTAACCCTAACCCTAACCCTAACCCTTACACTAACACTAACCCTAGCCCATACTCTAACAAACCCTAGCCCTAAACGTAACCCTAACCCATACCCTAATCGTAACCCGTAAGGTAACCCTAACCCGTACCATAACCCTAACCCTAACCCGTACCCTAACCCTAAACCTAACCCTAACCCTAACCCTAACACTAAAGCTAACACGTACTCTAAACCTAACCCTAAACCTAACCCTAACCGTACTCTAACCCTAACCCTAACCCTCACCCCAACCCTAACCCGTACTGTAACCCTAACCCGTACTATAACCCTAACCCTAACCCTAACACTAACCCTAACCCTAACCCTAACTCGTACCGTAACCCTAAACCTAACCATGACCATAAACCTATCCCTAACAGGTAACCTAAACCTAACCCGTACTTTTAACCTAACCCTAACACTAACCCGTACCCTAAACCTAACCCTAACCCTAACTCGTACCCTAAACCTACCCTAACCCTGACCCTCACCCTAACCTTAACCCATACACTAAGCCTAACCCATACCCTAACCCTAACCCTAAACCTAACCCTAACGCTAACCCGAAACCTAAACGTACCCCTAACTCTCTACCTAACCCGTACCCAAACCTATCCCGTACCCTAACCCTAACCCTAACCTGTACGCAAACCCTAACAGTAACCCTAACCCATACCCTAGGGCTAACCCTAACCCTAACCCTAACCCTAACCCGGACCCTAAATCTAACCCTAACCCTGACCCTAACACTAACCCTATCCCGTAACCTAACCCTAAACCATACACGAACCCTAACCCTAAACCTAACCCATAGCCTAACGCTAAACGTAGCCCTAGCCCGTACCCAAACCCTAACCCGAACCTTAACCCTAACCCTAACCTGTATCATAAACCCACCCGTAGCCTAATCCTATCTCTAACCCTAACCCCTAACCATAAGCCTAACCCTAACCCTTACCCGAACCCGTACCCAAACGGTAAACCTAACCCGTACCCTAATACTAACCCAAACCCGTACTCTAACCCTAACCCTAACCCTAACCCTAACCCGCACGCTAAACTTAACCCTAACCCTAACCCAAGCCATAACCCTTAACCATAACCTAACCCTAACCCATAAACTAACCCTAACCCTAACTTTAACCATAACCCTAATCCGTACCCAAACCCTAAAACTAACCCATACCCTAACCCCTACCCTAATGCTAACCCGTACCCTAACACTAACCCTAACCCTAAACCTGACACTAAACCTAACCCTAACCCTTACACTAACCCTAACCCTAACCCAACCGGCACCCTAAACCTAACCCTAATCCGTACCCTAACCCTAAACCGTAACCTAAACCGAACCCTAACCCTAAACTTAACCCGTTTGCTAACCCTATCCTGTACCCTAAAGCTAACCCTAACCCGTATCCTAACCCTAACCTAACCCTAAGCCTAACCCGTACATTAACCCTTACCCTAACCCTAACACTAACCCTACCCCATACTCTAACCCTAAACCTTACCCTAACCCTAACCCGTACACTTAACCTATCCCTAACCCCAACTCGTACACTAACCCTAACCCTAAACCTGACCCTAACCCTAACCCTAAACCGTACCCTAAAACTATCCCATACCCTAACCCTAACCATAAACCTCACCCTAACCCTAACCCGTACACTAAACCTAAACCTAACCCTTGACCTAACAGCTACCCAACCTAATCCCGTACCCTAACCCTAACCCTAACCCGTACCCAAACCCTAACAGTAACCCTAACCCATACAATTGCGCTAACCCTAACCCTAACCCAAACACTAACCCACACCCTAAACCTAAACCTAACCCTAACCCTAACCATAAACCTTACCCGTATCCTAACCCTAACCCATACCCTAACACTAACCCTAACCTTAACCGTAACCCTAACCCGTACCCTAACCCTAAAACTAACCCGTACCCTAACCCCAACCCTAACCATAACCCGTACCATAACCCTATCCCTAACCCTAACACTGACCCTAAACCTAACCCTAACCCGTACCCAAACCCTAACCCGCACCTAAGCCTAACGTACCCAGGACCCTAACTCTAACCCATAACCTAAACCTAACCCTAACTGTAAACTTAACCCGTACACTCACCCTATCCCGTACCCTAAACCGAACCCTAACCCGTACCCTACCCTAACCCTAACCCTAACCCTATCCGTACACTAACCCTAACTCTAACCCTAACACTAACCCTAACCCGTAATCTAACGCTAACCCTAACCCTAACACTAACCCCACCCCGTACTCTAACACTAACCCTAACCATAGCCCTAAACCATACCCTAACCCTAACCCTAACCCTAACCCTAACCCTAACCCTAACACTAACCCTAACCCGTACTCTAACCCTAACCCTACCCTAACGCTAACCGTATTCTAACCCCAACCCTAAACCTCACCCTAACCATAACCCGTACTGTAACCCTAACCCGTACCATAACCATAACCCTACCCCGTACCCTAACCCTAACCCTAATTCATACCCAAACCTTAACCGTAACCCTGACCCTAACCCTAACCCTATCCCGTACGCTAAACCTAACCTGTACCCTAACCCTAAACCTAACCCGAACCCGTACCCTAAACCTAACCCTAACTCGTACCCTAACCCTAAACCTACCCTAAACCTGACCCTATCCTTAACCCTAACATGTACCCTAAGCCTAACCCATAACCTAACCCTAACCCTAACCCTAACACTAACATTAAACCTACACCGTAATCTAACCCTAACCCTAACCCGTACCCGTACACTAAACCTAAACTTAAACCTAACACTAACACTAACCCTAACCCGTACTCTAACCCTAACCCTAATCCTAACACTAACCCTACACCGTACTCTAACACTAACCCTGACCCTAACCCTAACCCGTACTCTATCCCTGACCCTAACCCTAACCCTATCCCTAACCCTAACCGTATTCTAACCCTAACCCTAACCCTCACCCTAATCCTAACCCTAACCCGAACCCGTACTGTAACCCTAAACCATACCATAACCCTAACCCTAACCCGTCCAATAACCCTAACCCTAATTCGTACCCTAACCCTAACCCTAACCCTGACCCTAACCCTAACCCGTACCCTAAACCTAACCTGTACCCTAACCCTAACCCTAACCCGTACCCTAAACCTAACCCTAACCCATACCCTAACCCTAAACCTAACCCTAAACCTGACCCTAACCCTAACCCTAACACGTACCCTAAGGTTAACCCATACCCTAACCCAACCCTAACCCTAACACTAACAATAACCATACCCCATACACTAACCCTAAACCTTAACCCTAACACTAACCCTAACCCGTACTCTAAACCTAACTCTTACCCTAACCGTACTCTAACCCTAACCCTAACCCTCACCCTAACCCTAACTCGTACTGTTACCCTAACCCATACCATAACCCTAACCCTAACCCGTACCCTAACCCTAAACCTATTTCGTACCCTAACCCTAACCCTTAACCTGACCCTAACGCTAACCCTAACCCGTACCCTAAACCTAACCCATACCCTAACCCCAAACCTAACCCTAAACTGTACCCTAAACCTAACCCTAACCCGTACCCCAACCCGAATCCTATCCCGTACCCTAAGCCTAACCCATACCCTAAGGCTAACCCTAATCCTAACCCTAAACCTAACCCTAACCATTGACCTAACCCGTACCCAACCCTATCCCGTAACCTAACCCTAACCCTAAACCGCACCCTAAACCTAAACCTAACCTTAACACTAACCATAACCATTACCCGTACCCTAACCCTAACCCATACACTAACCCTAACCCTAAACTTAACCATAACCCTGACCAGTACCCTAAACCTAAAATTAACCCGTAGCCTAACCCCAACACTATCCCTAACCCGTAACCTAACCCTAAACTTAACGCTAACTCTAACCCAACCTAAACCTAACCCTAATCTGTAACCTAAGCCTAACCCTAACCCTAAACTTTACCCCTACGCTAACTCTATCCCGTAACCTAAACCTAACCCTAACTCGTAACCTATCCCTAAACCTAAACCTAAGCCTAACCCGTACATTAACCCTAACCCTAACACTAAGACTAACCCTACCCCGTACTCTAACCCTAACCCTAACTCTAACCCTAACCCGTACCCTAACCCCAACCCTAACACTAACACTAACCCTACCCCATAATCTAACCCTAACACAAACCCTAACCCTAAAACCTACCCTAACCCTAACCCTAACACTAACCCTAACACTAACCCTAACCCGTACTCTAACCCTAACCCTTACCCTAACCGTACTCTAACTCTAACACTAACACTCACCCTAACCTTATCCCATACCTTTAACCTAACCCATACTCTAAACCTAAACCTAACCCTAACCTGTACCCTAAACCTATGCCTAACCGGTAACCTAACCCTAATCCTAACAGGTACCCTAAGCCTAACCCATACACTAACCCTAACCCTAATCCTAACCCTAACCCTAACCGGTACCTAGCCTAAACCCAACCCTATCACTAACCCGTACTCTAACCCTAACCCTAACCCTTACCCGTACTCTAACCCTAACCCTAACCCTAACCCTAACACTATCCCTACCCCGTACTCTAACCCTAACCCAAACCCTAACCCTAACCCATACCATAACCCTAAACCGAAACCAAAAACTTAACCTAACACAAACCCTAACCCTAACCCTAACCCTAAACGTACTCTAAACCTAAACCTAACCCTCAACCTAACCCTAACCCGTACTGTAACCCAAACCAGTACCATAACCCTAACCCTAACACTAAACTTCACCGTAACCCTTACCCGTACCCTAACCCTAAAACTAACCCGTACCCTAACCCCAACCCTAACCCTAACCCGTAACCTAACCCTTTCCCTAATGCTAACCCTGACCCTAAACCTAACCCTAAACCCGTACCCTAAACCTAACCCTAACCCTCACCTAAACCTAACACTAACCCGTAACCTAAGCCTAACCCGTAACCTAAACCTAACCCTAACCCTAAACTTTACCTGTACGCTAACCCTATCCCATACCCTAAACCTAACCCTAACCCGTACCATAACCCTAACCCTAACCCTAACCCTAAACGTATCCTAACCCTAACCCTAACCCTAACACTAACCCTAACCCGAACTCTAACTTAACCCTAAAACTAAACCTAACCTTTCCCGTACTATAACCCTAACCCTAACCCTAACACTAACCGTAACCTTAACACTAACCCTAACCCGTACTCTAACCCTAACCCTAACCTTTAACCTAACCTAACCCGTACTCTAACCCTATCCCGTACCCTAACACTAACCCTTACCCTAACCCTTAACCTAACCCATACCCTAACCCTAAACGTAACCCTAACCCGTACCAAACCCTAACCCTAACACGTACGCTAACCCTAACCCTAACCCTAACACTTACCCTAACCCCTACCCAAACGGTAAACCTAACCCGTACCCTAACACTAACCCAAACCGATACTCTAACCCTAAAACTAAACCTAACACTAACCCTACTCCGTACTCTAACCCTAACCCTAACCCTAACCCTAACCCTAACCCTTACCCTAACCCTAACCCTAACCCTAACACTAACCCTAACCCGTACTCTAATCGTAACCCTAACACTAACACTAACCCTACCCCGTACTCTAACACTAACCCTAAACCTAAACCGTACCCTAACCCTAACCGTAACACTACCACTAAACATAACCCGTACTCTAACGCTAACCCTAACCCTAACCGTATTCTAACCCCAACCCTAACCCTCACCCTAACCCTAACCCCTACTGTAACCCTAACCCGTACCATAACCATAACCGTAACTCGTACCCTAACCCTAACCCTAATTCGTACCCTAACTCTAACCGTAACCCTGACCCTAACTCTAAACATATCAGGTACCCTAAACCTAACCTTGATCCTAACCCTAAACCTAACCCTAACCCGTACCCTAAACCTAACCCTAACCTGTACCCTAACCCTAAACCTAACACTAAACCTGACCCTAACCCTAACCCTAACATGTACCCTAAGCCTAACCCATACCCTAACCCTAACCTTAACCCTAACACAAACACTAAACCTACCCCAAACTCTGAAACTAACTCTAACCCTAACCCTAACCCGTACCCTAACTCTAAACCTAACCCGAAACCAGACCCTAACACTAACCCTAACACGTACCCTAAGGCTAACCCATACCCTAACCCTAACCCTAACCCTAACACTAACCCTACCCCATACTCTAACCCTAAACCTAACTCTAACGCGTACCCGTACCCTAACCCTAACACTAAACCTAACACGTACTCTAACCCTAACCCTTACCCTAACCGTACTCTAACACTAACCCGAACCCTCACCCTAACCTAACCCGAACTGTAACCCTAACCCATAACATAACCTTAACCCTAACCCGTACCTTAACCCTAACTGTAATTCGTACCCTAACCCTAACCATGACCCTAACCCTAAACTAACCCGTAACCTAAACCTAACCCATACCTTAAACCTAAACCGAATCCTAACCTGTACCCTAAACCTAACCCTAACCCGTACCCTAACCCTAATCCTAACCCATACCCTAAGCCAAACCCATACCCTAACACTAACCCTAACCCTGACCCTAACCCTAACCATGGCCGTACCCAAACCTAACCCATACCATAATCCTAACCCTAAATCTAACCCTAACCCTAAACCGTACCTTAAACCTACCCTAAACCTTGACCTAACCCGAACCCAACCCTATCCCGTAACGTAAACCTAACCCTAACCCGTACCCAAACCCTAACAGTAACCCTAACCCATATCCAACGCTTACCGTAAACCTTACCCTAACCCTAACGCGCACCCTAAACCTTAACCTAACCCTAACCCTAACCTTAACCCTTACCCGTACTCTAACCCTAACCCATACCCTAAAACTAACTCTAACTTTAACCGTAACCCTGACCTGTACACTAACCCTAAAACTAACCCATACCATAACCCTAATCCTAAACCTAACCCGCACCTAAACCTAACCCTAACCCATAAAATAACCCTAACCCGTAACCTAAACCTAACCTTAAACCTAAACTTAACCCGTACGCAAACCCTATTCTGAACCCTAACCCATACCCCAACCCTAACCCGTAACATAAACCTAACCCTAACCCTAAACTTAACCCGTACACTAACCCTATCCCGTACCATAAACCTAACCCTAAACCGTATCCTAACACTAAACCAAATCTAAGCCTAATCTGTATATTAACCCTAACCATAACCCTAACACTGACGGTAACCTGTACTCTAAACCTAACCCTAAACCTAACCCTAACCCGTACCCTAAACCTAACCCTAACCCGTACCCTAACCCTAACCCTAACCCTGACCCTCACCCGTACCCTAACCCGTACCCTAAGCCTAACCCATACCCTAACCCTAAACCTAATCCTAACCCTAACCCTAACCCGTACCCTAACCCTAACCCTAACCCTTAACCTAACCCGTAAACTAACCCTAACCCTAACCCCTACCCAAAACCTAACAGTAACCCTAAACCATACCCTAGCGCTAACACTAACCCTAACCCTAACCATTACCCGTACCCTAAACCTAACCCATACCCTAACCCTAACCCTAAACTTAACCGTAACCCTGACCCGTACACTAAACCTAAAATTAACCCGTACCATAACCCCAACCCTAACCCTAACCTGTACCCTAACCCTAACCCTAAACCTAACCCACACCAAACCTAACCCTAACCCGTAACCTAAGCCTTACCCTAACCCTAAACTTAACCCGTAAGCTAACCCTATCCCGTACCCTTAACCTAACCCTAAACCGTAACCTAACCATAAACCTAACCCTAAGCCTAACCCGTACATTAACCCTAACCCTAACACTAACACTAACCCTACCCCATACTCTAACCCTAAACCTAACTCTAACCCTAACCAGTACTCTAACCCTAACCATAACCCTAACACTAACCCTACCCCGTACTCTAACCCTAACACAAACCCTAACCCTAAAACCTACCCTAAACCTAACCCTAACCCTAACCCTAACTCTAACACTAACCCTAAACCGTACTCTAACCCTAACCCTAACCCTAACCGTACTGTAACCGTAACACTAATCCTCACCCTAACACTAACCGTACTGTAACCCTAACCCGTACCATAACCCTAACCCTAACCCTAAACTTAATCGTAACCCTGACCCGTACCCTAACCCTAAAACTAACCCGTACCCTAACCACAACCCTAAACCTAACCCGTACCCTCACCCTATCCCTAACGCTAACCCTGACCCTAAAACTAAACCTAACCCGTACCCTATCCCTAACCCTAACCCTAACCCTCACCTAAACCTAACCCTAACCCGTACCCTAACCCTAACCCTAACCCTAAACTTAACCCCTACGCTAACCCTATTCCGTACCCTAAACCTAACCCTAACCCGTAACCTAACCCTAACCCTAACCCTATCCGCACTCTAACCCTAACCCTAACCCTAACCCTAACACTAACCCTAGCCCGTACTCTAACACTAACCCTAACCCTAAACGTAACCCTAACCCATATGCTAACTCTAACCCGTACCCTAACACTAACCCTAACCCTAACACTATCCCTAACCCATACTCTAAACCTAAACCTAACCCTATCTCTAACCCAAACCCGTACTATAACCCTAAACCTAACCCTAACCTTAAACCTAACCCTAACCCGTACTCTAACCCTATCCCGTAGCCTAACACTAACTCTAACCCTAACCCCTAACCCTAACCCTAACCCTTATCTAACCCGTACCCAAACGGTAAACCTAACCCGTACATTAACACTAACCCAAACCCGTACTCTAACCCTAACCCTAACCCTAACCCTAACCCTAAACCGCACCCTAAACTTACCCCTAACCCTAACACTAACCATAACCCTTAACTGTACCCTAAACCTAACCCTAACTCGTACCCTAACCCTAACACTGACCCTACACCTAACCCGTACACTAACCCTAAACCGTACCCTAACCCTAACCCTAACCCTAACCCTATCCGTGACCCTAACCCGTACCCTAAACCTAACCCTAACCCTTGTCCTAACCCGTACCCAAACCTATCCCGTACCGTAAACCTAACCCTAAATCGTACCTAAACCCTCCGAGTAACCCTAACCCATACACTAGCGCTAACCCTAACCCTAACCTTAAGCCTAACCCTCACCCTAACCCTATCCACACACTAACCCTAACCCTAACCCTAACCTTAACACTAAGCTTAACCCATACTCTAACACTAAACCTAACCCTAAAGCTAACCCTAACCCGTTCTCTAACCCTAAACCGTAACCTAACACTAACCCTTACCCTAACTGTAAACCTAACCCGTACCCTAACCCTAAACGTAACCCTATCTCTAACCCTAACCTGTTATCTAACCCTAACCCTAACCCTAAAACTAACCCTACCTCGAACTCTAACACTAAACCTAACCATAACTCGTACCCTAAACATAAACCTAACCCTAACACTAACCCTACCCCGTACTCTAACCCTAACCATAACCCGTACCCTAACACTAACCCAAACCCGTTATCTAAACCTAATCCTAACCCAAACCCGCACCCTTAAGTTAACCCTAACCCTAACCCAAACCATAACCCTTAACCATAACCTAACCCTAACCCATACCCTAACTCTAACCCTAAACTTAACGTAACCCTAACCCGTAACCTAACCCTTAAACTAACCTATACCCTAACCCCAACCCTAACCCTAACCTATACCCTAACCCTAACCCTAACCCTGAGCCTAAACCTAACCCTAACCCGTACACTAACCCTAACCCTAAGACTAAATCGCACCCTAACCTAACCCTAACCCATACCCTAACCCTAACCCGTACCCTAACCCTAACCCATCCCGAAACTTAACCCGTACGCTAACCCTATCCCATACCCTAGCCCTAACCCTAACCCGTAAACTAACCCTAAACCTAACCCTAAGCCTAACCCGAACATTAACCCTAACCCAACCCTACCCCGTTCTAACCCTAACCCTAACCCTAACCCGTACCCTAACCCTAACCCTAACCATTTCCCTAACACTAACACTAACCCTAAACCGTACCCTAACCCGTACCCTAACCCTAACCGTACTCTAACCCTAACCCTAACCCTCACCCTAACCCTAACCTGTACTGTAAACCTAACCCGTAACATAAGCCTAACCCTAACACGTACCCTAACCCTAACCCTAACTCGTACCCTAACCCTAACCCTGACCCTAACACTAACCCTAACCCGTAACCTAAGCCTAACCCACACCCTAACCCTAACCCGTACCCTAACCCGTACCCTAAACCTAACCCTAACCCTAACTCGTGCCCTAACCCTAAGCCTAACCCTGGACCTAACCCTAAAACTAACCCTTACCCTAAATCTAAACCATACCCTAACACTAACCCTAACCCTAAACCTAACCCTAACCCGAACTCATACACTAAAACTCACCCTAACCCTTGACATAACCCGTACCCAACCCTATCCCGTACCCAAACCTAACCCTAACCCATACTCAAACCCCAACAGTAACCCTAACCCATACCCTAGTGCTAACCCAGCCCTAACCCTAAGCCTAACCAGCACCCTAAACCTAAACCTAACCCTAACCCTAACCATAACTCTTACCCGTCCCCTAACCCTGACCCATACCCTAACACTAACCCAACATTAACAGTAACCCTAACTCGTACCCTAACCCTAAAACTATCCCGTACCCTAACACCAAACCTAACCCTAACCCGTACCATAACCCTATCCCTAACCCTAACCCTGACCCTAAACCTAACCCTAAACCGTACCCTAACCCTAACCCGCAACTAAACCTAACCCTAACCCGTACCCTAACCCTAACCCGTAACCTAAACCTAACCCTAACCCTAAACTTAACCCGTACACTAACCCTATCCCGTACCCAAAACCTAACCCTAACACGTACACTAACCCTAACCCTAACCCTAACGCTATCCGTACACTAACCCTAACCCTAACCCTAACACTAACCCTAACCCGTACTCTAACCCTAACCCTAAACCTAAACCTATCCCTAACCCGTACCCTAACCCTAAACTTAACCCATACACTAACCCTATCCCGTACCCAAAACCTAACCCTAACACGTACACTAAATCCTAACCCTAACCCTAACGCTATCCGTACACTAACCCTAACCCTAACCCTAACACTAACCCTAACCCATACTCTAACCCTAACCCTAAACCTAAACCTATCCCTAACCCGTACTCTAACCCTAACCCGCACCCTAACACTAACCCTTACCCTAACCGTAAACCTAACCCGTACCCTAACCCTAAACGTAAACCTAACCGGTACCCAAACACTAAACCTAACACGTACACTAACCCTAACCCTATCCCTAACCTTAACCCTAACCCGCACACTAAACCTAACCCTCACCCTAGACATAACACGTACACTAAACCTATCCCGTACCGGGACCTTAAACCTAAACTGTACCGTAACCCTAACACTAACCCTAACCCTAACCTAACCCTAACCCTAACCCGAACCCAACCCCTCCCCGTACCTAACCCTAACTCTAACCCTAACCCCTAAACCTAACCCTAACCCTAACACTTACCCTAACCCGTACCCAAAAAGTAAACCTAACCCGTACCCTAACACTAACCCAAACCCGTACTCTAACCCTAACGCTAACCCTAACCCTAACCCACACCCTAAACTTAAACCTAATCCTAACCCAAACCTTAACCCTTAACCGTAACCTAACCCTAACCCATACCCTAACCCTAACGTAACCTTAACCATAACGCTAACCTGTACCCTAACCATAAAACTAATGCATACACTAACCGCAACCCTAACCCTAACCCGTACCCTAACACTAACCCTAACCATAACCCTGACCCTAAACCTAACCCTAACCCTTACATTAACCCTAACCCTAACCCGCAACCTAAACCGAACCCTAACCCATACCCTAACCCTAACCCGTAAACTAAACCTAACCCTAACCCTAAATTTAAACCGTACACAAACCCTATCCCGTACCCTAAACCTAACCCTAACCTGTAACCTAACCCTAAACCTAACCCTAAGCCTAACCCGTACATTAACCCTAACCCTAACACTAATCCTACCACGTACTCTAACCCTAACCCTAACTCTAACCCTAACCCGTAACCTAACCGTAACCCTAACCCTAACCCTAACACTAACCCTACCCCGTACTCTAACCCTAACACAAACCCTAACCCTAACCCGTACTCTAACCCTAACCCCAACCCTAACCCTAACCCTAAACCTAACCCTACTCTAACCCTAACAGTAACCCTCACCCTAACCCTAACCGTACTGTAACCCTAACCCGTACAATAACCATAACCCTATTCCGTACCCTAATCCTAACCCGTCACCTAAACCTAACCCTAACCCTAAACTTAACCCGTACGATAACCCTATCCTGTACCCTAAACCTAACCCTAACCCGTACCCCAACCCTAACACAAACCCTAACCCTAACCTGAGCTCTAACCCTAACCCCTAACCCTAAACCTAACCCTTACCCTAACCCGTACCCAAACGGTAAACCTAACCCGTACCCTAACTCTAACCCAAACCGGTACTCTAAACCTAACCCTAACCCTAACCCTAACACTAAACCTTAACGGTAACGTAACCCTAACCCTAACTCGTACCCTAACCCTAACACTGACCCTAACACTAACCCGTACCCTAATCCTAACCCTAACTCTAACTCATACCCTAACACTAACCCTAACCCTGACCCTAACCCTAACCCTAACCCATACCCTAAACCTAACCCATACCCGCACCCTAACCCTAAACTTAAACCTAACCTTATTCTGTACCCTAAACCTAACCCTAACCCTTGCCCTAACCCGTACCCAACCCTATCCCGTACTTTAACCCTAACCCTAACCGGTCCCCAAACCCTAATAGTAAACCTAACCCATACCCTAGAGCTAACCCTAACCCTAACCCTAACCGTAACACTAACCCGCACCCTAAACTTAAACCTAACCCTAACACTAACCATAAACCTTACCCATTACCTAACCCTAACCCATACCCTAACCCTAACCCTAAACTTAACCGTAACCCTGACCTGTACCGTAACCCTAAAATTAACCCATACCCTAACCCCAACCCTAACCCTAAATCTAACCCTAACCCGTACCCTAACACTAACGCTAACCCTAACCCTAACCCTAACCCTAACCCTAACCATAACTCTAAACCTAACCCGTACTCTAACCCTAACCCTAACCCTAACCATGTTCTAACCCTAACCCTAACCCTCACCCTAACACTAACCCGTACTGTAACACTAAACCGTACCATAACCCTAAACCGAACCCTAACCTTAAGCGTAACCATGACCCGTACCCTAACCCTAAATATCATCCGGTCCCTAACCCCAACCCTAACCCTAACCCTTACACTAAACCTATCCCTAACGCTAACCCTGACCCTAAACCTAACCCTAAACCGTAGCCTAACCCTAACCCTAACTCGTACCCTAACCCTAAACCAACCCTGACCCTAACCCTAATCCTAACCCGTACCTTAAACCTAACCCGTAACCTAACCCTAACCCTAACCCGTACCCTAAACCTAACCCTAAACCTAACTTGTACCCAAACCCTAACCCTAACCCTGGCCCTAAACCTAACCATGGCCTGTACACTAAACGTAACCCATACCATAATCCTAATCCTAAATCTAACCCTAACCCTAAACCGTACCCTAAACCTACCCTAAACCTTGACCTAACCCGAACCCAACCCTATACCGTAAAATAAACCTAACCCTAACCCGTACCCAAACCCTAACTGTAACCTTAACCCATACCAACGCTAACCCTAAACCTTACCCTAACCCTAACCTGCACCCTGAACCTAACCTAACCCTAACCCTAACCTTAACCCTTACCCATACCCTAACCCTAACCCATACCCTAAACCTAACCCTAACTTTAACCATAACCCTGAACACTAACCCTAAAACTAACCCGTACCCTAACCCTAATCCTAAACTTAACCCGCACCTAAACCTAACCCTAACCCATACCCTAACCCTAACCCATAACCTAAACCTAACCCTAACCCTAAACTTAACCCGTACGCAAACCCTATTCCAAACCCTAACCCATACCCTAACCCTAACCCGTAACCTAAAACTAACCCTAACCCTAAACTTAACCCGTACGCTATCCCTATCCCGTACCGTAAACCTAACCCTAACCTGTATCCGAACCCTAAACCTAACCCTAAGCCTAACCCGTACATTAACCCTAACCCTAAACCTAACACTAACCCTACCCCGAACTCTAACCCTAACCCTAACCCTAACCCTAACCCGTACCCTAACCCTAACCCTAACCCTAACCCTATCCGTACTCTAACCCTAACCCTAACCCTCACCCTAACACTAACTCGTACTGTAACCCTAACCCGTAGCATAACCCTAACTCTTACCCGTAACCTAAACCTAACTCTAACTCGTACCCTAACCCTAACCCTGACCCTAACCCTAACGCGTACCCTAAACCTAACCCTAACCCTAAATCATACCCCAACCCTAACCCTAACCCTGACAATAACCCTAACCCTAACCCGTACCCTAAACCTAACCCATACACTAACCCTAACCCTAAACCTAACCATAACCCTAATCCGTACCCTAAACCTAACCCTAACCGTTGACCCAACGCATACCCAACCCTATCTCGTACACTAACCCTAAACCTAACCCGTACCCAAACCCTAACAGTAACCCTAATCCATACCCTAGCGCTAACCCTAACCCTAACCCTAAGCCTAACGTGCACCCTAAACCTAAACCTGAAACTAACCCTAACCATAACACTTACCCGTACCCAAACCCTAACCCATACCCTAACACTAACCCTAACCTTAACCATAACCCTAACCCTAACCCGTACACTAACCCTAAAAGTAACCCGCACCCTAACCCCAACCGTAACCCTAACCCGTACCATAACCCTATCCCTAACCCTAACCCTGACCCTAAACCTAACCCTATCCCTTACCCTAACCCTAACCCGCACCTAAACCTAATCCTAACCCGTACCCTAACCCTAACCCATAACCTATACCTAACCCTAACTATAAACTAAACCCGTACACTAACCCTATCCCATACCCTAAACCTAACCCTCACCCGTACCCTAACCCTAACCCTAACCCTATCCGTACACTAATCCTAACCCTAACCCAAACACTAACCCTAACCCGTACTCTAACACTAACCCTAACCCTAAACCTAACCCTAACCCGTACTCTAACCCTAACCCGTACCCTAACACTAACCCTTACCCTAACCCTAAACCTAACCCGTACCCTAACCCTAAACGTACCCCTAACCCGTACCCAAACCCTAACCCTAACACGTACCCTAAACCTAATCCTAACCCTAACCCTAACCCGTACACTAAACCTAACCCTAACCCTACACCTAACAAGTACACTAACCCTAAACCATACCGTAACCTTAACCCTAACCCGTACCATAACCCTAACACTGAACTTAACCTTAACCCTAAACCTAACCCTAACCCCAACCCGTAGACTAACCCTAACCCGAACCCTAACCCTAACCCTAACCTGTACCCTAAACCTACGTGTAGCCTAACCCTAACTCTAACCCTCACCCCTAACCCTAACCCTAACACTAACCCTTACCCTATCCCGTTCCTAAACGGTAAACCTATCCCGTATCCTAACACTAACCCAAACCCGTACTCTAATGCTAACCCTAACCCTAACCCGCACCCTAAACTAAACCCTAATCCTAACCCAAACCATAACTCTTAACCGTAACCTAACACTAAACCATACCCTAAACCTAACCCTAACCTTAACCATAACCCTAACCCTTACCCTAACCCTAAAACTATCCCATAACCTAACACCAACCCTAACCCTAATACATACCCTAACACTAACCCTAACCCTAACCCTGACCATAAACTTAACACTAACCCTTACACTAACCCTAACCCTAAACCTAAACCGCACCCTAAACCTAACCCTAACACGTACCCTAACTTTAACCCGAAACCTGAACCTAACCCTAACCCTAAACTTAACCCGTACGCTAACCCTATCCCATACCCTAAACCTAACCCTAACCCGTATCCTAACCCCAAACCTAACCCTAAGCCGAACGCGTACATAAACCCTAACTCTAACCCTAACACTAACCCTCACGTACTCTAAACCTAACCCTAACCCTAACCCGTACTCTAAACCTAACCCTAACCCTTACCTAACCCTAACCCGTACTGTAACCCTAACCCATACCATAACCCTAACCCTAACCCGTACCCTAACCCTAACCCTAACTCGTACACTAAACCTAACCCTAACCGGTACTATAAGCCTAACCTTAAACCTAACCCTAACCCTAACACTACCTCTTACTCTAACCCTATCCTGTAGCCTAACCCTAACTCTAACACTAACTCCTAACTCTTACCCTAACCCTTACCCTAACCCGTACCCAAACGGTAAACCTAACCCGTACCCTAACACTAACCCAAATCCATACTCTAACCCTAACCCTAACACTAACCCTAACCCTAAACCGCACCCTAAACTTAACCATAACACTAACCCTAACCCCAACCATAACCCTTAACCATACCCTAAGCCTAACCCACACCCTAACCCTATCCCTAACTTTAAACATAACCCTAACCCATACCCTAAACCTAAAACTAACCCGTACCCTAAACCCAAACCTAAGGCTAACCCATACCCTAACACTAACCCTAACCCTAACCCTGACCCTTAACCTAAACCTAACCCATACACTAACCCTAACCCTAACCCTAACCCGCACCCAAAACCTAACCATAACCTGTACCCCAACCCTAACCCTAACCCGTACTCTAACCGTAACCCTATCCCTAACAATAACCCTACCCCGTACTCTAAAACTAAACCTAATCCTAACCCTAACTCATACCGTAACCCTAAACCTAACCCTAACCCTAACACTAACCCTAACCCGTACTCTATCTCTAACCCTAACCGTATTCTAACCCTAACCCTCACCATAACCCTAACACGTAGTGTAACCCTAACCCATACAATAACCCTAAACCTAACCCGTACCCTAACCCTAACCCTAACCCTAATTCATACCCTAACCCTAACCCTAACCCGTACCCTAAACCTAACCCATACCTTAACCCTAAACCTAAACCTAACCCGTACCCTAACCCTAACCCTAACCCGTAATCTAAACCTAACTCATACTCTAACACTAAACCTAACCCTAACCCGTGCTCTAACCCTATCCCGTACACTAACACTAACCCTAATCCTAACCCTTGACCTAACCCGTAACCTAACCCTAACCCTAAGCCGTACCCAACCCTTAACAGTAACCCTAAACCATACCCTAGCGCTAACACTAACCCTAACCCTAACTCTAACCATTACCCGTACCCTAACCCTAAACCATACCCTAACCCTAAACTTAACCATAACCCTGACCAGTACCCTAAACCTAAAATTAACCTGGACCCTAACCCTAACCCGTACCCTAACCCTAACCCTAACCCTAAACCTAACCCACACCTAAACCTAACCCTAACCCGTAACCTAAGCCTAACCCTAAACCTAAACCTAAACCGTACCCTAACCCTAACCCTAACCCGTACTCTAACCCTAACCCTAACCCTAACACTAACCCTACCCCGTCCGTACTCTAACACCAAACCTAATCCTAACCCTAACTCGTACCCTAACCCTAAACCTAACCCTAACCCTAACACTAACCCTAACCTGTACTCTATCCCTAACCCTTACCAAATTCTAACCCTAACCCTCACCCTAACCCTAACACGTACTGTAATCCTAACCCATACCATATCCCTAATCCTAACCCGTACCTTAATCCTAACCCTAATTCGTACCCTAACCCTAACCCTAACCCTGACCCTAACCCTAACCCTAACCCTAAACCTAACCCTAAACCTAAACCTAACCCGTACCCTAACCCTAACCCTAAACCATAATCTAAACCTAACCCATACCCTAACCCTAAACCTAACCCTAACCCGTGCTCTAACACTATCCCGTACACTAACACTAACCCTAATATTAACCCTTGACCTAACCCGTAACCTAACCCTAAACCTAACCCGTACCCAAGCCTTAACAGTAACCCTAAACCATACCCTAGCGCTAACACTAAACCTAACCCTAACTCTAACCATTACCTGTACCCTAACCCTAACCCATACCCTAACGCTAACCCTAAATTTAACCGTAACCCTGACCAGTACCCTAAACCTAAAATTAACCCGGACCCTAACGCCAATCCTAACCCTAACCCGTACCCTAACCCTAACCCTAACCCACACCTAAACCTAACCCTAACCCGTAACCTAAGCCTAACCCTAAACCTAAACTTAACCCGTACGCTAACCCTAACCCGTACCCTTAACCAAACCCTAACCGGTAACCTAACCCTAAACCTAACCCTAACCCTAACCCTAACCCTTACCCTAACCCTATCCCTAACGCTAACCCTGACCCTAAACCTAACCCTAACCCGTACCCTAACCCTAACCCTAACACTAAACCTCACCTAAACCTAACCGTAACCCGTACCCTAACCCTAACCCGTGACCTAAACCTAAACCTAACCCTAACCATAACCCTTACCCGTAACCTAACACTAACCCATAACCTAACCCTAACCCGCACCTAAAACGTACCCTAACCCGTACCCTAACCCTAACCCGTAACCTAAACCTAAACCTAACCCTAAACTTATCCCATACACTAACCTTATCCCGTACCCTAAACCTAAACCTAACCTGTACCCTAAACCTAACCCTAACCCTAACCCTCTCCGTACACTAACCCTAACCCTAACCCTAACACTAACCCTATGGCATACTCTAACCATAACCCTAACCCTAACCCTAACACTAACCCTAACATGAACTCTAACCCTAACACTAACCCTAAACGTAACCCTAACCCGTAATCTAACCCTAACACGTATCCTAACATTAACCCTAACCCTAACACTATCCCTAACCCGTACCCTAACCCTAAACGTAACCCTAACCCGTACACAAACCCTAACCCTAACACGTACCCTAACCCTAACCCTAACCCGCACACTAACACTAACCTTAACCTAGACCTAACACGCACACTAAACATATCTTGTACCGTAAACTTAACCCTAACCCGTACCGTAACCCTAACACTAACCCTAACCCTAACCCTAACCCTAACCCATAGACTAACCCTAACCCGAACCCTAACCCTAACCCTAACCCTCAACGTACCCTAACCCTAACCCTAACCCTAACCCGTACCCTAACACTAACCCTTACACTAACCCTAAACCTAACCCATACCTTAACCCTAAACGAAACCCTAACCCGTACCCAAACCCTAACCCTAACACATACCATAACCCTAACCCTATTCCTAACCCGCACACTAAACCTAACCCAAACCCTAGACCTAACACGTACACTAAACCTATCCCGTACCGTAAACTTAACCCTAACCCGTACTGTTACCCTAACACTAACCCTAACCCTAACGCTAACCCTAATCCGTACACTAACCCTAACCCTAACCCTAAACTTACCCTAACGCTAAACCTAACCCTAAACCTAACACTAACCCTAACCCGTACTCTAACCTAACCCTAACCCTAAACCTAACCCTAACCCGAACTCTAACCCTAACCTTAACCCTAACACTAACCATAACATTAAACTAAACTTAACACGTACTCTAACCCTAAACCTAATCCTAACACTAACCCTAAATCGTACCGTAACCCGAACTGGTACCCTAACCCTAACCCTAACCTTAACCTAACCCTAACCCTGACCCTAACCCTAAACCTAATCCTGTACCCGAACCCTAACCCTAACCCGCATCCTAAACCTAACTCTAAACCTAGACCTAACCCGTACCCTAACCCTAATGCGTACCCTAACACTAACCCTAACCCTAACCCTTAACCTAAACCGTACCCAAACGGTAAACCTAACCCATAACCTAACACTAACCCAAACTTAACTTTAACTCTAACCCTATACCAAACCCGCACCCTTAACTTAACCCTAACCCTAACCCAAACCATAACCCTTAACCGTAACCTAACCCTAACCCATACCCTAAACCTAACCCTAACCTTAACCGTAACCCTAACCCGTAACCTAACACTAAAACTAACCCATACCCTAACCCAAACCCTAACCCTAACCCGTACCCTAACAATAACCCTAACCCTAAACCTGACCCTAAACCTAACCCTAACCCGTACACTAACCCTAAACCTAACCCTCACCCTAAACATAACCCTAACCCGTACCCTAACCCTAACCCGTAACCTAAACCTAACCCTAACCCTAAACTTAACCCATACGCTAACCCGATCCCGAACCCTAAACCTAACCCTAACCCGTATCCTAACCCTAAACCTAACCCTAAGCCTAATCTGTACATTAACCCTAACCCTAAACCTAACCCTAACACTAACCCTAACCCTACTCTATCCCTAACCCTAACCGTATTCTAACCCTAACCCTAAACCTCACCCTAAACCTAACCCGTACTGTAACCCTAACCCATACCATAACCCTAAACCTAACCCGTACCCTAACACTAACCCTAACTCGTACCCTAACCCTAACCCTAACCCTGACCCTAACTCTAACCCGTATCCTAAACCTAACCCATACCCTAACCCTAAACCTAACCCTAACCTGTGCTCTAACACTATCCCGTACACTAACACTAACCCTAATCCTAACCCTTGACCTAACCCGTAACCTTACCCTAACCCTAACCCATACCCAAACACTAACAGTAACCCTAAACCATACCCTAACGTTAACACTAACCCTAACCCTAACTCTAACCATTACACGTACCCTAGCCCTAACCCATACCCTAACCCTAACCCTAAACTTAACCGTAACCCTGACCAGTACCTAAACCTAAAATTAACCCGTACCCTAACCCAAACCCTAACCCTAACCCGTACCCTAACCCTAACCCTAACCCTAACCCACACCTAAACCTAACCCTAACCCGTAACCTAAGCCTAACCCTAACACTAAACTTAACCCATACGCTAACACTATCCCATACCCTAAACATATCCCTAGCCCGTAAACTTACCCTAAACCTAACCCTAAGCCTCACCCGTACATTAACCCTAACCCTAACACTAACACTAACCCTACCCCGTACTCTAACCCTAAACCTAACTCTAACCCTAAACTGTACACTAACCCTAAACCTAACCCTAACACTAACCCTACCCCGTACTGTAACCCTAACAAAAACCCTAAACCTAACCCGTACCCTAACCCTAACCCTAACCCTATCCCTAACACTAAACATAACCCATACTCTAACCCTAACCCTAACCCTAACCCTAACACTAACACTTACCCTAAACCTAACCCTAACCCTAACACTAACCCTAAACCATACTCTAACCCTAACCATAACCCTAACACTAACCCTACCCCGTACTCTAACACTAACTCTAATCCGAAACCTAACTCGTACCCTAAACCTAACCCTAACCCTAACCCTAAAACTAACCCTAACCCGTACTCTATCCCTAACCCTCACCGTATTCTAACCCTAACCATAACCCTCACCCTAACCCTAAAACGTACTGTAACCCTAACCCATACCATAATCTTAAACCTAATCCGTACCCTATCCTTAACACTAATTCGTACCCTAAACCTAACCCTAACACGTACCCTAACCCTAACCCTAACCCGTATCCTAAACCTAACCCATACCTTAACCCTAAACCTAACCCTAACCCGTGCTCTAACCCTATCCCGTACACTAACAATAACCCTAATCCTAATCCTTGACCTAACCCGTAACCTAACCCTAACCCTAACCCGTACCCAAACCCTAAGAGTAACCCTAACCCATACCCTAGCACTAAACGTAACCCTAACCATAAGCTTAACCCGAACCCTAAACCTAAACCTAAACCGTACCCTAACCCTAAAACGTAACCTAAACCTAACCATAACCCTAAACTTAACCCGTACGCTAACCCTATCCCGTACCCTAAACCTAACCCTTACCCGTATCCTAACCCTAAACCTAAACCTAAGCCTAATCTGTACATAAACCTTAACCCTAACCCTAACACTAACGCTAACCTGTACTCTAACCCTAACCCTAACCCTAACCCAAACCCGCACCCTTAACTTAACCTTAACCCTAACCCAAACCATAACCCTTAACCGTAACCTAAACCTAACCCATACCCTAAACCTAACCCTAAACATAACCGTAACCCTAACCCGTAACCTAACCCTAAAACTAACCCATACCCTAACCACAACCCTAACCCTAACCCGTACCCTAACACTAACCATAACCCTAAACCTGAACTAAACCTAACCCTAACCCGTAAACTAACCCTAACCCTAACCCGCACCCTAAACCTAACCTTAACCCATACCCTAACCCTAACCCGTAACCTAAACCTAACCCTAACCCTAAACTTAACCCGTACGCTAACCCTATCCCGTACCCTAAACCTAACCCTAACCCGTATCCTAACCCTAAACCTAACCCTAAGCCTAATCTGTACATTAACCCTAACACTAACCCTAACACTAACGCTAACCTGTACTCTAAACCTAACCCTAACCCTAACCCTAAACCATACCCTAAACCTAACCCTAACCCGTATCCTAAACCTAACCCTAACCCTGACCTTAACCCTAACCCTAACCCGTACCCTAAGCCTAACCCATACCCTAACCCTAAAACTAATCCTAACCCTAACCCGTACCCTAAACCTAACCCTAACCCTTAACCTAACCCGTAACCTAACCCTAAACCTAACCCGTACCCAAACCCTAACAGTAAACGTAAACCATACCCTAGCGCTAACACTAACGCTAACCCTAACCATTACCCATACCCTAAACCTAACCCATACCCTAACCCTAACCCTAAACTTAACTGTAACCCTGATCCGTACACTAAACCTAAAATTAACCCGTACCCTAACCCCAACCCTAACCCTAACCTGTACCCTAACCCTAACCCTAAACCTAACCCACACCAAACCTAACCCTAACCAGTAACCTAAGCCTAACACTAATCCTAAACTTAACCCGTACGCTACCCCTATCCCGTACCCTTAACCTATCCCTAAAACGTAACCTAACCCTAACCCTAACCCTAAGCCTAACCCGTACATTAACCCTAACCCTAACACTAACACTAACCCTACCCTGTACTCTAACCCTAACCCTAACTCTAACCCTAACCCGTACCCTAACCCTAACACTAACCCTACACTGTACTCTAACCCTAACACAAACCCTAACCCTAAAACCAACCCTAACCCTAACCCTAAGCCTAACTCTAACACTAAACCTAACCCGTACTCTAACCCTAACCCTAACCCTAACCTTACTCTAACCGTAACACTAACCCTCACCCTAACCCTAACCGTACTGTTACCCTAACCCGTACCATAACCCTAACCCAACCCTAAACTTAAACGTCACCCTGACCCGTACCCTAACCCTAAAACTAACCTGTACCCTAATCACAACCCTAAACCTAACCCGTAACCTAACCCCATCCCTAACGCTAACCCTGACCCTAAACCTAAACCTAACCTGTACCCTATCCCTAACCCTAACCCTAACCCTCACCTAAACCTAACCCTGACCTGTACCCTAACCCTAACCCATAACCTAAACCTAACCCTAACCCTAAACTTAATCCCTACGCTAACCCTATCCCGTAACCTAAACTTAACCCTAAACCGTACCCTAACCCTAACCCTAACCCTATCCGCACTCTAACCCTAACCCTAACCCTAAACCTAACACTAACCCTAGCCCGTACTCCAACACTAACCCTAACCCTAAACGTAACCCTAACCCATACGCTAACCCTAACCCGTACCCTAACACTAACCCTAACCATAACACTATCCCTAACGCATACTCTAAACCTAAACCTAACCCTATCTCTAACCCAAACCCGTACTATAACCCTAAGCCTAACCCTAACCTTAAACCTAACCCTAACCTGTACTCTAACCCTATCCCGTAGCCTAACACTAACCCTAACACTAACGCCTAACCCTAACCCTAACCCTAACCCTTAGCTAACCCGTACCCAAACGGTAAACCTAACCCATACCATAACACTAACCCAAACCCGTACTCTAACCCTAACCCTAACCTAACCCTAACCCTAACCCTAAACCGCACCCTAAAATTAACCCTAAACCTAACGCTATACATAACACGTAACCGTACCCTAAACCTTACCCTAACTCGTTCCCTAACCCTAACTCTGACCCTAAACCTAACCCGTACACTAACCCTAACCCGTACCCTAATCCTAACCCTAAACCTAACCCTATCCGTAACCCTAACCCGTACCCTAAACCTAACCCTAACCCTTGTCCTAACCCATACCCAAACCTATACTGTACCCTAAACCTAACCCTAAATCGTACCTAAACCCTCCGATTAACCCTAACCCATACACTAGCGCTAACCCTAACCCTAACCCTAAGCCTAACCCGCACCCTAAACCTAAACCTAACTGTAAAGCTAATTATAACCCTTAACCGTACCCTAAACCTAACCCATAACCTAACACTAACCCTAACCTTAACCGTAACCCTAAACGGTACCCTACCCCTAAAAATAACCCGTACCGTAAACCAAACCCTAACCCTAACCCGTACCATAACCCTATCCCTAATCCTAACCCTGACCCTAAACCTAACCCTAGCCCGTACCCTAACCCTAACCCGCACCTAAACCTAACCCTAACCCGTAACCTAAACGTAAACCTAACCCTAAACTTATCCTGTAAACTAACCCTATACCGTACCCTAAACCTAACCCCAACCTGTACCCTAACCCTAAACCTATCCCTAAGCCTAATCTGTACATTAACCCTAACCCTAACCCTAACACTAACCCTACCCGGTACTCTAACCCTAAACCTAACTCTAACCCTAACCCGTACCCTAACCCTAAACCTAACCCTAACACTAACCCTACCCCGTACTCTAACCCTAACAAAAACCCTAAACCTAACCCATACCCTAACCCTAACCCTAACCCTAACCCTAACACTAACCCTAACCCGTACTCTAACCCTAAACCTAACCCTAACCCTAACCCTAACACTAACCGGTACCCTAAACCTAACCCAAACCCTAACCCTAACACTAACCCTAAACTGTACTCTAACCCTAAACCTAACCCTAACACTAACCCTACCCCGTACTCTAACACTAACCCTAATCCGAACCCTAACTCGTACCCTAAACCTAACCCTAACCCTAACCCTAACACTAACCCTAACCCGTACTCTATCCCTAACCCTAACCGTATTCTAACCCTAACCCTAACCCTCACCCTAACCCTAACACGTACTGTAACCCTAACCCATACCATAACCCTAAACCTAACCCGTACCCTAACCCTAACCCTAATTCGTACCCTAAACCTAACCTTAAAACTGACCCTAACCCTAACCCTAAACTGAACCGTAACCCTGACCCGTACACTAAACCTAAAATTAACCCGTACCCTAACCCCAACCCTAAACCTAACCTGTACCCTAACCCTAACCCTAAACCTAACCCACACCAAACCTAACCCTAACCCGTAACCTAAGCCTAACCCTAACCCTAAACTTAACCCGTACGCTAACCCTATCCCGTACCCTTAACCTAACCCTAAATCGTAACCTAACCCGAAACCTAACCCTAAGCCTCACCCGTACATTAACCCTAACCCTAACACTAACACTAACCCTACCCCGTACTCTAACCCTAACCCTAACCCTAACCCTAACCCATACCCTAACACTAACCCTAAACCTAACACTATCCCTAACCTGTACTCTAACCCTAAACCTAACCCTATCTCTAACTCAAACCCGTACTATAAACCTAAACCTAACCCAAACCCTAAACCTAAACCTAACCCGTACTCTAACCCTATCCCATAGCCTAACACAAATGCTAACCCTAACCCCTAACTCTAACCCTATCCTTAACCCTTACCTAACCCGTACCCAAACGGTAAACCTAACCCGTTTCCTAACACTAACCCAAACCCATACTCTAACCCTAACCCTAACCCTAACCCTAAACCGCACCCTAAACTTAACCCTAACCCTAACGCTAACCATAACCCTTAACTGTACCATAACCCTAAACCTAACTCGTACCCTAACCCTAACACTGACCCTAACCCTAACCCGACACTAACCCTAAACCGTACCCTAATCCTAACCCTAACCCTAACCCTATCCGTACTCCAACTCTAACCCTAACCCTACCCCGTACTCTAACACTAAGCCTAACTCTAACCATAACCCGTACCTTAACCCTTAACCTAACCCTAACACTAACCCTACCTCGTACTCTAACCCTAACCCTAAACCTAACCATAACCCTAAACCGTACCCAAAACCTAACCCTAACCCTAACACGTACCCTATCCCAAACCCTAACCCTGACCCTAACCCTAACCCTAACCCGTACCCTAAGCCTAACCCATACCCTAACCCTAACCCTAACACTAATCCTACCCCGTACTCTAACCCTAACCTGTAACCTAAACCTAACCCTAACCCTAACCCTAATCCTAACACTAAAACTAACCCGTATTCTAATCCTAACCCTATCCCGTACCCTAAACCACACCCTAAACCTAACTCGTACCCTAACACTAACCCTAACCCTGACCCTAACCCTAACCCTAACCCGTACCCAAAACCTAAACCATACCCTAACCTAACCCTAAACCTAACCCTAACCCTATCCCGTACTCTAAATCTAACCCTAACCCTTCTCCTAACCCGTACCCAACCCTATCCCGTAACCTAACCCTAACCCTAACCCGTACCCAATCCCTAAGAGTAACCCTAACCCATACCCTAGGGCTAAACCTAAACCTAACCCTAAGGCTAACCCGCACCCTAAACCTAAACCTAACCGTAACCCTAACCATAACCCTTACCCGTAGCCTAAACCTAACACATACCTAACACTAACCCTAAACTTAACTGTAACCCTAAACCGTATCATAACCCTAAAAATAACCCGTACCGTAACCCCAAACCTAACCCTAACCCGTACCATAACCGTATCCCTAATCCTAACCCGTACCCAAAACCTAACCATATCACGTACCCTAACCCTAACCCCAACCCTAACCCTTACCCTCACCCGTACACAATCGGAAAACCTAACACGTACCCTAACACTAACCCAAACCCGTACTCTAAACCTAACCCTAACCCTAACCCTAACCCGCACCCTAAACTTAACCCTAACCCTAACGCAAACCATAACCCTTAACCGTAACCTAACCCTAACCCATACCCTAACCCTAAACCTAACCTTAACCATAACCCTAACTCGTACCCTAACCCTAAAACTAATCCGTACCCTAACCCCAACCCTAACCTTAACGCGTACACTAACACTAACCCTAAACCTAACCCTGACCCTAAACCTAACCCTAACCGCACATTAACCCTAACCCTAACACTAACCCTAACCTTAACACTAACCCTATCCCGTACTCTAAACCTAACCCTAACCCTAACCCTAACCCTAACCCTAACCCTAACCCATACCCTAACCCTAACCCGTAACCTAAACCTAACCCTAACCCTAAACTTAAACCGTACGCAAACCCTATCCCGTACCCTAAACCTAACCCTAACCTTTAACCTAACCCTAAACCTAACCCTAAGCCTAACCCGTACATTAACCCTAACCCTAACTCTAACCCTAACCCGTAACCTAACCCTAACCCTAACCCTAACCCTAACCCTACCCCATATTCTAACCCTAACACAAACCCTAACCCTAACCCGTACTCTAACCCTAACCCCAACCCTAACCCTAACCCTAACCGTACTCTAACAGTAACACTAACCCTCACCCTAACCCTAACCGTACTGTAACCGTAACCCGTACAATAACCCTAACCCTATTCCGTACCCTAAACCTAACCCGTCACCTAAACCTAACCCTAACCCTAAACTTAACCCGTACGCTAACCCTATCCTGTACCCTAAACCTAACCCTAACCCGAACCCAAACCCTAATACAAACCCTAACCCTAACCGAACTCTAACGCTAACACCTAACCCTAACCCTAATCCTAACCCTTACCCTAACCCGTGCTGAAACGGTAAACCTAACCCGTACCCTAACACTAACCCAAACCGGTAAACTAACCCTAACCCTAACCCTAACCCTAACCCTAACCCTAACCCTAAAAGGCACCCTAAACTTAACCCTAACCCTAACCCTAACCCTACCCCGTACTCTAACCCTAACCCTAACTCTAACCCTAAAGCGTACCCTAACCCTAAACCTAACCCTAACACTAACACTAACCCGTACTCTAACCCTAAACCTAACCTTAACCCTAACCGTAACCCTAACCCGTACCCTAAACCTAACCCTAACCCTACTCGTACCTCACCCTAACACTAACACTAACCCTGACCCTAACCCTAACCCGTACCCTAAACCTAACCCATACCCTAACCCTAACCCTAAACTTAACCCTAACCCTATTCCGTACCCTAAACCTAACCTTAACCCTTGCCCTAACCCGTACCCAACCCTATCCCGTACCTTAACCCTAAACCTAACCGGTCCCCAAACCCTAAGTGTAAACCTAACCCGTACCCTAGAGCTAACCCTAACACTAACCCTAACCGTAACACTAACCCGTACCCTAAACCTAAACGTAACCCTAACCCTAACCATAACACTTACCCGTACCCTAACCCTAACCCATACCCTAACCCTAACCCTGAACTTAACCGTAACCCTGACCCGTACCGTAACCCTAAAATTAACCCGTACCCTAACCCCAACCCTAACCCTAAATCTAACCCTAACCTGTACCCTAACCCTAACCCTAACCCTAACTCTAAACCTAACACATACTCTAACCCTAACCCTAATCCTAACCCTTACCCTAACCCTAACCGCACTCTAACCCTAACCCTAACCCTTACTGTAACACTAACCCGTACTGTAAAACTAACCCGTACCATAACCTTAAACCGAAACCTAACCTTAAGCATAACCCTGACCCGTACCCTAACCCTAAATCTCACCCGGACCCTAACCCCAACCCTAACCCTATCCCTTAACCTAAACCTATCCCTAAAATAACCCTGCCCCTAAACCTAACCCTAAACCGTAGCCTAACCCTAACCCTAACTCGTACCCTATCCCTAAACCAAACCCTGAACCTAACCCTAATCCTAACCTGTACCTTAAACCTAACCCGTAACCTAACCCTAACCCTAACCCGTACCCTAAACCTAACCCTAAACCTAACTCGTACCCTAACCCTAACCCTAACCCTGAATCTAACCCTAACCATGGCCTGTACCCTAAACCTAAACCATACAATAATCCTAACCTTAAATCTAGCCCTAACCTTAAACCGTACCCTAAACCTACACTAAGCCTTGACCTAACCCAAACCCAACCCTATCCCGTAACCTAAACCTAACCCTAACCCGTACCCAAAACCTAACAGTAACCCTAACCCATACCCAACGCTAACCCTAACCCTTACCCTAACCCTAACCCGCACCCTAAACCTAAACCTAACCCTAACCCTAACCCTAACCTTAACCCTTAACAGTACCCTAACCCTAACCCATAACCTAATCCTAACCCTAACTTTAACCGTAACCCTGACCTGTACACTAACCCTAAAACTAACCCGTACCCTAACCCTAATCGTAAACCTAACCCGCACCTAAACCTAACCCTAACCCATACACTAACCCTAACCCTTAACCTAAACCTAACCCTAACCCTAAACTTAACCCGTACGCAAACCTTATTCCGAACCCTAACCCGTACCCCAACCCTAACCCTAACCCTAAAACTAACCCTATCCGTACACTAACCCTAACCCTAACCCTAACACTAACACTAATCCTAACCCGTACTCTAACCATAACCCTAACCCTAAATCTAAACCTAACCCGTACTCTAAACCTAACCCGTACCCTAACACTAACCCTAACCCTAACACTAACCCTAACCCGTACTCTAAACCTAACCCTAACCCTAACTCTAACCCTAACCCGTATTGTAACCCTAACCCTAACCCTAGCCCTAACCCTAACACTAAACCGTACAGTAACGCTAACCCGTACCCTACACCTAACCCTAACCGTAAACCTAACCCTAACCCTTAACCTTACCCTAATACGAACCCGTACCCTAACCCTAAACCATACCCTAACCCATTACCCTAAACAAAACCCGTACCCTAACCCTAAAAGTAACGCTAACCCGTACCCAAACCCTAACCCTAACATGTACCCTAACCCTAACCCTTAACTTCACACTAAACCTAACGCTAAGCCTAGACCTAACACATACACTAACCCTATCCCGTAAACCAAACTTAAGTCTAACCCGTACCATAACCTTAACAGTAACCCGAACCCCAACCCTAACCCTAAACCGTACACTAACCCTAACCCGAACCCTAACCCTAACCCTAACCCGTACCCTAACCCTAACTGTAGAGTAACCCTAACTCTAACCCTAACCCCTAACCCTAAACCTAACCTTAACGCTTACCCTAACATGTACCCAAATGGTAAACCACACCGTACCCTAACACTAACCCAAACCCGTAATCTAACCCTAACCCTAACACTAAACTTAACCCTAAACCGCACCCTAAACTTAACCCTAACCCTAACCCAAACCATAACCCTTAACTGGACCCTAACCTAACCCATACCCTAAACCTAACCCTAACTTTAACCGTAAAGCTAATCCGTACCCTAACCCTAAACCTAACCCGTACCCTAACCCCAACCCTAACCCTAACCCGTACCCTAACACTAACCCTAAACCTAACCCTGGCCCTAAACCCAACCCTAACCTTTACACTAATCCTAAACCTAACCCTAACCCGTACCCTAAACCTAACCCTAACCCGTACCCTAACCCTAACCCGTAACCTAAACCTAACCCTAACCGTACCCTAACCCTAACCCGCACCTAAACCTAACCCTAACCCGTAACCTAACCCAAACCCGTAACCTAAACCTAACCCTAACCCTAAACTTAACACATACGCTAACCCTATCCCGTACCCTAAACCTAACCTGAACCCGTAATCTAACCCTAAACCTAAAACTAAGCCTAACCCGTACATTAACCCTAACCCTAACCCTAACACTAACCCTACCACGTACTCTAACCCTAACCCTAACCCTAACCCGTACTCTAACCCTAAACCTAACCCTAACACTACGCTAACCCGTACTCTATACCTAACCCTAACCCTCACCCTAATTCTAAACCGTACTGTAACCCTAACCCATACCATAACCCTAACCCTAACCCGTACACTAACCCTAAACCTAACTCGTTGCCTAACCCTAACCCTAACACTGACCTAACCCTAACCCTAACCCGTACCCTAAACCTAACACTAAAGCTAACTCGCACCCTTAACCTAACCCTAACCCTGACCCTAACCCTAACACTAACCTGTACCCTAAGCTTAACCCATACCCCAAACCTAACCCAAATCCCAACCCTAACACTTACCCTAACCCTAACCCTTACACTAATCCTAACCCTAACCCGCACCCTAAACCTAGTCCTAACCCGTACCCTAACCCTAACCCGAAACCTAAAACTAACCCTAACCCTAAACTTAACCCGTACGCTAACCCTATCCCGTACACTAAACCTAACCCAAACCCGTATCCTAACCCTAAACCTAACCCTAAGCCTAACCCGTACATTAAACCTAACCCTAAACCTAACACTAACCCTACCCCGTACTCTAACCCTAACCCTAACCCTAACCCGTACCCTAAAACTAACCCTTTCCCTAACCCTAACACTAACCCCAACCCGTACTCTAACCCTAACCCTAACACTAACCCTAACCGTACTCTAACCCTAACCCTAACCCTCACCCTAACACTAACTCGTACTGTAACCCTAAACCGTAACATAACCCTAACTCTAACCCATACCCTAAACCTAACCCTAACTCGTACCCTAACCCTAACCCTGACCCTAACCCTAACGCATACCCTAAACATAACCCTAACCCTAAATCATGCCCTAACCCTAACCCTAACCCTGACAATAACCCTAACCCGAACCCGTACCCTAAACCTAACCCATACCCTAACCCTAACCCTAAACCTAACTGAAACCCTAACCCGTACCCTAAACCTAACCCTATCCCTTGACCTAACGCGTACCTAACACTATCTCGTACCCTAACCCTAACCCTAACCCGTACCCAAATCCTAACAGTAACCCTAACTCATACCCTAGCGCTAACCCTAACCCTAGCCCTAAGCCTAACGTGCACCCTAAACGTAAACCTGAAACTAACCCTAACCATAACCCTTACCCGTACCCTAACCCTAACCCATAACCTAACACTAACCCTAACCTTAACTGTAACCCTAACCCGTACCTTAACCCTAAAAGTAACCCGTACCCTAACCCCAACCCTAACCCTAAGCCGTACCATAACCCTACCCTAACCCTAACCCTGACCCTAAACCTAACCCTATCCCGTACCCTAACCCTAACCCGCACCTAAACCTAACCCTAACACGTAACCTAACCCTACCCGTAACCTATACCTAACCCTAACCCTAAACTTAACCTGTACACTAACCCTCTCCCATACCCTAAACCTAACCCTCACCCGTACCCTAACCCTAACCCTAACCCTATCCGTACACTAATTCCAACCCTAACCCAAACACTAACCTTAACCCATACTCTAACACTAACCCTAACCCTAAACCTAACCCTAACCCGTACTCTAACCCTAACCCGTACCCTAACACTAACCCTTACCCTATCCCTAAACCTAACCCGTACCCTAACCCTAAACGTACCCCTAACCCATACCCAAACCCTAACCCTAACACGTACCCTAAACCTAATCCTAACCCTAACCCTAACCCGCCCACTAAACCGAACCCTAACCCTCCACCTAACAAGTACACTAACCCTAAACCGTACCGTAACCTTAACCCTAACCCATACCGTAACCCTAACACTGAACTTAACCTAACCCTAAACCTAATCCTAACACCAACCCGTAGACCAACCCTAACCCGAACCCTAACCCTAACCCTAACCTGTACCCTAAACCTACGTGTAGCCTAACCCTAATTCTAACCCTAACCCCTAAGCCTAAACCTAACACTAACCCTTACCCTATCCCATTCCCAAACGGTAAACCTAACCCGTATCCTAACACTAACCCAAACCCGTACTCTAACGCTAACCCTAACCCTATTCCGTACCCTAAACCTAAAACTAATCCGTACCCTAACCCCAACCCTAAGGCTAACCCATACCTTAACACTAACCCTAACCCTAACCCTGACCCTTAACCTAAACCTAACCCGTACACTAACCCTAACAATAACCCTAACCCGTACTCTATCCCTAACCCTACCCGTATTCTAACCCTAACCCTCACCCTAACCTTAACACGTACTGTAACCCTAACCCATACCATAAACCTAAACCTAACCCGTACCCTAACCCTAATTCGTACCCTAACCCTAACCCTAACCCTGACCCAAACCTTAACCATAACCCTAACCCGTAACCTAAACCTAACCCATACCCTAACCCTAAACCTAAACCTAACCTGTACCCTAACCCTAACCCTAACCCGTAATCTAAACCTACCCCATACCCTAACCCTAAACCTAACCCTAACCCGTGCTCTAACCCTCTCCCATACACTAACACTAACCCTAATCCTAACCCTTGACCTAACCCGTAACCTAACCCTAACCCTAACCCGTACCCATCCCTTAACAGTAACCCTAAACCATACCCTAGCGCTAACACTAACCCTAAACCTAACTCTAACCATTACCCTACCCTAACCCTAACCCACACCCTAACGCTAACCCTAACCCTAACCCTAACCCTAACCCACACCTAATCCTAACCCTAACCCGCAAACTAAGCCTAACCCTAAACCTAAACTTAACTCGTACGCTAAACCTATCCCGTACCCTTAACCAAACCCTAACCCGTAACCTAAACCTAAACCTAACCCCAACCCTAACCCTAACCCTTACCCTAACCCTATCCCTAACGCTAACCCTGACCCTAAACTTAACCCTAAACCGTACCCTAACCCTAACCCTAACACTAACCCTCACCTAAACCTAACCATAACCCGTACCCTAACCCTAACCCATAACCTAAACCTAAACCTAACCCTAACCCTAACCATAACCCTTAACCGTACCCTAACCCTAACCCATAACCTAACCCTAACCCGCACCTAAACCGTACCGTAACCCGTACCCTAACCCTAACCCATAACCTAAACCTAAACCTAACCTTAAATTTATCCCGTACACTAACCCTATCCCGTACCCTAAACCTAAACCTAACCTGTACCCTAAACCTAGCCCTAACACTAATCCTATCTGTACACTAACCCTTACCCTAACCCTAACACTAACCCTATGGCATACTCTAACCCTAACCCTAACCCTAACCCTAACACTACCCCTAACATGAACTCTAAACCTAACCCTAACCCTAAACGTATCCCTAACCCGTAATCTAACCCTAACCCGTACCCTAACATTAACCCTAACCCTAACACTATCCCTAACCCGTACCCTAACCCTAAACGTAACCCTAACCCATACCTAAACCCTAACCCTAACAAGTACCCTAACCCTAACCCGCACATTAAAAATAACCCTAAACCTAGACCTAACAAGTACACTAAACCTATCTTGTACCGTAAACTTAACCCTAACCCGTACCGTAACCCTAACACTAACCCTAACCCTAACCTTAACCCTAACCTAACCCATAGACTAAACCTATCCCGAACCCTAACCCTAACCCTAACCCTCAACGTATCCTAACCCTAACCCTAACCCTAACCCGTACCCTAACACTAACCCTTACCCTAACCCTAAACCTAACCCGTACCCTAACCCTAAACGTAACCCTAACCCGTACCCAAACCCTAACCCTAACACATACCCTAACCCTAACCCTACCCCTAACCCGCACACAAAACATAACCCAAACCCTAGACCTAACACGTACACTAAACCTATCCCGTACTGTAACCTTAACCCTAAACCGTACCGTTACCCTAACACTAACCCTAACCCTAACCCTAACCCTAACCCTAACCCTAACCCTAACCCTAACCCCAACCCGTACACTAACCCTAACCCTAACCCTAAACTTACCCTAACGCTAACCCTAACCCTAACCCTAACACTAACCCTAACCCGTACTCTAAACTAACCCTAACCCTAAACCTAACCCTAACCCGAACTCTAACCCTAACCCTAACACTAACACTAACCATAACACTAACACTAAACTTAACACGTACTCTAACCCTAACCCTAACCCTAACACTAACCCTAACTCGTACCGTAACCCGAACTCGTACCCTAACCCTAACCCTAACCTTAACCTAAACCTAACCCTGAACCTAACCCTAAACCTAATCCTGTACCCTAACCCTAACCCTAACCCGCATCCTAAACCTAACCCTAAACCTAGACCTAACCCAACCCTAACCCTAACCCGTACCCTAACACTAACCCTAACCCTTAACTTAAACCGTACCCAAACGGTAACCCTAACCCATACCCTAACACTAACCCAAAACCGTACTCTAACCCTAAACCTATACCAAACCAGCACCCTTAACTTAAACCTAACCCTAACCCAAAACATAACCCTTAACCGTAACCTAACCCTAACCCATACCCTAAACCTAACCCTAACCTTAACCGTAACCTTAACCCGTAACCTAACACTAAAACTAACCCATACCCTAGCCCCAACCCTAAACCTATCCCGTACCCTAACAATAACCCTAACCGTAAACTTGACCCTAAACCTAACCCTAACCCGTACACTAACCCTAAACCTAACCCTCACCCTAAACCTAACCCTAACCCATACCCTATACCTAACCTGTAACCTAAACCTAACCCTAACCCTAAACTTAACCCATACGCTAACCCTATCCCATACCCTAAACCTAACCCTAACCCGTATCCTAACCCTAAACCTAACCCTAAGCCTAATCTGTACATTAACCCTAACCCTAAACCTAACCCTAACACTAACCCTAACCCGTACTCTATCCCTAACCCTACCGTATTCTAACCCTAACCCTAACCCTAACCCTAACCCGTACTGTAACCCTAACCCATACCATAACACTAAACCTAACCCGTACCCTAACCCTAACCCTAATTCGTACCCTAACCCTAACCCTAACCCTGACCCTAACCCTAACCCATATCCTAAACCTAACCCATACCCTAACCCTACACCTAACCCTAACCCGTGCTCTAACCCTATCCCGAACACTAACACTAAACCTAATCCTAACCCTTGACCTAACCCGTAACCCTACCATAACCCTAACCCGTACCCAAACCCTAACAGTAACCCTAAAACATACCCTAACGCTAACACTAACCCTAAACTTAACTCTAACCATTACACGTACCCTAGCCCTAACCCATACCCTAACCCTAACCCTAATCTTAACCGTAACCCTGACCAGTACCCTAAACCTAAAATTAACCCGTACCCTAACCCCAACCCTAACCCTAACCCGTACCCTAACCCTAACCCTAACCCTAACCCATACCTAAACCTAAACCTAACCCGTAACCTAAGCCTATCCCTAACCCTAAACTTAACCCATATGCTAACCCTATCCCGTACCCTAAACCTAACCCTAGCCCGTAAACTAACCCTAAGCCTAACCCGTACATTAACCCTAACCCTAACACTAACACTAACCCTACCCCGTACTCTAACCCTAAACCTAACTCTAACCCTAAACTGTACCCTAACCCTAAACCTAACCCTAACACTAACCCTACCCCGTACTCTAACCCTAACAAAAACCCTAACCCTAACCCGTACCCTAACCCTAACCGAAACCCTAACCCTAACCCTAACCCTAACACTAAACCTAACCCGTACTCTAACCCTAACCCTAACCCTAACCCTAACACTAACCCTTACCCTAAACCTAACCCTAACCCTAACACTAACCCGAAACCGTACTCTAACCCTAACCCTAACCCTAACACTAACCTTACCCCGTACCCTAACACTAACCCTAATCCGAACCCTAACCCATACCCTAAACCTAACCCTAACCCTAACACTAACCCTAAACCGTACTCTATCCCTAACCCTACCGTATTCTAACCCTAACCCTAACCCTCACCCTAACCCTAACCCGTACTGTAACCCTAACCCATACCATAAACCTAAACCTAACCCGTACCCTAACCCTAACCCTAATTCGTACCCTAATCCTAACCCTAACACTGACCCTAAACCTAACCCTAACCCGTATCCTAAACCTAACCCATACCTTAACCCTAAACCTAACCCTAACCCGTGCTCTAACCCTATCCCGTACACTAACACTAACCCTAATCCTAATCTTTGACCTAACCCGTAACCTAACCCTAACCCTAACCCATACCCAAACCCTAACAGTAACCCTAAACCATACCCTAGCGCTAACACTAACCCTAAACCTAACTCTAACCATTACCCGTACCCTAACCCTAACCCATACCCTAACCCTAACCCTAAATTTAACCATAACCCTGACCAGTACCCTAAACCTAAAATTAACCCGGACCCTAATGCCAACCCTAACCCTAACCCGTACTCTAACCCTAACCCTAACCCTAACCCATACCTAAACCTAACCCTAACCCGTAATCTAAGCCTAACCCTAAACCTAAACTTAACCCGTACGCTAACCCTATCCCGTACCCTTAACAAAACCCTAACCCGTAACCTAACCCTAAACCTAACCCCAACCCTAACCCTAACCCTTACCCTAACCCTATCCCAAACGCTAACCCTGACCCTAAACCTAACCCTAACCCGTACCCTAACACTACCCTAACCCTAACCCTCACCTAAACCTAACCCTAACCCGTACCCTAACCCTAACCCATAACCAAAACCTAAATCTAACCCTAAACTTAACCCATACGCTAACCCTAACCCGTACCCTAAACCTAACCCATACCCTAATCCTAACCCTAAACCTAACCCTAACCCTATCCCGTACCCTATACCTAATCCGAACCCTTGACCTAACCCGTATCCAACCTTATCCCGTACCCTAACCCTAAACCTAACCCGTACCCAAACCCTAAGTGTAACCCTAACCCATACCCTAGCACTAAACGTAACCCTAAACATAAGCCTAACCCGAAACCTAAACCTAAACCTAACCCGTACCCTAAACCTAACACGTAACCTAAACCTAACCATAACCCTAAACTTAACCCGTACGCTAACCCTATCCCGTACCCTAAACCTAACACTAACCCATATCCTAACCATAAACCTAACCCTAAGCCTAATCTGTACATTAACCCTAACCCTAACCCTAACACTAACGCTAACCTGTACTCTAACCCTAACCCTAACCCTAACCCAAACCCGCACCCTTAACTTAACACTAACCCTAACCCAAACCATAACCCTTAACCGTAACCTAAACCTAACCCATACCCTAAACCTAAACCTAATCTTAACCGTAACCCTAACCCGTAACCTAAACCTAAAACTAACCCATACCCTAACCCCAACCCTAACCCTAACCCGTACCCTAACACTAACCCTAACCCTAAACCTGACCTAAACCTAACCCTAACCCGTAAACTAACCCTAAACCTAAACCTAACCTGCACCCTAAACCTAACCTTAACCTGTACCCTAACCCTAACCCGTAACCTAAACCTAACCCTAACCCTAAACTTAACCGGTACGCTAACCCTATCCCGTACCCTAAACCTAACCCTAACCCATATCCTAACCCTAAACCTAACCCTAAGCCTAATCTATACTTTAACCCTAACCCTAACACTAACACTAACGCTAACCTGTACTCTAACCGTAACCCTAACCCTAACCCGTACCCTAAACCTAAACCTAACCTGTATCCTAACCCTAACCCTAACCCTGACCCTAACCCTAACCCTAACCCGAAACCTAAGCCTAACCCATACCCTAACCCTAAACCTAAACCTAACCCTAACCCTAACCCGTACCCTAAACCTAACCCTAACCTTTAACCTAACCCTTAACCTAACCCTAACCCTAACCCGTACCCAAACCCTAACAGTAACCCTAAACCATACCCTAGCGCTAACACTAACCATAACCCTAACCATTACCCGTACCCTAACCCTAACCCATACCCTAACCCTAACCCTAAACTAAACCGACCTGACCCGTACACTAAACCTAAAATTAACCCGTACCCTAACCCCAACCCTAACCCTAACCTGTACCCTAACCCTAACCCTAAACCTAACCCACCCCAAACCTAACCCTAACCCGTAACCTAAGCCTAACCCTAACCCTCAACTTAACCCGTACGCTAACCCTATCCCGTACCCTTAACCTAACCCTAAACCGTAACCTAATCCTAATCCTAACCCTAAGCCTAACCCGTACATTAACCCTAACCCTAACACTAACACTAACCCTACCCCGTACTCTAACCCTAACCCTAACTCTAACCCTAACCCGTACCCTAATCCTAACCCTAACACTAACCCTACCCCGTACTCGAACCCTAACACAAACTCTAACCCTAAAACCTACCCTAACCCTAACCCTAACCCTAAATCTAACACTAACCCTAACCCGTACTCTAACCTTAACCCTAACCCTAACCGTACTCTAACCGTAACACTAACCCTCACCCTAACCCTAACCGTACTGTTACCCTAACCCGTACCCTAACCCTAACCCTAACTCTAAACTTAACCATAACCCTGACCCGTACCCTAACCCTAAAACTAACCCGTACCCTAACCAAAACCCTAAACCTAACCCGTACCCTAACCCTATCCCTAACGCTAACCCTGACCCTAAACCTAAACCTAACCTGTACCCTATACCTAACCCTAACCATAACCCTCATCTAAACCTACCCTAACCCATACCCTAACCCTAACCTGTAACCTAAACGTAACCCTAACCCTAAACTTAACCCCTACGCTAACCCTATCCCGTACCCTAAACTTAACCCTAACCCGTACCCTAACCCTAACCCTCACCCTATCCGCACTCTAACCCTAACCCTAACCCTAACACTAACCCTAGCCCGTACTCTAACACAAACCCTAACCCTAAACGTAACCCTAACCCATACACTAACCCTAACCCGTACCCTAACACTAACCCTAACCCTAACACTATCCCTAACCCATACTCTAAACCTAAACCTAACACTATCTCTAACCCAAACCCGTACTATAAACCTACACCTAACCCTAACCTTAAACCTAACCCTAACCCGTACTCTAACCCTATCCCGTAGCCTAACACTAACTCTAACCCTAACCCCTAACCCTAACCCTAACCCTTACCTAACCCGTACCCAAACAGTAAACCTAACCTGTACCATAACACTAACACAAACCCGTAATCTAACCCTAACCTTAACACTAACCCGTACCCTAACCCGTACCCTAACCCTTCCCGTAGCCTAACCCTAACACTAACCCTAACACCTAACCCTAACCCTAACCCTAAACCGCACCCTAAACTTAAATCTAAACCTAACGCTAACCATAACCCTTAACCGTACCCTAAACCTAACCCTAACTCGTACCCTAACCCTAACACTGACCCTAAACCTAACCCGTACACTAACCCTAACCCGTACCCTAACCCTAACCCTAACCCTAACCCTATCCATAACCCTAAACCGTACAATAAACCTAACCCTAACCCTTGTCCTAACCCGTACCCAAACCTATCCCATACCCTAAACCTAACCCTAAATCGTATCTAAACCCTCCGAGTAACCCTAACCCATACACTAGCGCTAACCCTAAACCTAAACCTAAGCCTAACCCGCACCCTAAACCTAAACCTAACCGTAACCCTAACCATAACCCTTAACCGTACCCTAACCCTAACCCATAACCTAACACTAACCCTAAGCTTAACCGTAACCCTAACCCGTACCCTAACCCTAAAACTAACCCGTACCATAACCCAAACCCTAACCCTGCCCGTACCATAACCCTATCCCTAATCCTAACCCTGACCTTAAACCTAACCCAAACCAGTACCCTAACCCTAACCTGCAACTAAACCTAACCCTAACCCGTACCCTAACCCTAAACCATAACCTAAACATAAACCTAACCCTAAAATTATCCCGTACAATAACCCTATACCATACCCTAAACCTAACCCCAACCTGTACCCTAACCCTAACCCTAAACCTATCCGTACACTAAACCTAACCCTAACACTAACCATAACCCATACTCAAACCCTAACCCTAACCCTAAACCTAACCCTAATGCGTACACTAACCCTAACCGGTACCCTAACACTAACCATTACCCTAACCCTAAACCTAACCCGTACCCTAAACCTAAACATAACCCTTGACCTAACCCGTACCCAACCCCAATTCGTACCCTACCCCTAAACCTAACCTGTACCCAAACCCTAACAGTAACCCTAACCATACCCTAGCGCTAACCCTAACCCTAACCCTAAGCCTAACCCGCACCCTAAACCTAAACCTAACCGTAACCCTAACCATAACCCTTACCCATCCCCTTAACCTAACCCATAACCTAACACTAACCCTAACATTAACCGTAACCATAACCCGTACCATAACCCAAAAATAACCCGCATGGTAACCCCAACCCTAACCCTAACCCGTACCATAACCCTATCACTAAACCTAACCTGTTCGCTAACCCTAAACCTAATTCGTACCCTAACCCTAACCCTGACCCTAACCCTAACCCTAACTCGTACCCTAAACCTAACCTGTACCCTAACCCTAAACCTAACCCTAATCCGTACCCTAAACCTAAACCTAACCCGTACCCTAACCCTAAACCTAACCCTAAACCTGACCCTAACCCTAACCCTAACACGTACCCTAAGTCTAACCCACGCCATAACCCTAACCCTAACCCTTACACTAACACCTACCATACCCCGTACCCTAACCGTAAACCTAACCCTAACACTAACCCTAACCCGTACTCTAACCCTAACCGTTACCCTAACCCTACTCTAACCCTAACCCTAACCCTCACCCTAACCCTAACTCGTACTGTAACCCTAACCCATACCATAACCCTAACACTAACCCGGACCATAAACCTATTTCGTACCCTAACCCTAACCCTAACCATGACCCTAACCCTAACCCTAATCCGTTCCTTAACCCTAACCCTAACCCTAACACTATCTGTACACTAACCCTAACCCTAACACTAACCCTAACCCATACTCTAACCCTAAACCTAACCCTAAAGCTAACCCTAACCCGTACTCTAACCCTAAACCATACCCTAATACTAACCCTTACCCTAACCGTAAACCTAACCCGTACCCTAACCCTAAACCTAAACCTATCTCTAACCCTAACCCGTACTCTAATCCTAACCCTAACCCTAAAACTAACCCTACCCCGAACTCTAACACTAACCCTAACCTAACAATAACACGTACCCTAAACCTAAACCTAACCCTAACACTAACCCTAACACTAACCCTACCCCTTACTCTAACCCTAACCCTAACCCGTACCCTAACCCGACCCTAACTCTAACCCATAATCTAAACCTAACCCTAACCATAAACTTAACCCGTACACTAACCCTATCCTGTACCATAAACCTAACCCTAACCCGTACCCTAACCCTTACCCGAACCCTAACCCTATCCATACACTAACCCTAACCCTAACCCTAACACTAACCCTAACATGTACTCTAAACCTAACCCTAACCCTAAATGTAACCCTAACCCGTAATCTAACACTAACCCGTACCCTAACACTAACCCTAACCCTAACACTATCCCTAACCCGTACCCTAACCCTACACGTAAACCTAACCCGTACCCAAACCCTAACCCTAACACGTACCCTAAATCTAACCCTAACCCGCACACTAAAACTAAACCTAAACCTAGACCTAACTCATACACTAAACCTATCCTGTACCGTAACCTTAACCCTAACCCGTACAGTAAACCTAACACCTAACCTAACCCTAACCCTAACCCTAACCCATAGACTTACCCTAACCCGAACCCTAACCCTAACCCTAACCCTAAACGTACCCTAACCCTAAACCTAAACCTAACCCTAACCCGTACCCTAACACTAACACTTACCCTAACCCTAAACCTAACCCATACCCTAACCCTAAATGTAACTCTAACCCGTACCCAAACCCAACCCTAACACGTACCCTAACACTAACTCTATCCCTAACCCGCACACTAAACCTAAACGAAACCCTAGATCTAACACGTACACTAAACCTATCCCGTACCGTAACCTTAACCCTAACCTGTACCGTAACCCTAACACTAACCCTAACCCTAACCCGAACCGTAACCCGTACACTAACCCTAACCCTAACCCTAAACTTACCCTAACGCTAACCCTAACCGTAACCCTAACACTAACCCTTACCCTTACTCAAACCTAACCCTAACCCTAACCCTAAATCTAAAACTAACACGTACTCTAACTCTAACCCTAACACTAACACTAACCATAACCCTAACACTAAACCTAACACGTACTCTAACCCTAAACCTAACCCTAACACTAACCCTAATTCCCTAATATAACCCTAACCCTAAACCTAACCCTAAACCTAACCTTAACTCATACCGTAACCCGAAATCGTACCCTAACCCTAACCCTAACCTTAACCTAACCCTAACCCTGACGCTAACCCTAAACCTAATCCTGTACCCTAACCCTAACCCTAACCCGCACCCTAAACTTAACCCTAACACTAACCCAAAACATAACCCTTAACCGTAACATAACCCTAACCCATACCCTAAACCTAACCTAACCTTAACCATAACACTAACCTGTACCCTAACCCTAAAACTAACCCATACCCTAACCACAAACCTAACCCGTACCCTAACACTAACCATAACCCTAACCCTGACCCTAAACCTAACCCTAACCCTTACATTAACCCTAAACCTAACCCGCACCCTAAACCTAACCCTAACCCATACCCTAACCCTAACCTGTAACCTAACCCTAACCCTAACCCTAAACTTAAACCGTACGCAAACTCTATCCCGTTCCCTAAACCTAACCCTAACCTATAACCTAACAATAAACCTAACCCTAAGCCTAACCCATACATTAACCCTAACCCTAACACTAACACTAACCCTACCACGTACTCTAACCTTAATATTAACTCTAACCCTAACCCGTAACCTAACCCTAAACCTAACCCTAACACTAACACTAACCCTACCCCGTACTCTAACCCTAACACAAACCCTAACCCTAACCCAAACTCTAACCCTAACCCCTAACCCTAACCCTAACCCTAACCCTTACCCTAACCCGTACCCAAATGGTAAACCTAACCCGTACCCTAACACTAACCCAAACCTGTACTCTAACCCTAACCCTAACCCTAACCCTAACCCTAACCCTAACCCTAAACGGCACCCTAAACTTAACCCTAACCCTAACCCTAACCCTTAACGGTACCCTAACCCTAACTCGTACCCTAACTCTAACACTGACCCTAACCCTAAACCGTACCCTAATCCTAACCCGTACCCTAACCCTGAACCTAACCCTAACCCTATCCGTACTCAAACCCTAACTCTAACCCTACCCCGTACTCTAACCCTAACCCTAACTCTAATCCTAAAGCATACCCTAACCCTAAACCTTACACTAACACTAACCTACCCCGTACTCTAAACCTAACCCTAACCCTAACCGTAACCCTACCCGTACCCTAAACCTAACCCTAACTCTAACTCGTACCCTAAAACTAACCCTAACCCTGACACTAACCCTAACCCTAACCCGTACCCTAAACCTAACCCATACCCTAACCCTAACCATAAATTTAACCCTAACCCTATTCCGTACCCTAAACCCAAACCTAACCCTTGCCCTAACCCGTACCCAACACTATCCCGTACCCTAACCCTAACCCTAACCGGTCCCCAAACCCTAAGAGTAAACCTAGCCCATAACCTAGCGGTAACCCTAACCCTAAACCTAATCGTAACACTAACCCGCACCCTAAACCTAAACCTAACCCTAACCCTAACCATAACCCTTACCCGTACCCTAAGCTAACCCATACCCTAACCCTAACCCTAAACTTAACCGTAAACCTGACCTGTACCCTAACCCTAAAATTAACCCATACCCTAAACCCAACCCTAACCCTAAATCTAACCCTAACCCGTACCCTAACCCTAACCCTAACCCTAACCCTAATCCTAACTCTAAACCTAACCCGTACTCTAACCCTAACCCTAACCCTAACCCTAACCCTAACCCTAACCCTAACCGTACTCTAACCCTAACACTAACCCTCACCCTAACACTAACCCGTACTGTAACAAAACCCGTAGCATAACCCTAAACCTAACCCTAATCTTAAGCGTAACCCTGACCCGTACCCTAACCCTAAATCTCACCCGGACCCTAACCCCAACCCTAACCCTATCCCTTACCCTAAACTTATCCCTAACGCTAACCCTGACCCTAACCCTAACCCTAAACCGTAGCCTTACCCTAACCATAACCCTCACCTAAACCTAACCCTAACCCGTACCCTAACCCTAACCCGTAACCTAAACCTAACCCTACCCTAAACATAAACCATACGCAAACCCTATCCCGTACCCTAAATCTAAACCTAACCCATATCCTAACCCTAAACATAACCCTAAGGCTAACCCGTACATTAACCCTAACCCTAACACTAACACTAACCCTACCCTGTACTCTAACACTATCCCTAACCCTAACCCGTACCCTAACACTATACCTAACCCTAACCCTAACCCTAACATTAACCCTAACCCGTACTCTAAACCTAACCTAACCCTAACCCTAACCGTACTCTAAACCTAACCCTAACCCTCACTTTAACCCTAACCCGTACTGTAACCCTAACCCATACCATAACCCTAACCCTAACCCGTACCCTAAACCTATCCCTAACTCTTACCCTAACCCTTAACCTAACCCTGACCCTAACCCTAATCCTAACCTGTACCTTAAACCTAACCCGTAACCTAACCCGTACCCTAACCCATACCCTAAACCTAACCCTAAATCTAACTCGTACCCTAACCCTAACCCTAACCCTGACCCTGACCCTAACCCTAACCCTGACCCTAACCCTAACCCATACCATAATCCTAACCCTAAATCTAACCCTAACCCTAAACCCTACCCTAAACCTACCCTAAACCTTGCCCTAACCCGAACCCAACCCTATACCTTAACCTAAACCTAACCCTTACCCGTACCCAAACCCTAACAGTAACCCTAACCCATACCCAACGCTAAACCTAACACTTACACTAACCCTAACCCGCACCCTAAACCTAAACCTAAACCTAACACTAACCTTAACCCTTACCCGTACCCTAACCCTAACCCATACCCTAAACCTAACCCTAACTTTAACCGTAACCCTGACCTGTACACTAACCCTAAAACTAACCCGTATCCTACCCCCAACCCTAACCCTAACCCGTACCATAACGCTATCCCTAACCCTAACCCTGACCATAAACCTAACCCTAACCCGTACCCTAACCCTAATCCTAAACCTAACCCACACCTAAACCTAACCCTAACCCATACCCTAACCCTAACCCGTAACCTAAACCTAACCTTAACCCTAAAAATAACCCGTACGCAAACCCTATTCCGAACCCTAACCCGTACCCTAACCTAACCCTAACTCTAATCCTATCCGTACACTAACCCTAACCCTAACCCTAACCCCTACTCTAACCATAACCCTAACCCTAAACCTAACCCTAACCCATACTCTAACCCTAACCCGTACCCTAACACTAACCCTAACCCTAACACTAACCCTAACCCGTACTCTAAACCTAAACCTAACCCTAATTCTAACCCTAACCCGTATTATAACCCTCACCCTAACCCTAGTCTTAACTCTAACACTAAACCGTACAGTAACGCTACCCCATACCCTACCCCTAACCCTAACCGTAAACCTAACCCTAACCCTGAACCTAACCCTAATACTAACCCGTAACCTAACCCTAAACCATACCCTAACCCATTACCCTAAACCTAACCCGTACCCTAACCCTAAAAGTAACGCTAACCCGTACCCAAACCCTAACCCTAACACGTGCCCTAAACCTAACCCTAAACTTCACACTAAACTTAACGCTAACCTTAGACCTAACACGTACACTAACCCTATCCCGAACCCAATCTTAAGTCTAACCCGTACAGTAACCCTAACACTAACCCGAACCCCAACCCTAACCCTAAACCGTACACTAACCCTAACCCGAACCCTAACCCTAACCCTAACCCGTACCCTAACCCTACCCGTAGCCTAACCCTAACTCTAATCCTAACCCCTAACCCTAAACCTAACCCTAACCCTTACCCTAACATGTACCCAAATGGTAAACCACACCATACCCTAACACTAACCCAAACCCGTACTCTAACCCTAACCCTAACCCTAAACCTAACCCTAAACCGCACCCTAAACTTAACCCTAACCCTAACCATAACCATAACCCTTAACCATACCCTAACCCTCACCCACACGCTAAACCTAACCCTAACCCGTACCCTAACCCTAACCCGCAACTAAACCTAACCCTAACCCGTACCCTAAACCAAACCCGTAACCTAAACCTAACCCTAACCCTAAACTTAACCCGTACGCTAACCCTATCCCGTACCCTAAACCTAACATGAACCCGTAATCTAACCCTAAACCTAAAACAAAGCCTAACCCGTACATTAACCCTAACCCTAACCCTAACCCTAACCCTAACCCTACCCCGTACTCTAACCCTAACCCTAACCCTAACCCGTATCCTAACCCTAACCCTAACCCTAACCCTAACACTTACGCTAACCCGTACTCTAAACCTAACCCTAACCCTCACCCTAACTCTAAACTGTACTGTAACCCTAACCCATATCATAACCCTAAACCTAACCCGTACCCTAAACCTAACCCTAACCCTAACCCGTACCCTAAACCTAACCCTAAAGCTAACTCGTACCCTAAACCTAACCCTAACCCTGACCTAACCCTAACACTAACCTGTACCCTACGTTAACCCATACCCCAACCCTAACCCTAATCCCAACCCTAACACTTACCCTAACCCTAACCCTTACACTAATCCTAACCCTAACCCTAACCCGCACCCTAAACCTAACCCTAACCCGTACCCTAACCCTAATCCGTAACCTAAAACTAACCCTAACCCTAAACTTAACCCGTACGCTAACCCTATCCCATACACTAAACCTAACCCTAACCCGTATCCTAACCCTAAACCTAAACCTAAGCCTAACCCGTACATTAACCCTAACCCAAAACCTAACACTAACCCTACCCCGTATTCTAACCCTAACCCTAACCCTAACCCTAACCCGTACCCTAACCCTAACCCTTTCCCTAACCCTAACACTAACCCTAACCCGTACTCTAACCCTAAACCTAACCCTAACCCTAACCGTACTCTAACCCCAACCCTAACCCTCACCCTAACACTAACCCGTACTGTAACCCGAAACCGTAACATAACTCTAACTCTAACCCATACCCTAACCCTAACGCTAACTCGTACCCTAACCCTAACCCTGACCCTAACCCTAACGCGTAACCTAAACCTAACCCTGACCGTAACCCTAACGCGTACCCTAAACCTAACCCTAACACTAAATCATACCCTAACCCTAACCCTAACCCCCACCTAAACCTGACACTAACCCGTACCCTAACCCTAACCCATAACCTATACCTAACCCTAACCCTAAACTTAACCCGTACACTAACCCTATTCCATACCCTAAACCTAACCCTCACCCGTACCCTAACCCTAACCCTAACCCTATCCGTACACTAATCCTAACCCTAACCCAAACACTAACCCTAATCCGTACTCTAACACTAACCCTAACCCTAAACCTAACCCTAACCCGTACTCTAACCCTAACCCGTACCCTAACACTAACCCTTACCCTAATCCTAAACCTAACCCGTACCCTAACACTAAACGTAGCCCTACCCGTCCCCAAACCCTAACCCTAACACGTACCCTAAACCTAATCCTAACCCTAACCCTAAGCGGCACACTAAACCTAACCCTAACCCTACACCTAACAAGTACACTAACCCTAAACCGTACCGTAACATTAACCCTAACCCGGACCGTAACCCTAACACTGAACTTAACCCTAACCCTAAACCTAACCCTAACCCCAACCCGTAGACAAACCCTAACCCGAACCCTAACCCTAACCCTAACCCGTACCTTAAACCTACGCGTAGCCTAACCCTAACCCTAACCCTAACCCCTAACCCTAACCCTAACACTAACCCTTACCATATCGCGTTCCAAACGGTAAACCTAACCCGTATCCTAACACTAACCCAAACCCGTACTCTAACGCTAACCCTAACCCTAACCCACACCCTAAAGTTAACCCTAATCCTAACCCAAACCATAACCCTTAACCGTAACCTAACACTAAACCATACCCTAACCCTAACCCTAACCTTAACCATAACCCTAAGCCGTACCCTAACCCTAAAACTAACTCGTACCCTAACACTAACCCTAACCCTTATCCATACCGTAACACTAACACTAACCCTAACCCTGACCATAAACTTAACACTAACCCTTACACTAACCCTAACCCTAAACCTAACCACACCCTAAACCTAACCCTAACACGTACCCTAACCTTAACTCGTAACCTAAACCTAACCCTAACCCTAAACTTAACCTGTACGCTAACCCTATCCCATACCCTAAACCTAACCCTAACCCGTATCCTAACCCTAAACCTAACCCTAAGCCGAACCCGTACATAAACTCTAACTCTAACCCTAACACTAACCCTAACACGAACTCTAAACCTAACCCTAACCCTAACCCGTACTCTAAACCTAACCCTAACCCTTCCCTTACCCTAACCCGTATTGTAACCCTAACCCGTACCATAACCCTAACCCTAACCCATACCCTAACCCTAACCCTAACTCGTACACTAACGATAATCCTAACCCGTACTATAAGCCTAACCTTAAACCTAACCCTAACCCTAACACTACCCCTTACTCTAACCCTATCCCGTAGCCTAACCCTAACTCTAACACTAATCCCTAACTCTTACCCTAACCCTTACCCTAACCCGTACCCAAAAGGTAAACCTAACCCGTACCCTAACACTAACTCAAACCCATACTCTAACCCTAACCCTAACACTAAACTTAACCCTAAACCGCACCCTAAACTTAACCCTAACCCTAACCCTAACCATAACCCTTAAACATACCCTAAGCCTAACCCACACCCTAACCCTATCCCTAACTTTAAATGTAACCCTAACCCGTACCCTAACCCTAAAACTAACCCGTACCCTAAACCCAACCCTAAGGTTAACCCATACACTAACACTAACCCTAACCCTAACCCTGACCCTTAACCTAAACCTAACCCGTACACTAACCCTAACCCTAACCCTAACCCGCACCCTAAACCTAACCATAACCCATACCCTAACCCTAACCCGTAACCTATATCTAACCCTAACCATAAACTTAATCCGTACGCTATCCCTATACCGTACACTAAACCTAACCCTAACCCGTAACCTAACCCTAAACCTAACCCTAAGCCTAACCTGTACATTAACCCTATCCCTAACCCTAACACTAACCCTACCCCGTACTCTAACCCTAACCCTAACCCTAACCATAACCCGTACCCTAACCCTACCCTAACCCTAACCCTTTCCCTAATCCTAACACTAAACCTAACCCGTACTCTAACCCTAACCCTAACCCTAACCCCAATCGTATTCTAACCCTAACCCTAACCCTCACCCTAACCCTAAACCGTACTGTAACCCTAACCCATAACAAAAACTTAACCCTAACCCGTACCCTAACCCTAAGCCTAAGTCGTACCCTAAATCTAACCCTGACCCAAACACTAATGCAAACCCGTAACCTAAACCTAACCTGTACCCTAACCCTAACCCTAACCCTACACCGTACCCTAAACCTAACCCTAACCCTAACTCGTACCCTAACCCTAACGCTAACCCGTACCCTAAACATAACCATTACCCTAACCCTAACCCTAAACCTAACCCTAACCCTAACACGTACCCTAAACCTAAACCTAACCCTTGACCCAACCCGTACCCAACCCTCTCCTGTACCCTAATCCTAACCCGTACCCTAACCCTATCAGGAACACTAACCCATACCCTGGCGCAAACCGTAACCCTAAACCTAAGCCTAACCCCAACCCCAAACCTAAACCTAACCCTAACCCTAACCATAAACCTTACCCGTACCCTAAACCTAACCCTTACCGTAACACTAACCCAAACCTTTACCGTAACCCTAACCCGTACCCTAACCCTAAAACTAACCCATACCCTAACCCCAACCCTAACCCTAACCCGTACCTTAACCTTATCCCTAACCTTAACCCTGACCCTAAACCTAAACCTAACCCGTAACCTAACCCTAACCTGCACCTATACCTAACACTAACCCGTACCCTATCCCTAACCCGTAACCTAAACCTAACGCTAACCCTAAACTTAACCCGTACACTAACCCTATCCCGTACCCTAAACCTAACCCTAACCCGTACCCTAACCCGTACCCTAACGCTAACCTTAAAACTTCGGCACACTAACTCTAAACCTAACCCTAACCCTAAACCTAACCCTAACCCATACTCTAACCCTAACCCGTACCCTAAAACTAACCGTTACCCTAACCCTAAAACGAACCTGTACCCTAACCCTAAACGGAACCATAACCCGTATCCAAACCCTATCCCTAACACGTACTCTAACCCTAACCCTAACCTTAAACCTAACCATAACCCGCACACTAAACCTAACCCTAACCCTAGACCTAACACTTACACTAACCCTATCGCATACCAGAAACTTAACCCTAACCCGTACCGATACCCTAACACTAACCGTAACCCTAACCCGTACCCTAACCCTAACCCGTACCCTAACACTAACCCTAAGCCTAACACTAACCCTAACCCGTATTCTAACCCTAAAACTAACCCTAACTGTAACCCTAACCCATAATATAACCCTAATCCGTACCCTAACACTAACCCTAACCCTAACACTAACCCTACCCCGTACTCTAACCCTAAACCTGAACCTAATTCTAACCCTAACCCGTATGGTAGCCCTAACCCTAACCCTACCCTACCCGTACAGTAACCCTAATGCGTACACTAACCCTAATCCTAACCTTAAACCTAACCATAACCCTGACCCTAACCCTAACCCTAAAACTAAACCTAACCATAACCCTGACACTAAACCTAAACCTAACCCGTACCCTAACCCTAAATATAACCCTAACCCGTACTCAAACCCTAACCCTAACACGTACCCTAAACCTAACCCTAACCCGCACACTAAACCTAACCCTAACCCTAGACCTAACACGTACACTAACCCTATCCCGTACCCCAAACTTAACACTAACGCATACCGTAACCCTAACACTAACCGTAAACCTAACCCTAACCCGTACCCTAACCCTACCCGTAGCCTAGGGGGTACCCTTACTCTAAACCCTAACCCTTACTCTAAACCTAACCCTCAACCCTAAACCTAACACTTACCCTAACCCGTACCAAAACGGTAAACCTAACCCGTACCCTAACATTAACCCAAACCCGTACTCTAATCCTAACCCTAACCCTAACCCTAATCCGTACCCTAACCCTTCCCGAAGCCTAAACCTAACTCTAACCCTAACCCCTAACCCTAACCCTAACCCTAACCCTAACCCTTAACCTAACACGTACCCAAACGAAAACCTAACACGTACCCAAACACTAACCCAAACCCTGACCCTAAACCTAACCCTAACCGCACACTAACCCTAACCCTAACCCTAACCTTAACACTAACCCGTACTCTAACATTAACCAAACCCTAACACTAACCATAACCCTAACACTAACCCTAACCAATACTCTGACCCTAACCCTAACCCTAAACCTGACCCATACCCTAGCCCTAACCCGTACCCTAAACCTAACCCATACCCTAACCCTAACCCTAAACCTAACCCTAACCCTATCCTGTACCCTAAACCAAACCTAACCCTTGTCCTAACCCGTACCCAACCCTATCCTGTAACCTAACCCTAATCCTCACCTGTACCCAAAACCTAAGAGTAACGCTAACCCATACACTAGCGCTAACCCTAACCCTAACCCAAAGCCTAAACCGCACCCTAAACCTGAACCTAACCCTAACCCTAACCATAACCCTTACCCGTACCCTAACCATAACCCATAGCCTATCACTAACCCTAACATTAACCGTAACCCTAACCGTACCATAACCCTAAAACTAACCCTTACCGTAACCCAAACCCTAACCCTAACCCGTACTATAACCCTATCCCTAATCCTAACCCGTACCCAAACCCTAACCATCACACGTACACTAAACCTAACCCTAACCCTACCATAACCCGTAACCAAACAGTAAACCTAACCCGTACCCTAACACTAACCCAAACCCGTACTCTAACCCTAACCCTAACCATAAACATAACCCGCATCCTAAAATTAACCCTAACCCTAACCCAAACCATAACCCTTAACCGTAACCTAACCCTAACCCATACACTAACCCTAACCCTAACCTTAACCTTAACCCTAACCCATACCCTAACCCTAAAACTAACCCGTACCCTAACCCCAACCTTAACCCTAACCGGAACCCTAACACTAACCCTAACCCTAACACTGACCCTAAACCTAACCCTAACCCTTACACTACTCCTAACCCTAACCCTAACCCGCACCCAAAACCTAACCCTAACCCGTACCCTAACACTAACTCGTAACCTAAACCTAACCATCACCCTAAACTTAACCCGTATGCTAACCGTATCCCGTACCCTAAACCTAACACTAACTCGTATCCTAACTCTAAACCTAACCCTAAGCCTAAACCGTGCATTAACCCCAAACCTAACCCTAACACTAACCCTACCCTGTACCCTAACCCTAAGCCTAACCATAACCCTAACCCGTACACTAAACCTAACCCTACCCTAACCCTAACACTAATCCTACCCCGTACTCTAACCCTAAACCTAACCCTAATCCTAACCCGAACCCTAACCCTAACCCTAACACTAACACTAACACTAACCCTAACCCGTAATCTAACCCTAACCCTAACCCTAACCCTAACCCTAACCGTACTCTAACCCTAAACCTAACCCTCACCCTAACCCTAACCCGTACTGTAACCCTAACCCATACCATAACCCTAACCCTAACCCGTACCCTAACCCTAACCCTAACTCACACCCTAACCCTAACACTAACCCTAACCCTAACCCTAAACCGGACCCTAAACCTAACCCGTACTAAAACCTATACCTAACCCTAACCGGTACCCTAAACCTAACCCTAACCCTAACTCGTACCCTAAACCTACCCTTACCCTGACGCTAACCCTAACCCTAACCCATACCCTAGCCTAACCCATACCCTAAACCTAACACTAAACCTAACCCGTACCCTAAACGTAATTGTAACCCTCTACCTAACCCGTACCCAAACCTATCCCGTACCCTAACCCTAACCCTAAACCGTACCCAAACCCTAATAGTAACCCTAACCCATACCCTAGCGCTAACCCTAACCCTAACCCTATCCCGTATACTAAACCTAACCCTAACCCGTACTCTAACCCTAACCGTAACCCTAAACCTAACCCTAACCCGTACTCTAACCCTAACCGTAACCCTAAACCTAACCCTAACCCGTACTCTAACCCTAACCCGTACCCTAACATGAACCCTTACCCTAACCATAAACCTAACCCGTACCCTAACCCTAAATGTAACCCTAACCAGTACCCAAACCCTAACCCTAACACATACCCTAAGCCTAACCCTAACCCTAACCCGCACACTAAACCTAACCCTAACCCTAGACCTAACACGTACACTAAACCTATCCTGTACCGGAACCTTAAACGTAACCCGTACCGTAACCCTTACACTAAGCCTAACCCTAAACCTAAACCTAACCCTATACCGTACACTAACCCTAACCCAAACCATATCCTAACCCTAACCCGTACAATAACCCGGCTCGTAGCCTAACCATAACTCTAATGCTAACCCCAAACACTAAACCTAACCCTAACCCTTACCCTAACCCATACCAAATGGTAAACCTAACCCGTACCCTAACACTAACCCAAACCCGTACACTAACACTAACCCTAACCCTAACCCACACCCTAAACTTAACCCTAACCCTAACCCAAACCATAACCCTAAACCGTAACTTAACCCTAACCCATACCCTAACCCTAACCCTAACCTTAACCATAACCCTAAACTGTACCCTAACCCTAAAACTAACCCGTACCCTAACCGCAACCCTAACCCTAACCTGTACCCTAACACTAACCCTAATCCTAACCCTGACCCTAAAGCTAACCCTAACCCTTACACTAACCCTAACCGTAACCCGCACCCTAAACCTAACACTAACCCGAACCCTAACCCTAAACCGTAACCTAAACCTAACCCTAACCCTAAACTTAACCCCTACGAAAACCCTATCCCGTACCCTAAACCTAACCCTAACCCGTATACAAACCCTAACCCTAACCCTAAGCCTAACCCGTACATTAACCCTAACCCTAACACTAATCCAACCCCATACTCTAACACTAACCGTAACCCTAACCTGTTCCCTAACCGAAACCTAACCCTAAACCTAACCCTTACACTAACTCTAAACCATAATCTAAACCTAACCCTAACTCTAACCCTAACTGTACTCTAACCCTAACCCTAACCCTCACCCTAACCCTAACCCGTACTGTAACCCTAACCCTAACCCTAATTCGTACCCTAACCCTAACCCTAACCCTGACCCTAAAACTAACCCTAACCGATACCCTAAACCTAACCCGTACCCTAACCCTAAACCTAACCCGAACCGTACCCTAAACCTAAAAAAACCCGTACCCTAACCCTAACCCTAACCCTAACCCTAACCCTGACCATAAACCTAACCCTAACCCGTACCCTAAGCCTAACCCATACCCTAACCCTAACCCTAATCCTAAACCTAACCCTAACCCGTACACTAAACCTAAACCTAACCCTTGACCTAACCCGCACCCAACCCTATCCCGTAACCTAACCCTAACTCTAAACCATACCCAAACCCTAACAGTAACCCTAACCCATACCCTAGCGCTAACCCTAACACTAACCTTAACCCGCCCCCTAAACCTAAACCTAACCATAACCCTAACCATAACACTTAACCATAACCTAACCCTAACCCATACCCTAAACCTAACCCTAAACTTAACCGTAACCCTCACCCGTACCCTAACTCTAAAATTAACCCGTACCCTAACTCCAACTCTAACCCTAACCCGTAACCTAACCCTAACCCTAACCCTAAACCTAACCCACACCTAAACCTAAACCTAACCCGTAACCTAAACCTAACCCTAACCCTAAACTTAACCCGTACACTAACCCTATCACGTACCCTAAGCCTAAACCTAACCCGTAACCTAACCCTAAACCTAACCCTAAGCCTAACTTGTACATTAACCCAAACTCTAACCCTAACACTAACCCTACCCCGTACTCTAACCCTAACCCTAACTCTAACCCTCACCTGTACCCTAACCCTAACCCTAACACTAACCCTAACCCATACTCTAACCATAACCCTAACCCGTACCCTAAACCTCACGCTAAAACTAACTCGTACCCTAACCCTAACCCTAACCCTGACCCTAAACCTAACCCTAACCCGTACACTAAACCTAACCCATACCCTAACCCTAACCCTAATCCTAACACTAACCCTATCCCGTACCCTCAACCTAACCCTAACCCTTGTCCTAACCCGTACCCAACCCTATCCCATACATTAACCCTAACCCTAACCCGTACCCAAATCCTATGGGTAACCCTAACCCATAACCTAGCGCTAACACTAACCCTAACCCTAAGCCTAACCCGCACCCTAAATCTGAACATAACCGTAATCCTAACCATAACCCTTACCCGATCCCTAACCCTAACCCATAACCTAACACTAACCCTAACATTAACCGTAACCCTAACCATACCATAACCCTAAAACTAACCTGTACCGTAACCCCAACCCTAACCCTAACACGTACCATAACCCTATCCCTAATCTTAACCTGTACCCAAACCCTAACCATCACACGTACCCTAACCCTAACCCTAACCCTAACCCTAACCCTTACCCTAACCCATACCCCAAAGGTAAACCTAACCCATACCTAAACACTAACCCAAACCCGTACTCTAACCCTAACCCTAACCATAACCATAACCCACACTCTAAACTTAACCCTAACCCTAACGCAAACCATAATCCTTAACCGTAACCTAACCCTAACCCATACCCTAACCCTAACCCTAACCTTAACTGTAACCCTAACACATACCTTAACCCTAAAACTAACCTGTACTCTAACCCCAACCCTAACGCTAACCCGTACCCTAACACTAACCCTAACCCTAACCCGGACCCTAAACCTAACCCTAAACCTGACCCTAACACTAACCGTATCCCGTAACCTAAACCTAACCCTAACCCGTACCCAAACCCTAACAGTAACCCTAACCCATACCCTAGCGCTAACCCTAACCCTAACACTATCCCGTACCCTAACCCTAACCCGTACTCTAACCCTAACCATAACCCTAAACCTAACCCTAACCCATAATCTAACCCTAACCCGTACCCTAACACGAACCCTTACCCTAACCCTAAACATAACCCGTACCCTAACCCTAAACGTAACCCTAACCAGTACCCAATCCCTAACCCTAACACCTACCCTAAGCCTAAACCTAACCCTAACCCGCACAATAAACCTAACCCTAACCCTAGACCTAACACGTACACTAAACCTATCCCTTACGGGAACCTTAAACCTAACCCATACCGTAACCCTTACAGTAAGCCTAACCCTAAACCTAAACCTAACCTTAACCCGCACACTAACCCTAACCCCCGAACCATAACCCTAACCGTAACCCGTACCCTAATCCTACCCGTAGCCTAACCCTAGCTCTAACGCTAACTCCTACCCTAAACCTAACCCTAACCCTTACCCTATCCCATACACAAACGGTAAACCTAACCCGTACCCTAACACTAACCCAAACCCATACTCTAACACTAACCCTAACCTGCACCCTAAACTTAACCGTAACCCTAACCCAAACCATAACACTAAACCTTAACTTAACCCTAACACATACCCTTACCCTAACCCTAACCTTAACCATAACCCTAACCTGAAACTTAACCCTAAACTAACCCGTATCCTAACCGCAACACTAAACCTAACCCGTACCCTAACAATAACCCTAACCCTAACCCTGACCCTAAACCTAAACCTAACCCTTACACTAACCCTAAACCTAACCTGCACCCTAAACCTAACCCTAACCCGAACCCTAACCCTAACCCGTAACCTAAACCTAACCCTAACCCTAAACTTAACCCGTATGAAAACCCTATCCCGTACCCTAAACCTAACCCTAACCCGTATCCAAACCCTAAACCTAACCCTACGCCTAACCCGCACATTAACCCTAACCCTAACCCTAACACTAACCCTAACCCATACTCTAACCCTAACCCTAACCCTAACCCTAACCCTAACCCTAACCGTACACTAACCCTAACGCAAACCCTCACCCTAACCCTAACCCGTACTGGAACCCTAACCCGTACCATAACCCTAACCCTAACCCGTACCGTAACCCTAAACCATCACCTAAACCTAACCCTAACCCTAAACTTAACCCGTACACTAACCCTATCCTGTACCCTAAACCTAACCCTAACCCGTCCCCTAACCCTAACCCTGACCCTAACCCTAACACTAACCCTAACCTGTACTCTAACCCTAACCCTAACCCAAACCCTAACTGTACTCTAACCCTAACCCTAACACTAACCCTAACCCATACTGTAACCCTAACACGTACCATAACCCTAACACTAACCCGTACCCTAACCCTAACCCTAACTCGCACCCTAACCTTAACCCTAACCCTGACCCTAACCCTAACCCGTACCCGTACCCTAAACCTAACCCGTACCCTAAACCTAACCCTAACCCTAACTCGTACCCTAAACCTACCCTAACCCTGACCCTAACCCTAACCCTAACCCATACCCTAAGCCTAACCCATACCTTAACCCTAACCCTGAACCTAAACCTAACCCTAACCCATACCTAAATGTAACCCTAACCCTCTACCTAACCCGTATCCAAACCTATCCCATACCATAACCTTAAACCTAACCCGTACCCAAACCCTAACAGTAACCCTAACCCATACCCTAGCGCTAACCCTAACTCTAACCCTAACCCGGACCCTAAACCTAACCCTAACCCTGACCCTAACACTAACCCTATCCCGTACCCTAACCCTAAACCGTACATGAACCCTAACCCTAAACCTAACCCATACCCTAACCCTAAACGTAACCCTAGCCCGTACCCATAGCCTAACCCGAACCATAACCCTAAACATAACCCGTAACCTAACCTTACCCGTAGCCTAATCCTAACTCTAACCCTAACCCCTAACCCTAAGCCTAGCCTTAATATTTACCCGAACCCGTACCAAAACAGTAAACCTAACCCGTACCCTAACACTAAACCAAAACCATACTCTAACCCTAACCATAACCCTAACCCTAAACCTAGCCCGCACCCTAAACTTAACACTAATCCTAACCCAAACCATAACCCTTAACCGTATCCTAACAATAACCCATAACCTAACCCTAACCCTAACCTTAAACATAACCCTAATCCGTACCCAAACCCTAAAACTAACCGATACCCTAACACCAACCCTAACGCTAACCCGTACCGTAACACTAACCCTAACCCTAACCCTGACCCTAAACCTACCCCTAACCCTTACTCTAACCCTAACCCTAACCCTAAGCCTAACCCGTACATTAACCGCAACCCTAACACTAACACTAACCCTGCCCCATACTCTAACCCTAACCCTAAATCTAACATAACTGGTAACCTAACCCTAACCCTAACCCTAAACCTAACCCTAACCCTAACACTATCCCTACCCCGTACTCTAACCCTAACCCAAACCCTAACCCTAACCCGTACCCATACCCTAACCCTAAACCTAACCCTAACAATAACCCTAACCCGTACTCTAACCCTAACCCTTACCCGTACCGTACTCTACCCTAACCCTAAACCTCACCCTAACCCTAACCCGTACTGTAACCCTAACCCGTACCATAACCCTAACCCTAACCCTAAACTTAACCGTAACCCTGACCCGTACCCTAACCCCAACCCTAACCCTAACCCGTACCCAAACCCTAAGAGTAACCCTAACCCGTACCCTAGCGCTAACCCTAATCCTAACCCTAAGCCTAACCCGCACTCTAAACCTAAACCTAACCGTAACCCTAACCATAACCCTTACCTCTACCCTAACCCTAACCCATAACCTAACACTAATCCTAAACTTAAACGTAACCCTAACCCTAAAACTAACCCGCACATTAAACTAACATTAACCCTAGACCTAACACGTACACTGAACCTATCCTGTACCGTAACCTTAACCCTAACCCGTACCGTAACCCTAAAACTAACCCTAACCCTAACCCTAACCCTAACCCTAACACTAACCCTAACCCATACTCTAACTTAACCCTAACCCTAAACCTAACCCTAACGCATACTCTACCCTAACACTAACACTAACACTAACCATAATCCTAACACTAAACCTAACCCGTTCTCTAACCCTAAACCTAACACTGACACTAAACCTAACCCCCTACTATAACCCTAACCCTAACCCTAACCCTATCCCTAACCCTAACTCGTACAGTAACCCGAACCTGTACCCTAACCATAAACCTAACACTAAACCTAACCCTAACCCTGACCCTAACCCTAATCTAATCCCGTACCCTAACCCTGACCCTAACCAGCATCTAAACCTAACCCTAACCCTAGACCTAACCTGTACCCTAATCCTTCCCGTACCCTAACACTACCCTAACCCTAACCCTAACACGTACCATAAACCTAACACTAACCCTAACCGTACCCTAACCCAAACCAGTACCCTAACCCTAAACCTTTGCCTAAACCTAACCCACACCCTAAACCAAACCCTAACCCTAGACCTAACCCGTACCCTAACCTAACCGGTACCCTAACACTAACCCTAACCCTAACCCTAACTCGTACCATAAACCTAACACTAACCCTAACCCATACCCTTAACCTATCCCTAACCCTAACTCGTACCCTAACCCTAACCCTAACCCTAACCCTGACCCTACCCTAAACCTAACCCATACCCTAAACCTAACCCATACCCTAACCCTAACCCTAAACCTAACCCTAATCCTACCCCGAACCCTAAACCTAACCCTAACCCTTGTCCTAACCGGTACCCAACACTATCCCATACTGTAATCCTAACCCTAACCCGTACCCAAACCCTAATAGTAACCCTAACACATACCCTAGCGCTAAGCCTAACCCTAACACTAAGCCTAACCCGCACTCTAAACCTAAACATAACTGTAACCCTAACCATAACCCTTACCCGTACCCTAACACTAACCCATTACCTAACACTAACCCTAACCTTAACCGTAACCCTAACCCATACCCTAACACTAAAACTAACCCGTACCGTAACTCCAACCCTAACCCTAACCCGTACCATAACCCTATCCCTAATCCTAACCCTGACCCTAAACCTAACCCTAACAGGTACCCTTACACTAACCCTAACTCGTACACTAACCTTAAACCCAACCCTGACCCTAACCCTAACCCCAACCCTAACCCTAACCCTGAACCTAAACCTAATCCAAACCCATACACTAACCCTAACCCTAACCCGCACCCTAAACCTAACCCTAACCCGTACCCTAACCCTAACCCATAACCTAAACCTAACCCTAACCCTAACCCTAAACTTAACCCGTACGCTAACTCTATCCCATACCCTAAACCTAACCCTAACCCGTAACCTAACCCTAAACCTAACCCTAAGCCTAATCCGTACATTAACCCTAACCCTAACCCTAACACTAACCCTACTCCGTACTCTAACACTAACCCTAAACCTAACCCTATCGCATACCCTAAACCTAACCCTAACACTTTCCCTAATCCTAAGACTAACCCTAACCCGTACTCTAACCCTAACCCTAACCCTAACCCTAACTCTAACCCTAACCGTACTGTAACCCTAACACTACCCTCACCCTAACCCTAACTGTACGGCAAACCTAACCCGGAACATAACCCTAACCCTAACAGGTACCCTAACCCTAACCCTAACTCTGACCCTAACCCTAACTCTGACCCTAACACTAACCCTAAACCGTAACCTAAACCTAACCCTAACCCGTACCCTAAACCTAACCCTAAACCTAACTCGTACCCTAACCCTTACACTAACCCTGACCAAACCCTAACCCTAACCCGTACCCTAAACCTAACCCATACCCTAACTCTACCCCTAACCCTAACCCTAACCCGTACCCTAAAACTAACCCTAACCCTTGACCTAACCCGTACCCAACTCTATCCCGTACCCTAAACCTAACCCTAACCCGTACCCAAACCCTAACAGTAACCCTAAACCATAACTTAGCACTAACGCAGTCCTAACCCTAAGCCTAACCTGCACCCTAAACATAAACCTAACCCTAAACCTAACCATAACCCTGACCCATACCCTAACCCTAACCCATAACCTAACACTAACCCAAACATTAACCGTAACCCTAACCCGTACCCCAACCCTAAAACTAACCCCTACCCTAACCCCAAACCTAACCCTAACCCGTACAATAACCCAATCCCTAACCCTAAACATGACCCTAAACCTAACTTTAACCCGAACCATAACCCTAACTCGCACCTAAACCTAACCCTATCCCGTACCCTAACACTAACCCATAAACTAAACCTAACCCTAACCCTAAATTTAACCAGTACACTAACCCTATCCTGTACCTTAAACCTAATCCTAACCCATACCCTAACCCTAACCCTAACCGTAACCCTATCCGTACACTAACCCTAACCCTAACCCTAACACTAAACCTAACCCGTACTCTAACCCTAACCCTAACCCTAAACCTAACCCATACCCTAACCCTAAACGTAACCCCAACCGGTACCCAAACCCTAACCCTAACACGTACCCTAAACCTAACCCTAACCCTAACCCTAACCCACACACTAAACCTAACCCTAACCCTAGACCTAACACGTACACTAAACCTATCCCGTACCGGAACCTTAAACCTAACCCGTACCGTAAACCTAACACTAACCCTAACCCTAAACCTAACCCTACCCTAACCCATACACTAACCCTAACCTGAACCCTAACCTTAACCCTAACCGGTACCCTAACCCTACCCGTAGCCTAACCCTAACTCTAACCCTAACCCCTAACCCTAACCCTACCCTAAACCTTAGCCTAACCCATAACCAAACGGTAAACATAACCCTGACACTAAAACTAACCCAAACCCATACTCTAAGCCTTACCCTAACCCTAACCCTAACCCGAACCTGCACCCTAAACTTAACCCTAACCCTAACCCAAAACATAACCCTTAACCGTAGCCTAACTCTAACCCATACCCGAACCCTAACCCTAGCCTTAACCATAACACTAACCTGTAACCTAACCCTAAAACTAACCCGTACCCTAAACACAACCCTAACTCTAACCTGTATCCTAACACTAACCCTAACCCTAACCCTGACCCTAAACCTAACCCTAACCCATACCATAACCCTAACCCATAACCTAAACCTAAACCTAACACTAATCTTAACCCATACGCAAACCCTATCCCGTACCCAAACCTAACCCTAACTCGTATCCTAACCCTAATTCTAACCCTAAGCCTAACCCGTACATTAAACCTAACCCTAACCCTAACACTAACCTTACCCCGTACTCTAACACTAACCCTAACCCTAACCCTATCCCTAACCCGTACCCTAACCCTAACCCTAACCCTTTCCCTAACACTAACACTAACCCTAACCCGTACTCTGACCCTAACCCTAACCGTAACCCTAACCATACTCTAAACCAAACCCTAACCCTCAACCTAACCCTAAAACGTGCTGCAACCCTAACCTGTACCATAACCCTAACCCTAAACCATACCCTAACCCTAACCCTAATTCGTACCCTAACCCTAACCATAACCCGGACCCTAACCCTGAACCTAACCCGTACCCTTACCCTACACCTAACCCTAACCCGTACCCTAAACCTAACCCTAACCTGTACCCTAAACCTAACCCTAACCCTGACCCTAAACCTAACCCTAACCCATACCTTAAGCCTAACCCATACCCTAACCCTAACCCTAATCCTAACCCTAACCCTAACCCGTACCCTAAACCTAACCCTAACCCTTCACCTAAACCGTACCCAAACCTATCCCGTAACCTAACCCTAATCCTAACCCTTACCCAAACCGTAACAGTAACCCTAACCCATACCCTAGTGCTAACTGTAAATCTAACCCTAACCCGCACCCTAAACCTAAACCTAACCCTAACTCTAAACATAACCCTTACCCGTAACGTAACCCTAACACATAAGCTAACCCTAACGCTAAACTTAGCCGTAACCCTGAGCTGAAACCTAACCCTAAAATTAACACGTACCCTACCCACAACCCTAACCATAACCCGTACCATAACCCTAACCCTAACCCTAACCCGCACCTAAACCTAACCCAAACCCATAACCTAAACTTGAACTTAAACCTAAACTTAACCCGTATGCTAACCCTATCCCGTACCCTAAACCTAACCCTAATGCGTAACCTAACCCTAAAACTAACCCTAAGTCTAACCCGTACATTAACCCTAACCCTAACCCTAACACTAACCCAACCCCGTACTCTAACCCTATCCCTAACTATAACCCTAACCCGTACCCTAACCCTAACCCTAACTCTAACCCTAACACTAACCCTACCCCGTACTCTAACCCTAACCCTAACCCTAACACTAACCCTAACCCGTACTCTAACCCTAACGCTAACCCTAACCTTAACCCTAACCGTACTATAAACCTAACACTAACCCTCACCCTAACCCTAACCCTTACTGTAACCCTAACCCGTACCATAACCCTAACCCTAAACCTAACCTTAACCGTAACCCTGACACGTACCCTAATCCTAAAACTAACCTGTACCCTAACCGCAACCCTAACCCTAACATGTACTCTAACCTTATCCCTAACGCTTTCCCTGACCCTAAACGTAACCCTAATCCGTACCCTAACCCTAACCCGAACCCTCACCTAAACCTTACTCTAACCTGTACCCTAACCCTAACCCATCACCTAAACCTAATCCTAACCCTAAACTGAATGCGTACACTAACCCTATCCCGTACTCTAAACCTAACCCTAATCCGTACCCTAACCATAACCCTAACACTAACACTAAACATACCCCGTACTCTAACACTAACCGTAACACGTACCGTAACCCGTACCCTAACGGTAACCTTAACCCTAACCTGTAACCTAAACTTAACCCTAACCCGTACCCTAAACCTAATCTTAAACCATACCCTAAGACTAAACCATACCCTAACCATAACCCTGATCCTAACCCTAACCTTAACCCTAAACCTGACCCTAACCCTAACCCTAACCCGTATCCTATGCCTAACCCATACCCTAACCCTAACCATAACCCTAACAATAACCCTACCCCGTATTCTAACCATAACCCTAACACGTACCCGTATCCGTACCCTAACCCTAAACCGAACCTTAACACTAACACTAACCCTAACCCGTACTCTAACCCTAACCCTAACTGTAACCGTACTCTAACCCTAACACTAAACCTCAACCTATCCCTAACCCGTACTGTAACCCTAACCCGTACCATAAACCAAACCCTAACCCGTACCCGAATCCTAACCCTAATTAGTACCCTAAACCTAACCCGTACCCTAAACCTAACACTAACCCGTACCCTAACCCTAAACCTAACCCTAAGTCTAACCTGTACATTAACCCTAACCCTAACCCTAACACTAACCCTACCCCGTACTCTAACCCTAAGCCTAACTCTAACCCTAACCCATACCCTAACCCTAAACCTAACCCAAACACTAACCCTACCCTGTACTCTAACAATATCCTAACCCTTACCCTAACCCATAACCTAAACCTAACCCGTACCCTAAACCTAACCCATATCCTAACCCTAACCCTAAACCTAACCCTATCCTGTACCCTAAACCTAACCCTAATCCTTGTCCTAACCCATACCCAACCCTATCCCGTACCCTAATCCTAACCATAACCTGTACCCAAACCCTAACAGTAACCCTAACCCATACCCTAGCGCTAACCCTAACCCTAACCCTAAGCCTAAACCGCACCCTAAACCTAAACATAACCGTAACCCTAACCATAACCCTTTCCCATACCCTAACACTAACCCATTACCTAACACTAACCCGAACCTTAACCGTAACCCTAACCCGTACCCTAACACTAAAACTAACCCATACCGTAACCCCAACCCTAACCCTAACCCGTACCATAACCCTATCCTTAATCCTAACCCTGACCCTAAACCTAACACTAACCCGTACCTTAACCCTAAACCGTAACCTAAACCTAAACGTAACCCTAACCCGTACTCAAACACTAAACCTAACACGTACCCTAACCCTAACCCTAACCCTAACCCTATCCGTACACTAACCCTAACCCTAACCCTAACACTAACCCTACCCCGTACTCTAACACTAACACAAACCCTAACCCTAAACCTTACCCTAACCCTAACCCTAACTCTAACACTAACCCTAACCCGTACTCAAACCCTAAAATTAACCCTAACCCTAACCGTACTCTAACCGTAACACTAACCCTCACCCTAACCCTAACCGAACTGTAACCCAAACCCGTACCATAAACCTAACCCTAACCCTAACCCTAACCCTAAACCTGACCCTAACCCTAACCCTAACCCTAATCCTAACCCGTACCCTAAGCCTAACCCATAGTGTAACCCTAAACCTAATCCTAACCCTAACCCTACCCCGTACCTAAACCTAAACCTAACCCTTGACCTAACCCGTACCCAACCCTATCCCGTAACCTAACCTTAACCCTAACCCGTACCCAAACCCTAACAGTAACCCTAACCCATACCGCAGTGCTAACCCTAACCATAACCCTAACCCTAAACCTCACACTAACCCTAACCCTAAACCGTACCCTAAGCCTAACCCATACGCTAACCCTAACACAAACACCAACCCTACCGCGTACTCTAACCCTAACCATAAACCTAACCCTAACCCGTACCCGTACCCTAACCCTAACCCTAACCCTAACACCAACCCTATTCCGTACTCTAACCCTAACCCTAACACTAACCCTATCCGCACTCTAACCCTAACCCTAACCCTAACCCTAAAACTAACCCTAACCCATACTCTAACCCTAACCCTAAACCTCACCCTAACCCTAACCCGTACTCTAAACCTAACCCGTACCCTAACACTAACCCTTACCCTAACCCTAAACCTAACCCATAACCTAACCCTAAACTTAACCCTAACCCGAAACCAAACCCTAAACCTAACATGAACCCTAACCGTAACCCTAACCCGCACACTAAAACTAACCCTAACCCTAGACCTAACACGTACACTAACCCTATCCTGTACCATAACCCTAACCCTAACCCGTACGGTACCCTAACACTAACCCTAAACCTAACCCTAACCCTAACACTAACCCTAACCCGTACTCTAACTTAACCCTATCCCTAAACCGAACCCTAACCCATACTCTAACCCGAACCCTAACACTAACACTAACCATAATCCTAACACTAAACCTAACTCGTACTCTAACCCTAAACCTAACACTGACACTAACCCTAACCCCCTACTATAACCCTAACCCTAAACCTAACCCTATCCATAACCCTAACTCGTACCGTAACCTGAACCCATTCCCTAACCCTAAACCTAACCCTAAACCTAACCCTAACCCTGACCCTAACCCTAGACCTAATCCCGTACCCTACACCTGACCCTAACCCACATCTAAACTTAAACCTAATCCTAGACCTAACCCGTACCCTAACCCTAACCCGTACCCTAACACTAACCCTAACGCTAACCCTAACCCGTACCATAAAACTGACACTAACCGTAACCCGTACCCTAACCATAAAACGTACCCTAACCCTAACCCGATGCCTAACCCTAACCCACTCCCTAAAACAAACCCTAACCCTAGACCTAACCCGTACACTTAACCTATCCCGTACCCTAACCCTAATGCTAACCTGTCCCTAACCCTAGACCTAACCTGTACCCGAACCCTAACCCGTACCCTACCACTAACCCTAACCCTAAACCTAAAGTGTACCCTAACCCTAACCCTAACACTAACCCTAATCCTAACCCTATCCCGTACACTAACCCTAACCCTATCCCGTACCCGTACCATAACCCTAACCCTAACTCTAACCCTAACACTAACCCTAAACCTAACCCGCACCCTAAACCTAACCATAACTCGAATCCTAACCCTAACCCGTAACCTAAACCTAACCCTAACCCTAAACTTATCCCGTACGCTAAACCTATCCCGTACCCTAAACCTAACACTAACCCGTAACCTAAACCTAAACCTAACCTAAGCCTAACCCGTCAATTAACCCTAACCCTAAACCTAACACTAACCCTACCCCGTAATCTAACCCTAACCCTAAACCTAAACCTAACCCCAACCCGTACCCTAATCCTAACCCTAAACCTTTCCCTAACCCTAACACTAACCCTAAGCCTTACTCTAACCGTAACCCTAACCCTTACCCTAACTGTACTCTAACCCTAACCCTAACCATCACACTAACACAAACCCGTACTATAACCCTAACTCGTAACATAACCCTAACTCTAACCCGTAGCCTAACCCTAACCCTAACTCATACCCTAACACTAACCCTGACCCTAACCCTAACCCGTACCCTAAACCTAACCCATACCCTAACCCGAAACCTAACCCTAAGCTGTACCCTAAACCTAACCCTAACCCTAACTCATACCCTAACCCTAACCCAAACCCTGACCCTAACCCTAACCTGTACCCTAAACCTAACCCATACCCTAACACTAATCCTAACCCTAACCCTAACCCTAACCCTTACCATAAACCTAACCCTAACCCTTGATGTAACCCGTACCCAACTCTATCTCGTACCCTAACCCTAACCCGTACCTAAACCCTAACAGTAACCCTAACCCATTCCCTAGCGCTAACCCTAACCCTAATCCTAATCCTAACCTGCACCCTAAACCTAAACCTAACCCTAACAATAACCATAACCATTACCCGTACCCTAACCTTAACCCATAACCTAACACTAACCCTAACGTTAACTGTAACCCTAACCCGTACCCTAACCCTAAAACTAACCCGTACCCTAGCCCCTACCCTAACCCTAACCCGCTCCTAAAACTAACCATAACCCGTACCCTAACCCTAACCCGTAACCTAATGTTAACCCTAACCCTAAACTTAACCCAAACACTAAACCTATACAGTACCCTAAACCTAACCCTAACCCGTACACTAACCCTAACCCTAACCCTAACACTATCCGTACACTAACCCTAACCCTAACCCTAACACTAAACCTAACCCGTACTCTAACACTAAACCTAACCCTAAACCTAACCGTAACCCGTACTCTAACCCTAACCCGTACGCTAACACTAACCCTTATCCTAACCCTAAACGTAACACGTACCCAAATCTAACCCTAACCCTATCTTTACCCTAACCCGTACCCAAACGGTAATACTAAAACGTACCCTAACACTAACCCAACCCCGTACTCTAAACCTAACCCTAACCCTAAAACTAACCCTACCCTGTACTCTAACACTAACCCTAATCCTAAATCTAACCCTAACCCTAACCCGTACCCTAACCCTAACCCTAACCCTAACACTAACCCTAACCCGTACTCTAACCCTAACCCTAACACTAACACTACCTGGTACTCTAACACTAACCCTAATCCTAATCCTAACTCATACCATAACACTAAACCTAACCCTAAACCTAACACTAACCCTAAACCGTACTCTATCCCTAACCCTAACCCTAACCGCATTCTAACACTAACCCTAACCCTCACCCTAACCCTAACCCGTACTGTAACCCTAACCCATACCATAACCCTAAACCTAACCCGTACCCTAAAACAAACCCTAATTCGTACACTAACCCTAACCCTAAACCTGACCCTAAACCTAACCCTAACCCGTATCCTAAACGTAACACATACCCTAACCCTAAACCTAACTCTAACCCGTACCCTCAACCTAACCCTACCCGTACCCTAACACTAACCCTAATCCTAACGCTGACCTTAAACCTATCCCTAACCCGTACCCTAAGCCTAACGCATACCCTAATACTAACCCTAATCCTAACCCTAACCCTAACCCGTACCCAAAACTTAACACTAACCCTTGACCTAACCCGTAATATAACACTAACCATAACCCTAACCCATACCCAAACCCTAAGAGTAACCTTAAACCATACCCTAGCGCTAACACTAACCCTAACCCTAACTCTAACCATTACCCGTACCCTAAACCTAACCCATACCCTAACCCTAACCCTAAACTTAACCGTAACACTGATCCATACCCTAAACCTAAAATTAACTCGTACACTAACCCCAACCCTAACCCTAACCCGTACCCTAACCCTAACCCTAACCCATAAACTAACCTAAAACCTAACCCTAAGCCTAACCCATACATTAACCCTAACCCTAACACTAACACTAACCCTACCCCGTACTCTAAACCTAACCCTAATCTAACCCTAACCCGTACCCTAACCTTAACCCTAACCCTAAAACTAACCCTACCCCGTACTCTAACACTAACACAAACCCTAACCCTAACCCGTACCCTAACCCTAACCCTAAACCTAACCCGAACCCTAACCCTAACCTGTACTCTAACCCTAACCCTAACCCTAACCCTAACCCTAACCGTACTCTAACCCTAACACTAACCCTCACCCTAACACTAACCGTACTGTAACCGTAACCCGTACAATAACCCTAACCCTAACCCTAAACTTAACCGTCACCCTGACCCGTACCCTAACCCTAAAACTAACCCGTACCCTAACCCAATCCCTAACCCTAACCCGCACCCTAACCCTATACCGAACGCTAACCCTGACCCTAAACCTAACGCTAACCCATACCCTAACCGTAACCCTAAACCTAACCCTCACCTAAACCTAACCCTAACCCGTACCCTAACCCTAACCCTAACTCTAACAATAACCCTAACCCTAACCGTACCCTAACCATAACACTAACCCTCACCCTAACCCTAAATGTACTGCAACCCTAACCCGTACCATAACCCTAACCCTAACCATAAACTTAATCGTAACCCTGACCCGTACCCTAACCCTAAAACTAACCCGTACCCTAAACCCAACCCTAACCCTAACCCGTACGCTAACCCTATCCCTAACGCTAACCCTGACCCTAAACCTAAACCTAACCCGTACCCTATCCCTAACCCTAACCCTTTCCCTCAACTAAACCTAATCCTAACCCGTACACTAACCCTAAACCGTAACCTAAACCTAACCCTAACCCTAAACTTAACCCGTACGCTAACACTATCCTGTACCCTAAACCTTACCCAAACCCATACCCTAACCCTAACCCTAACCCTAACCCTATCCGCACACTAACCCTAGCCCTAACTCTAACACTAACCCTAACCCGTACTCTAACCCTAACCCTAATCCTAACCCTAACCGTACCATAACCGTAACCGTAACCCTCACTCGAACCCTAAACGTACTGTAACCCTAAACCGTACCATAACCCTAACCATAACTCTAAACTTAATCGTAACACTGACCCGTACCCTAACCCTAAAACTAACCCATAACCTAACCCCAAACATAACCCTAACCCGTATGCTAACCCTTTCCCTAACGCTAACCCTGACCCTAAACCTAAACCTAACCCGTACCTTATCCCTAACCCTAACCCTAACCCTAACCCTCACCTAAACATAACCCTAACCCGTACCCTAACCCTAACCCATAACCTAAACCTAACTCTAACCCTAAACTTAACCTGTACGCTAAACCTATCCCGTACCCTAAACCTAACCCAAACCCGTAACCTAACCCTAACCCTAACCCTAACCCTATCCGCACTCTAACCCTAACCCTAACCCTAAAACTAACACTAACCCTAACCCGTACTCTAACACTAACCCTAACCCTAAACGTAACCCTAACCCATAGGCTAACCCTAACCTGTACCCTAACACTAACCCTAACCCTAACCATATCCCTAACCCGTACTGTAACCCTAAACCTAACCCTATCTCTAACCCAAAACCGTACTGTAACCCTAAACCTAACCCTAACCCTAAACCTAACCCTAACCCGTACTCTAACCCTATCCCGTAGCCTAACACTAACTCTAACCCTAACCCCTAACCCTAACCGTAACCCTAACCCTTACCTAACCCGTACCCAAACGGTAAACCTAACCCGTACCCTAACACTAACCCAAACCCGTACTCTAACCATAACCCTAACCCTAACCCTAAACCGCACCCTAAGCTTAACCCTAACCCTAACGCTAACCATAACCCTTAACCATACACTAACCCTAACCCTAACTCGCACCCTAACCCTAAAACTGACCCTAATCCTAAACAGTACACTAACCCTAACATTTACCCTAACCCTAACCCTAACCCTACCCCGTTCTCTAACCCTAAGCCTAACTCTAACACTAACCCGTACCTTAACCCTAAACCTAACCCTAAAACTAACCCTACCCCGTACTCTAAACCTAACCCTAAACCCTACCGCAACCCTAACCCGTACCCTAAACCTAACCCTAATCCTAACTCATACCCTATCCCTAACCCTAACCCTAACCCGTAACTTCACCCTAACCCTAACCCTAACCCTAACACTAACCCTAACCCGTACAATAACCCTAACCCTAACCCTAACCCTAACCGTACTCTAACCCTAACTGTAACCCTCACCCTAACCATAACCCGTACTGTAACCCTAACCCGTACCATAATCCTAACCCTAACCCTAACCTTAAGCGTAACCCTGACCCGTACCCTAACCCTAAATCTAAACCGAACCCTAACCCTAACCCTAACACTAACCCTCACCTAAAGCTAACCCTAACCCGTACCCTACACCTAACCCGTAACCTAAACCTAACCCTAACCCTAAACTTAACAATAACCCTAACCCTATCCGCACTCTAACCCTAACCCTCACCCTAACCCTAACCCTAACACTAACCATAACCCATACTCTAACCTTAACCTTAACCTAACCCTAACCCATACCCTAACCCTAACCCATAACCTAAACCTAACCCTAACCCTAAACTTGACCCGTACGCTAACCCTATCAGGACCCTAAACCTAACCCTAACCCATACCCTAAACCTAACCCTAACACTAACCCTATCCGCACTCTAACCCTAAACCTAACCCTAACCGTAACACTAACCCTAACCCATACACTAACCCTAACCCTAACCCTAAACCTAACCCTAACACGTACTCTAACCCTAACCCGTACCCTAACACTAACCCTTACCCTAACCCTAAACTTAACCCATACCCTAACCCTAAACGTAACCCTAACCTGTACCCAAACCCTAACCCTAACACGTATCCTAACCCTAACCCTAACCCGCACACTAAACCTAACCCTAATCCTAGACCTAACACGTACACTAAACCTATCCCGTACCGTAAACTTAACCCTAACTCGTACCGTAACCCTAACACTAATCCTAACCCTAACCCTAACCCTAACACTAACCATAACCCGTACTCTAACCCTAACCTTAACCTAACCCTAACCCGTACCCGAACCCTAACCCGTAACCTAAACCTAACCCTAACCCTAAACTTAACCCGTATGCTAACTCTATCCCGTACCCTAAACCTAACCCAAACCTGTACCCTAAACCTAAATCTAACCCTAACCCTATCCGCACACTAACACTAACCCTAACCCTAACCCTAACCCTAACCCTAACCCTAACACTAACTCTACCCCGTACTCTAACCCAAACACAAACCCTAACCCTAAACCATACCCTAACCGTAACCCTAATCCGTACTCTAACACTAACCCTAACCCGTACTCTAACCATAACCCTAACCCTAACCCTAACCCTAACTGTACCCTAACCGTAACAGTAACCCTACTCGAAACCTAAACGTACTGTAACCCTAAACCGTACCATAACCCTACCATAACCCTAAACTTAATCGTAACCCTGACCCGTACCCTAACCCTAAAATTAACCCGTACCCTAACCCCAAACATAACCCTAACCCGTACGCTAACCCTATCCCTAACGCTAACCCTGACCCTAAACCTAAACCGAACCTGTACCCTATCCCTAAACCTAACCCTAACCCTCACCTAAACCTAACCCTAACCCGTACCCTAACCCTAACACATAACCTAAACCTAAGTCTAACCCTAAACTTAACCCGTACGCTAACCCATTCCCGTACCCTAAACCTAACCCAAATCCGTACCCTAACCCTAACCCTAACCCTAACCCTATCCGCACTCTAACCCTAACCCTAACCCTAACCCTAACCCTAACACTAACCCTAACCCGTACTCTAACACTAACCCTAACCCTAAACGTAACCCTAACCGTATTCTAACCCTAAACCTAAACCTCACCCAAACCCTAACCCGTACTGTAACCCTACCCCGTACCATAACCCTAACCCTAACCTGTACCCTAACCCTAACCCTAATTCGTACCCTAACCCTAACCCAAACCCTGACCCTAACCCTAAACCTAACACTAACCATAAACCGTACTCTAACCCTAACCCTAACCCTAACCCTAACCCTAACCGTATTCTAACCCTAAACCTAAACCTCACCCAAACCCTAACCCGTACTGTAACCCTACCCCATACCATAACCCTAACCCTAACCCGTACCCTAACCCTAACCCTAATTCGTACCCTAACCCTAACCCGAACCCTGACCCTAACCCTAAACCTAACCCGTCCCCTAAATCTAACCTGTACTCTAACCCTAACCCTAAACCGTACACTAAACGTAATCCTAACCGTACCCTCAACCTAACCCTAACCCTAAACCTGACGTTAACCCTAACCCATACCAAAATCCTAACCCTAACTCGCACCCGAACCCTAACCCTAATTCATACTCTAACCCTAAAATTAACCCTGACCCTAATCCTAACCGTAACCCGTACCCTAATCCCTAACTCTAACCCTAAACCGTACCCTAACACTAACCCTAACCCGTACCCTAACCCTACCCCTAACCCTAACCCTAACACTGACCATAACCCTAACTCCTACCCGTACACTAAGCCTAACCCATACCCTAACCTAAACCCTAATCCTACCCGAACCTTAACCCGTATCCTAAACCTAACCCTAACCCTTGACCTAACCAGTACCCAACCCTATCCCGTAACGTAACCCTAACCCTAACCCGTACCCAAACCCTAACAGTAACCCTAGCACATACCCTAGCGCTAACCCTAACCCTAACCCTAAACCGCACCCTAAACCTAAACCTAACCTTAAACCTAACCATAACCCTTACCCGTACCCTAACCCTAAACCATACCCTAACCCTAACCCTAAACTTAACCGTAAACCTGACCCGTACCCTAAACCTAAAATTAATCCGTACCCTAACCCGAAACCTAATCCTAACCCATTTCCTAACACTAACCCTAACCCTAACCCTAACCCACACCTAAACCTAGCCCTAACCCATAACCTAAACCTAACACTAACCCGAAAATTAACCTGTACGCTAACCGTATCCCGTACCCTAAACCTAACACTAAACCGTAACCTAACCCTAAACCTAACTCTAAGCCTAACCTGTACATTAACCCTAACCCTAACACTAACACTAACCCTACACCATAGTCTAACCCTAACCCTAACTCTAACCCTAACCCCTACACTAACCCTAAACCTAACACTAACACAAACCCTACCCCGTACTCTAACCCTAAGCCTAACCCTAACCCTAATCCGTACCCTAAACCTAACCCTAACACTAACTCGTACCCTAACCCTAACACTGATCCTCACCCTAAACCTAACCCGTAACCTAAACCTAATCCATACCCTACCCTAACCATAAACCTAACCCTAACCCTATCCCGTACCCTAAACCTAACCCTAACCCTTGTCCTAACCCGTACCCAATCCTATCCCGTACGCTAACCCTAACACTAACCCGTACCCAAAACCTAAGAATAACCCTAACCCATACCCTAGCGCTAACCCTAACCCTAACCCTAAGCCTAACCCGCACCCTAAACCTAAACCTAACCGTAACCCTAACCATAACCCTTACCCATACCCTAACGCTAACCCATAACCTAACACTAACCCTAACCTTAACCGAAACCCTAAACAATACCCTAACCCTAAAACTAACCTGTACCGTAACACCAACCCTAACTCTAACCCTTACCATAAACCTATCACTAACCCTAACCCGTTCCCTAAACCTAACCCTAACCCGTACCCTAACCCTAACCCTAACCCTAACCCTGACCCTAACCCTAACCCTAACCCGTACCCTAAGCCTAACCAGTACTCTAAACCTAACCCTAATCCTAACCCTAACCCTAACCCGTACCCTAAACCTAAACCTAACCCTTGACCTAACCCGTACCCAACCCTATCCCGTATCCTAACCCTAACCCTAACCGGAACCCAAACCCTAACAGTAACCCCAACACATACCCTAGCGCTAACCCTAACCCTAACCCTAATCCTAACCCTAACCCGCACCATAAACCTAAACCTAACCTTAACCCTAACCATAACCCTTACCCGTACCCTAACCCTAACCCATACCCTAACCCTAACCCTAACCCTAAACTTAACCCTAACCCTGACCCGTACCCTAACCCTAAAATTAACCCATACCCTAACCCCTACCCTAACCCGTACCCGTAACCTAAACCTAACCCTAACCCTAACCCACACCGAAACCTAACCCTAAACCGTAACCTAAACCTAACCCTAACCGTAAACTTAACCAGTATGCTAACCCTATCCCGTACCCTAAACCTAACACTAACCCGTAACCTAACCCGTAACCTAACCCTAAGTCTAACCTGTACATTAACCCTAACCCTAACCCTAACACTAACCCAACCCCGTACTCTAACACTTAGCCTAAATCTAACCCTAGCCCGTACCCTAAACCTAAACCTAACCCTAACACTAACCCTACCCCGTACTCTAACAATATCCTAACCGTCACCCTAACCTGTACCCTAAACCTAACCCGTACACTAAACCTAACCCATACCCTAACCCTAACCCTAAACCTAACCCTAACCCTATCCCGTACCCTAAACCTAACCCTAAACCTTGTCCTAACCCGTACCCAACCCTATCCCGTACCCTAATACTAACCCTAATCCGTACCCAAACCCTAAGAATAACCCTAACCAAAACCCTAGCGCTAACCCTAACCCTAACCCTAAGCCTAAACCGCACCCTAAACCTAAACGTAACCGTAACCCTAACCATAACCCTTTCCCGTACCCTAACACTAACCCATTACCTAACACTAACACTAACCCTAACCTTAACCGTAACCCTAACCCGTACCCTAACACTAAAACAAACCCATACCGTAACCCCAACCCTAACCCTAACCCGTACCATAACCTTATCCCTAATCTTAACCCTGACCCTAAACCTAACCCTAACCCGTACCCTAAACACCTAACACATACCCTAGCGTACCTTAAACCTAACCCGTAACCTAAACCTAAACGTAACCCTAACCCGTACCCAAACACTAAACCTAACACGTACCCGAAACCTAACACTAAACCTAACCCTTACCCTAATCCGTACCCAAACGTTAAACCTAACCCGTACCCTAACACTAATCCAAACCTGTACTCTAACCCTAACCCTAACTCTAACACTAACCCTAACCTGTACTCTAACCCTAACCCTAACCCTAACCCATACACTAACCCTAACCCTAAACCTATCCCTAACCCTAAACCTAACCCTAAACGTATTCTATCCCTAACCCTAAACCTCACCCTAACTCTAACCCGTACTGTAACCCTAACCCATACCATAACCCTAAACCTAACCCGTACCCTAAACCTAACCCTAATTCGTACCCTACACCTAAACCTAACCGTGACACTTACCCTAACCCTAAACCGTATCCTAAACCTAACCCATACCCTAACCCTAAACCTAACCCTAACCCGTACCCTAAACCTAACCCTAACCCGTACGCTAACCCTAACCCTAATCCTAACCCTGACCCTAACCCTAACCCTAACCCGTACCCTAAGCCTATCCCATAACCTCACCCTAAACCTAATCCTAACCCTAACCCTAACCCGTACCCTAAACCTAACCCTAACCCTTAACCTAAACCGTAACCTAACCCTAACCATAACCCGTACTCAAACCCTAACAGTAAACCTAAACCATACCCTAGCGCTAACACTAACCCTAACCCTAATCCTAACCATTACCCGTACCCTAACCCTAACCGATACCCTAACCCTAACCCTAAACTTAACCATAACCATGACCCGTACACTAAACCTAAAATTAACCCGTACCCTAACCCCAACCCTAACCCTAACCTGTACCCTAAACCTAACCCTAACCCTAACCCACACCAAACCTAACCCTAACCCATAACCTAAACCTAACCCTAACCCTAAACTTAACCAATATGCTAACCCTATCCCGTACCCTAAACCTAACCCTAACCGGTAACCTAACCCTAAACCTAACCCTAAGCCTAACCCATACATTAACCCTAACCCTAACCCTAACACAAACACTAACCCTACCTCATACTCTAAACCTAACCCTAACCCTAACCCTAACACTAACCCTACGCCATACTCTAACACTAACACAAACGCTAACCCTAAACCGTATCCTAACACTAACCCTAACTCTAACACTAACCCAATCCCGTACTCAAACCCTAACCCTAACCCTAACCCTAACCGTACTCTAACCGTAACACTAACCCTCACCCTAACCCTAACCGTACTGTAACCCTAACCCGAACCATAAACCTAACCCTAGCCCTAAACTTAATCGTAAACCTGACCCGTACCCTAACCCTAAACTAACCCGTACCCTAACCCCAACCCTAACCCTAACCCGTACCCTAACCCTATCCGTAACGCTAACCCTGACCCTAAACCTAGACCTAACCCGTACCCTATACCTAACCCTAATCCTAACCCTCACCTAAACCTAACCCTAACCCGTACCCTAACCCTAACCCGTAACCTAAACCTAACTCTAAGCCTAAACTTAACCCGTATGCTAACCCTATACCGTACCCTAAACCTAACCCTAACACGTACCCTAACCCTAACCCTAACCCTAACCCTATCCGCACTCTAACCCTAACCCCAACCCTAACCCTAACACTAACCCTAACCCATACTCTAACACTAACCCTAACCCTAAACGTAACCCTAACCCATACGCTAACCCTAACCCGTACCCTAACACTAACCCTAAACCTAACACTATCCCTAACCCGTACTCTAACCCTAAACCTAACCCTATCTCTAACCCAAACCCGTACTATAAACCTAAACCTAAACCTAATCCTAAACCTAACCCTAACCCATACTCTAACCCTATCCCGTAGCCTAACACTAACCCTAACCCTAACGCCTAACCCTAACCCTAACCCTAACCCTTACCTAACCTGTACCCAAATGGTAAAACTAACCCGTACCCTAACACTAACCCAAACCCGTACTCTAACCCTAACCCTAACCCTAACTTAAATCCGCACCTTAAACTTAACACTAAGCCTAACGCTAACCATAAACCTTAACCGTACCCTAACCCTAACCCTAACTCGTACCCTAACCCTAACACTGCCCCTAACCCTAACCCGTACACTAACACTAACCCGAACCCTAACCCTATCCCTAACCCTAACTCTATCCGTACTCTAACCCTAACCCTAACACTACCCCGTACTCTAACCCTAAGCCTAACACTAACCCTAACCCGTACCTTAACCTTAAACCTAACCCTAACACTAACCCAAACCCATACTCTAACCCTAACCCTAAACCTAACCGTAACCCTAACCCGTACCCTAAACGTAACCCTAACCCTAACTCGTACCCTATCCCTAACCCTAACCCTGACCCTAACCCTAACCGTAATCCGTACCCAAAGCCTAACCCATACACTAACCCCAACCCTAAACCTACCCCTATCCCTATCCTGTACCCTCAACCTAACCCTAAACCTTGTCCTAACCCGTACCCAACCCTATCCCGTACCCTAACCCTAACCCTAAACCGTACCCAAACCCTACGAGTAACCCTAACCCATACACTAGCGCTAACCCTAACCCTAACCCTAAGCCTAAACTGCACCCTAAACCGAAGCCTAACCATAACCGTAACCATAACACTTACCCGTACCCTAACCCTAACCCATAACCTAATAACCCTAACCTTAAACGTACTCTAACCCTAAAACTAACCCGTACAGTAACCCCAACCCTAACCCTAACCCGTACCATAACCCTATCCCTAATCCTAACCCTGACCCTAAAGCTAACCTAACCCGTACCCTAACCCTAACCCGCAGCTAAACCTAACCCTAACCCGCACCCTAACCCTAAATCTTAACCTAAACCTAAACCTAATCCTAAACTTATCCCGTACACTAACCCTATCCCGTTACCCTATACCTAACCCTAACCTGTACCCTAACCCTAACCCTAACCCTAACTCTATCCGTACACTAACCCTAACCCTAACACTAACACTAACCCTACCCCGTACTCTAGCACTAACACAAACCCTAACCCTAAACCGTACCCTAACCCTAACCCTAACCCTAACTCTAACACTAACCCTAACCCGTACTCAAACCCTAACCTTAACCCTAACCCTAACCATATTCTAACCGTAACACTAACCCTCACCCTAACACTAACCATAATGTAACCCTAACCTGTACCATAAACCTAACCCTAACCCTGACCCTAACCCTAACCCTAATCCTAACCCGTACCCTAAGCCTAACCCATACCGTAACCCTAAACGTAATCCTAACCCTAACCCTACAACGTACCTAAACCTAAACCTAACCCTTGACCTAACCCGTACCCAACCCTATACCGTAACCTAACCTTAACCCTTCCCCGTACCCAAACCCTAACAGTAACCCTAAGCCATACCGTAGCGCTAACCCTAACCATAACCCTAAATCTAAACCTCACCCTAACCCTAACCCTAACCCGTACCCTAAGCCTAACCCATACGCTAACCCTAACCCAAACACCAACTCTACCGCGTACTCTAAACCTAACCCTAAACCTAACCCTAACCCTAACCCGTACCCTAACCATAACCCTAACCCTAACCCTAACACCAACCCTATCTCGTACTCTAACCCTTACTCTAACCCTAACCCTAACCGTACTCTAACCCTAACCCTAAACCTCACCCTAACCCTAACCCGTACTCTAAACCTAACCCGTACCCTAACACTAACCCTTACCCTAACCCTAAACTTACCCGTACCCTAACCCTAAACGTAACCCTAACCCGAAACCAAACCCTAAACCTAACACGTACCCTATCCCTAACCCTAACACGCACACTAAAACTAACCCTAACCCTAGACCTAACACGTGCACTAAACTTATCCTGTACCTTAACCCTAACCCTAACCTGTACCGTAACCCTAACCCTAACCCTAACCCTAACCCTAACCCTAACACTAACCCTAACCGGTACTCTAACTTAACCCTAACCCTAAACCGAACCCTAACCCGTACTCTAACCCTAACCCTAACACTAACACTAACCATAATCCTAACACTAAACCTAAACCGTACTTTAACCCTAAACCTAACAGTGACACTAACCCTAACCCCCTACTATAATCCTAACCCTAAACATAACCCTATCCATAACCCTTACTCGTACCGTAACCCGAACCTGTACCCTAAACCTAAACCTAACCCTAAATCTAACCCTAACCCTGACCCTAACCCTAGACCTAATCCCGTACCCTAAACCTGACCCTAACCCGCATCTAAACTTAACCCTAATCCTAGACCTAACCCGTACCCTAACCCTAACCCGTACCCTAACACTAACCCTAACTCTAACCCTAAACCGTACCATAAAACTGACACTAACCCTAACCCGTACCCTAACCCTAACCCGTACCCTAACCCTAACTCGATGCCTAACCCTAACACACTCCCTAAACCAAACTCTAACCCTAGTCCTAACCCGTACACTAAACCTATCCCGTACCCTAACCCTAATGCTAACCTGTCCCTAACCCTAGACCTAACCCGTACCCTAACCCTAACCCGTACCCTAACAATAACCCTAACCATAAACCTAAACCGTACCCTAACCCTAACCCTAACACTAACCCTAATCCGAACCCTATCCCGTACACTAACCCTGACCCTAACCCGTACCCGTACCCTAATCCTAACCCTAACTCTAACCCTAACACTAACCCTACCCCGTACTCTAACCCTAACCCTAACACGTACCCTAACCCTAACCCTAACCAGTAAACTAATGTTTACCCTAACCCTAAACTTAAACCGAACACTAAACCTATCCAGTACCCAAACCTAACCCTAACCCGTACACTAACCCTAACCCTAACCCTAACACTATCCGTACACTAACCCTAAACCTAACCCTAACACTAACCCTAACCCGTACTCTAACACTAAACCTAACCCTAAACCTAACCCTAACCCGTACTCTAACCCTAACCCATACCCTAACACTAACCCTTATCCTAACCGTAACCCTAACACGTACCCAAATCTAACCCTAACCCTATCCCTTACCCTAACTCGTACCAAAATGGTAAACCTAAACCATACCCTAACACTAACCCAAACCCGTACTCTAAACCTAACCCTAACCCTAAAACTAACCCTACCAGGTACTCTAACACTCACCCTAACCCTAACCCTAACCCTAACACTAACCCTAACCCGTACTATAACCCTAACACTAACCCTAACCGTACTCTAACCCTAACCTTAACACTCACCCTAACCATAACCCGTACTGTAACCCTAACCCGTACCATAATCCTAACCCTAACCCTAACCTTAAGCATAACCCTAACCCGTACCCTAACCCTAAATCTAAACCGTACCCTAACCCTAACCCTAACACTAACCCTCACCTAAAGCTAACCCTAACCCGTACCCTAAACCTAAACCACAACCTAAACCTAACCCTAACCCTAAACTTAACCCGTACGCTAACCCTATCCTGTACCCTAAACCTAACCCTAACCCGTACCCTAAACCTAACCCTAACCCTATCCGCACTCTAACCCTAACCCTAACCCTAACCCTAACACTAACCTTAACCCGTACTCTAACCCTAACCTTAACCTAACCCTAACCCGTACCCGAACCCTAATTTGTAACCTAAACCTAACCCTAACCCTAAACTTAACCCGTACGCTAACCCTATCCCGTACCCTAAACCTAACCCAAACCCGAACCCTAAACCTAACTCTAACCCTAACCCTATCCGCACACTAACCCTAACCCTAACCCTAACCCTAACACTAACTCTACCCTGTACTCTAACCCAAACACAAACCCTAACCCTAAACCATACCCTAACCCTAACCGTAACCCGTACTCTAACACTAACCCTAACCCGTACTCTAACCCTAACCCTAACCCTAACCGTACCCTAACCGTAACAGTAACCCTACTCGAACCCTAAACGTACTGTAACCCTAAACCGTACCATAACCCTACCATAACCCTAAACTTAATCGTAACCCTGACCCATACCCTAACCCTAAAACTAACCCGTATCCTAACCCCAAACATAACCCTTACCCGTACGCTAACCCTATCCCTAACGCTAACCCTGACCCTAAACCTAAACCTAACCCGTACCCTATCACTAACCCTAACCCTAACCCTCACCTAAACCTAACCCTAACCCTTACTCTAACCCTAACACATAACCTAAACCTAAGTCTAACCCTAAACTTAACCCGTACGCTAACCCTATCCCGTACCCTAAACCTAACCCAAACCCGTACCCTAACCCTAACCCTAACCCTAACCCTATCCACACTCTAACCCTAACCCTAACCCTAACCCTAACACTAACCCTAACCCATACTCTAAAACTAACCCTAACCGTAAACGTAACCCTAACCCATACGCTAACCCTAATCCGGACCCTAACACTAACCCTAACCCTAACCCTATCCCTAACCCGTACTGTAACCCTAACACGTAACATAAACCTAACTCTAACCCGTACCCTAACCCTAACCCTAACTCATACCCTAACACTAACCCTGACCCTAACCCTAACCCGTACCCTAAACCTAACCCGTACCCTAACCCGAAACCTAACCCTAAGCCATACCCTAAACCTAACCCTAATTTAACTCATACCCTAACCCTAACCCTAACCCTGACCCTAACCCATACCCTAACCCTAACCCTAACCCTAACCCTAAACCTTACTATAAACCTAACCCTAACCCTTGACGTAACCCGTACCCAACTCTATCTCGTACCCTAACCCTAACCCTAACCCGTACCCAAACCCTAACAGTAACCCTAACCCATTCTCTAGCGCTAACCCTAACCCTAAACCTAATCCTAAACTGCACCTTAAACCTAAACCTAACCCTAACACTAACCATAACCCTTACCCGTCCCCTAACCCTAACCCATAACCTAACACTAACCCTAAAGTTAACCGTAAACTTAACCCAAACCCTAACCCTAAAACTAACCCATACCCTAACCCCAACCCTAACCCTAACCCGCTCCTAAACCTAACCATAACCCGTACCCTAACTCTAACCAGTAAACAAATGTTAACCATAACCCTAAACTTAAACTGAACACTAAACCTATCCAGTACCCAAACCTAACCCTAACCCGTACACTAACCCTAACCCTAACCCTAACACTATCCGTACACTAACCCTAAACCTAACCCTAACACTAACCCTAACCCGTACTCTAACACTAAACTTAACCCTAAACCTAACCCTAACCCATACTCTAACCTAACCCATACCCTAACACTAACCCTTATCCTAACCCTAACCCTAACACGTACCCAAATCTAACCCTAACCCTATCCCTTACCCTAACCCGTACACAAATGGTAAACCTAAACCGTACCCTAACACTAACACAAACCCGTACTCTAAACCTAACCCTAACCCTAAAACTAACCCTACCAGGTACTCTAACACTCACCCTAACCCTAACACTAACCCTAACCCTAACCCTAACCCGTACCCTAACCCTAACCCTAAACCTAACACTAACCTTAACTGTACTCTAACCCTAACCCTAACCATAACACTAACACTACCCCGTACTCTAACACTAAACCCTAATCCTAAACCTATCTCGTACCCTAATCCTAAACTAACCCTAACCCTAACACTAACCCTAACCCGTTCTCTATCCCTAACCCTTACCCTAACCGTATTCTAACCCTAACCCTCACCTTAACCCTAACCCGTACTGTAACCCTAACCCATACCATAACCCTAAACCTAACCCGTACCCTAAACCGAAACCTAATTCGTACCCTAACCCTAACCCTAAACCTGACCCTAACCCTAACCCGTACCCTAAACTTAACCCTAACCCTTGACCTAACCCATAATATAACCCTAACCTAACCCATACCCGAACCCTAAGAGTAACCCTAAACCATACCCTAGCGCTAACAATAACCCTAACCCTAACTCTAACCATTACCCGTACCCTAACCCTACCCCATACCCTAACCCTAACCCTAAACTTAACCGTAATCCTGACCCGTACCCTAAACCTAAAATTAACCCGTACACTAACCCCAACCCTAACCCTAACCCGTACCCTAACCCTAACCCTAACCCTAACCCGTAACCTAACCTAAACCCTAACCCTAAGCCTAACCCGTACATTAACCCTAACCCTAACACTAACACGAACCCTACGCCGTACTCTAACCCTAACCCTAACACTAAACCTAACCCTATCCCTCACCTAAACCTAACCCTAACCCGTACCCTAACCCTAACCCGTAACCTAAACTTAACCCTAACCCTAAACTTAACACGTATGCTAACCCTATCCCGTACCCTAAACCTAACCCAAACCCGTACCCTAACCCTAACCCTAACCCTAACCTTATCTGCACACTAACCCTAACCCTAAACCTAACACTAACTCTACCCCGTACTCTAACCCTAACACAAACCCTAACCCTAAACCGTACCCTAACCCTAACCTTAACCCTATCCGCACTCTAACCCTAACCCTAACCCTAACCCTAACACTAACACTAACCATAACCCGTACTCTACCCCTAACCTTAACCTAACCCTAACCCGTACCCTAACCCTAACCCGTAACCTAAACCTAACCCTAACCCAAACTTAACCCGTACGCTAACCCTATCCCATACCCTAAACTTAACCCTAACCCGTACCCTAAACCTAACACTAACACTAACCCTATCTGAACTCTAACCCTAACCCTAACCTTAACACTAACCCTAACCCATACTCTAACCCTAACCCCAACCCTAAACCTAACCCTAACACGTACTCTAACCCTAACCTGTACCCTAACACTAACCCTTACCCTAACCCTAAACTTAACCCATATCCTAACCCTAAAAGTAACCCTAACCCATACCCAAACACTAACCCTAACACGTACACTAACTCTAACCCTAACCCTAACCCGCACACTAAACCTAACCCTAATCCTAGACCTAACACATACACTAAACCTATCCCGTACCATAACCTTAACCCTAACCCGAACCGTAACCCTAACACTAACCCTAACCCTAACCCTAACCCTAACCCTAACCCTAACCCATACACTAACCCTAACCCTAACCCCTAACGTACCCTAACCCTAACGCTAACCCTAACCCTAACACTAACCCTAACACGTACTCTAACCTAGCCCTAACCCTAAACCTATCCCTCACCCGTACTCTAACCCTAACCCTAACCATAACCATAACACTTACCCGTACCCTAACCCTAACCCATACCCTAAAACTAACCCTAACTTTAACCGTAACACTAACCCATACCAATACCCTAAATCTAACCCATACCCTAACCCCAACACTAACCCTAACCCGTACCATAACCCTATCCCTAACCCAAACCCTGACCCTAAACCACACCCTAACCCGTACCCTAAACCTTTCCCGCACCTAAACCTAACCCTATCCCGTACCCTAACACTAATCCATAACCCAAACCTAACCCTAAACCTAAACTTAACCCGTACACTAACGCTATTCCGTACCCTAAACCTAACCCTAACCCGTACCCTTACCCTAACCCTAACCCTAACCCTATCCGTACAATAACCCTAACCCTAACCCTAACACTAACCCTAACCCATACTCTAACCCTAACCCTTACCCTAAACCTAACCCTAACACATATTCTAACCCTAACCCGTACCCTAACACTAACCCTTACCCTAACCCTAAACCTAACACCTACCCTAACCCTATACGGAACCCTAACCAGTACCCAAACCCTAACCCTAACACTTACCCTAACCCTAACCCTAACCTGCACACTAAACGTAACCCTAACTCTAGACCTAACATGTACACTAAACCTATCCCATACCGGAACCTTCAACCTAACCCGTACCGTAACCCTAACACTAAGCCTAACCCTAAACCTAAACCTAACCCTAACCCGTACACTAACCCTAACCCGAAACGTAACCCGTACCCTAACCCTACCCTTAGCCTAACCCTAACTCTAATGCTAACCCCTAACCCTAAACCTAAACCTAACCCTTACCCTAAACCGTACCCAAACGGTAAACCTAACCAGTACCCTAACACTATCCCAAACCCGTACTCTAACCCTAACCATAACCCTAACCCATTCCCTAAACTTAACCCTAACCATAACCCAAACCATAACACTTAACCGTAACTTAACCCTAACCCATACCGTAACCCTAACCCTAACCTTAACCATAATCCTAACCTGTACCCTAACCCTAAAACTAACCCGTACCCTAACCGCAACCCTAACCCTAACCCGTACCCTATACTAACCCTAACCCTAACCCTGATCCTAAACCTAACGCTAACCCTTACACTAACCCTAACCCTAACCCGCACCCTAAACCTAACCCTAACCCATATCCTAACACTAAACCTAACCCTAAGCCTAAACCGTACATTAACCCTAACCCTAACCCTAAGACTAAACCTACCCCGTACTCTAACACTAACCCTAACCCTAACCCGTACCCTAACCCTAACCCTAACACTAACGCTAAATTGTACTCTAACCCTAACCCTAACTCTAACCCTAACACTAACCCTAACCGTACTCTAACCCTAAACCTAACCCTCACCCTAACCCTAACCCGTACTGTAACCCTAACCCGTATCATAACTCTAACCCTAACTCGTACCCTAACCCTAACCCTAATTCGTACCCAAACCTTAAACCTAACCCTGACCCTAAACCTAACCATAACCTGTACCCTAACCCTAACACTAACCCTAACCCTAACACAATCCGTACACTAACCCTAACCCTAACTCTAACACTAACCCTAACCCATACTCTAACCCTAACCCTAAACCTAAACCTAACCCTAACCCGTACTCTAAACCTATCCCGTACCCTAACACTAACATTTACCCTAACCCAAACCTAACCCGTATCCTAACCCTAAACCTAACCCTAAGCCTAAACCGTACATTAACACTAACCCTAACCCTAACACTAACCCTAACACATACTCTAAACCTAAACCTAACCCTAAATCTAACACTAACCCATACTCTAACGCTAACCCGTAGCCTAACACAAACTCTTACCCTAACCCCTAAACCTAACCATAACCCTAACCCTTACCCTAACCCGTACCCAAATGGTAAACCTAACTTGTACCCTAACACTAACCCAAACCCGTACTCTAACCCTAACCCTAACACTAACACTAACCCTACCCCTTACTCTAACACTAACCCTAACCCTAACCATAACCTGTACCCTAACCCGAACCCTAACCTAACCCTAACACTAACCCTACCCAGTACTCTAACCCTAACCCTAACCCGTACCCTAACACTAACTGTAACCCTAACCCTAACCCTAACACTAACTCTAACCTGTACTCTAACCCTAACCCTCACCCTAACCGTATTCTAAACCTATCCCTAAACCTCACCCTAACCCTAACCCGTACTGTAAACCTACCTCATACCATAACCCTAACTCTAACCAGTACCCTAAACCTAACACTGATTCGTACCCTAACCCTAACCCTAACCCTGACCCTAACCCTAACCCTAACCCAAACCCGTACCCTAAACCTAACCCTAATCCGTACCCTAACCCTAACACTAACCCTAAACCTGACCCTAACCCGTACCCATACCCGTACCCTAAGCCTAACCCATAGCCTAACCCTAACCCTAACACTAACACTAACCCTACCCCGTACTCTAACCCTAACCCTAACCCTAACCCTACCCTAACCCCTACCCGTACCCTAACCCTAAACCTAACCTAACACTAAACTTATCTCGTACTCTAAACCTAACCCTAACCCTAACCCTAACCGAAACCGTACTCTAACCCTAACCCTAAACCTCACCCTAACCCTAACCCGTACTGTAACCCTAACCCGTACCATAACCCTAAACCTAACCCGTACCCTAACTGTAACCCTAATTAGTACCCTAACCGTAACCCTAAACCTGACCCTAACCCTAACCCGTACCCTAAACCTAATCTGTACCCTAACCCTAAACCTAACCCGAACCTTACCCTAAACATAACCTTAACCCGTACCCTAACCCTAACCCTAACCCTGACCCTAACACTAACCCGTACCCTAAACCTAACCCTAACCCTTGACCTAACCCGTACCCAACCCTTCCCGTAAAGTAACCCTAACCCTAACCCATAACCAAACCCTAACAGTAACCCTAGCCCATACCCTAACGCTAACCCTAACCCTAACCCGCACCCTAAACCTAAACCTAACCCTAACCCTAACCATAACCCTTACCCGTACCCTAACCCTTATCCATACCCTAAACATAACCCTAAACTTTACCGTAACACTGACCCGTACCCTAACCCTAAAATTAACCCACCCTAAACCCAACACTAACCCTAACACATAACCTAAACTTAACACTAACCCTAACCCTAACCCACACCTAAACCTAACCCTAAACCATAACCTAAACCTAAGCCTAACCCTAAACTTAACCCGTACGCTAACCCTATCACATACCCTAAACCTAACCCTAACCCGTAACCTAACCCTAAACCTAACCCTAAGCCTAACCTGTACATTAACCCTAACCCTAACACTAACACTAACCCTACACCGTACTCTAACCCTAACCCTAACTCTAACGCTAACCCGTACCCTAACCCTAACCCTAACCCTAACACTAACCCTAACCTGTACTCTAACCCGTACCCTAACTCGTACCCTAAACCTCACCCTAACCCTAACTCGTACACTAACCCTAACCCTGACCCTAACCCTAACCCTAACCCGTACCCTAAACCTAACCCATACCTTAACCTAACCCTAAACTTAACCCTAACCCTATCCCGTACCCTAAACCTAACCCTAACACTTGTCCTAACCCATACCCAACCCTATCCCGTACCCTAACCCTAACCCGTACCCAAACCCTAAGAGTAACCCTAACTCATAACCTAGCGCTAACCCTAACCCTAACTCTAAGCCTAACCCGCACCCTAAACCTAAACCTAACCGAAACCCTAACCATAATCCTTACCTGTACCCTAACCCTAACCCATAACCTAACACTAACCCTAACATTAACCGTAACCCTAACCCGTACCATAACCCTAAAAATAACCCATACCGTAACCCAAACCCTAACCCTAAACCGTACCATAACCCTATCCCTAATCCTAACCCGTAACCAAACCCTAACCATAACACGTACCCTAACCCTAACCCTAACCCTAACCCTTTCCCTAACACGTACCCAAACGGTAAACCTAACCAGTACCCTAACACTAACCCAAACCCTTACTCTAACCCTAACCCTAACAATAACCAAAACCCGCACCCTTAACCCTAACCCTCACACAAACCATAACCCTTAACCGTAACCTAACCCTAACCCATACCCTAAACCCTAACCATAACCTTAACCGTAACCCTAACCCATATCCTAACCATAAAACTAACCCGTACCCTAACCCCAACCCTAACCCTAACCCGTACCCTAACACTAACCCTAACCCTAACCCTGACCCTAAACCTAACCCTAACTCTTACACTAATCCTAACCCTAACCCTAACCTGCACGCAAAACCTAACCCTAACCCGAACCCTAACCCTAACACTTGACCTAAACCTAACCATAACCCTATACTTAACCCGTACGCTAACCCTATCCCGTACCCTAAACGTAACCCTACCCGTATCCTAACCCTAACCCTAACCCTAACCCTAACCCTAACCCTAACCCTAACACAAACCCTACCCCGTACCCTAAACCTACCCTAACCCTGGCCCTAACCCTAACCCTAACCCATACCCTAACCCTAACCTGAACCCGTACCCTTACCCGTACCCTAAACGTAAACCTAACCCTCTACCTAACCCATACCCAAACCTATCCTGTACCCTAAACCTAACCCTAACCCGTATCCAAACCCTAACTGTTACCCTAAAACATACCCTAGCGCTAACCCTAAACCTAACCCTAAACCGGACCCTAAACCTAACCCTAACCCCGAACCTAACACTATCCCTATCCCGTACCCTAACCCTAAACCGTACATGAACCCTAACCCTAAACCTAACCCATAACCTAACACTAAACGTAACCCTAGCCCGTACCCATACCCTAACCCGAACCTTAACCCTAACCCTAACCCGTACCCTAACCCTACCCGTAGCCTAATCCTAACTCTAATCCTAACCCCTAACACTAAGCCTAACCCTAACCCTTACCCGAACCCTTACCCAAATGTTAAACCTAACCCGTACCCTAACACTAACCCAAACTCATACTCTAAACCTAACCATAACCCTAACCCTAACCCTCACCCTAAACTTAACCCTAACCCTAACCCAAACCATAACCCTTAACCGTAACCTAACCCTAACCCATAACCTATCCCGAACCCTAACCTTAAACATAACCCTAATCCGTACCCAAACCCTAAAACTAACCCATACCCTAACCCCACCACTAATGCTAACCCGTACCCTAACACTAACCCTAACACTAACCCTGAACCTAAACCTAACACTAACCCTTACACTAACCCTAACCCTATCCCAACCCACACCCTCAACCTAATCCTAACCCGTACCCTTACCCTAAACCGTAACCTAAACCGAACTCTAACCCTAAACTTAACCCGTTCGCTAACCCTATCCCATTCCCTAAACCTAACCCTAACCCGTATCCTAACCCTAACCTAACCCTAAGACTAACCCGTACATTAACCCTTACCCTAACCTTAACACTAACCCTACCCCGTGCTCTAACCCTAACCCTAACCCGTACACTTAACCTATCCCTAACCCTAACTCGTACACTAAACCTAACCCTAAACCTGACCCTAACCCTAACCCGTACCCTAAAACAAACCCATACCCTAACCGTAACCATAAACCTAACCCTAACCCTAACTCATACCCTAAACCTAACCCTAACCCTTGACTTAACCCGTACCCAACCTTATCCCGTACTCTAACCCTAACCCTAACCCGTACCCAAAACCTAACAGTAACCCTAACCCATACCCTAGCGCTAACCCTAACCCTAACCCTAAGACTAACCCGCACCCTAAACCTAAACCTAACCCTAACCCTAACCATAAACCCTACCCGTACCCTAACCCTATCCCATACCCTAACACTAACCCTAACCTTAAACGTAACCCTAACCCATACCCTAACCCTAAAACTAACCCGTACCCTAACCCCAACCCTAACCCTAACCCGTACCATAACCCTATCCCTAAACCTAACCCTGACCCTAAATATAACCCTAACCCGTACCCTAACCCTAACCCGCACCTAAACTTAACCCTACCCCGTACCCTAAATCTACCCCATAACCTAAACCTAACCCTAACCGTTAGCTTACCCCGTACACTAACCCTATCTCGTACCCTAAACCTAACCCTAACCCGTACCCTAACCCTAACACTAACCCTAACACTATCCGTACACTAACCCTAACCCTAACACTAACACTAACCCTAACCCGTACTCTAACCCTAACCCTAACCCTAAAACTAACCCTAACCAGTTCTCTAACCCTATCACGTACCCTAACACTAACCCTTACCCTAACCCTAAACCTAACACGTACCCAAAACCTAAACCTAACTCTAACCCATCCCCAAACCCTAACCCTAACACGAACCCTAACTCTAACCCTAAACCTAACAGTTTCCCTAACCTGTACCCAAACGATAAAACTAACCCGTACCCTAACACTAACCGAAACCCGTACTCTAAACCTAACCCTTACCCTAACACTAACCCTACCACGAGCTCTAACACTAACCCTAGCCCTACGAGTACCCTAACCCTAACCCTAACCCTAACACTAAACCTAACCCGTACTCTAACCCTAACCCTAACCCTAACATCAATCCTACCCCGTACTCTAACACTAACCCTAACCCGTACCCTAACCCTAACCCTAACCCTAACCCTAACCCTAACCCTAACACTAACACTAACGTGTACTCTAAACCTAACCCTAACCCGAACCGTATTCTAACCCTAACCCTAACCCTAACCCGTTCTGTACCCCTAACCCGTAACATAACCCTAACCCTAAACCGTACCCTAACCCTAACCCTAATTCGTACCCTAACCCTAACCGTAACCCTGACCCTAAACCTAACCCTATTACGTACCCTAAACCTAACCTGTACCCTAACCCTAAACCTAAACCTAACCCGTACCCTAAACCTAACCCTAACCCGCACCCTAACCCTAAAACTACCCTAAACCTGACCCTAACACTAACCCTAACACTAACACTAAACCTACCCCGTACACTAACCCTAACCCTAACCCTAACCCGTACCCGTACCCTAAACCTAACCCTAACCCTAACCCTAACACTAACCCTACCTGTACTCTAACCCTAACCCTAACCCTAAAACTAAACCTACCCCGTACTCTAACACTAACCCTGACCCTAACCCTAAACCTAAAACTAACCCTAACCCGTACTCTAACCCTAACCCTAACCCTAACAATATTCTAACCCTAACCCTAACCCTCAACCGACCCTAACCCGTACTGTAACCCTAACCCGTACCATAACCCTAACCCTAACCCATTCCCTAAACCTAACCCTAATTCTTACTCTACCCTAACCCTAACCCTGACCCTAACCCTAACCCTATAACGTACCCAAAACATAACCTGTACCTAACCCTAAACCTAACCCTAACCCGTACCCTAACCCTAACCCTATCCCTAACCCTGACCCTAACCCTAAACCTAACCCTGACCCTAACCCCAAACCTAACCATATTCTGTACCCTAACCCTAACCCTGACCCTAACCCTAACCCTAATCCTAACCCGTACCCTACGACTAACCCATACCTTAACAGTAAACCTAATCCTAACACTAACCCTACCCCGTACGTAAACCTAAACCTAACCCTTGACCTAACCCGTACCCAACCCTATCCCGTAACCTAAACTTAAACCTAAACGTACCCAAACCCTAACAGTAAACCTAACCCATACCGTAGCTCTAACCCTAACCTTAACACTAACCCTAAACCTCACCCTAACCCTAACCCTAACCCTTACCCTAAGCCTAACCTGTACGCTAACCCTAACCCAAACACAAACCCTACCGCGTGCTCTAACCCTAACCCTAAACCTAACCCTAACCCGTACCCGTACCCTAACACTAACACGAACCCTATACCGTACTCTAACCCTAACCATAAGCCTAACCCTAACCGTACTCTAAACCTAACCCTAAACCTCACCCTAACCCTAACCCATACTCTAAACCTAACCCGTACCCTAACACTAACCCTAACCCTTACCCTAAACGTAACCCTAAACCGAAACCAAACCCTAAACCTAACACGTACCCTAAACCTAACCCTAACCCGCACACTAAAACTAACCCTAACCCTAGACCTAACACGTACACTAAACCTATCCTGTACCGTAAACTTAACCCTAACCCGTACCGTAACCCTAACACTAACCCTAACCCTAACCTTAGCCCTAACACTAACCCTAACCCGTACTCAAACTTAACCCTAACCCTAAACCGAACCCTAACCCGTACTCTAACCCTAACCCTAACACTAACACTAACCATAAACCTAACACTAAACCTAACCCATAATCTAACCCTTAACTTAACACTGAAACTAACCCTAACCCCCTACTATAACCCTAACCCTAAACCTAACCCTATCCATAACTCTAACTTGTGTCGTAACCCGAACGCGTACCCTAACCCTAAACCTAACTCTAAACCTAACCCTAAACCTGACCCTAACCCTAGACCTAATACCGTACCCTAACCCCGACCCTAACCCACATCTAAACCTAACCCTAATCCTAGATGTAACCCGTACCCTAACCCTAACCCGTACCCTAACACTAACCCTAACCCTAACCCTAACCCGTACCATAACACTGACACTAACCCTAACCCGTACCCTAACCCTAACCCGTACCCTAACCCTAACCCGATGCTTAACCCTAACACACTCCCTGAACCAAACCCTAACCCTAAACCTAACCCGTACACTAAACCTATCCCGTACCCTAACCCTAATGCTAACCTGTCCCTAACCCTAGACCTAACCCGTACCCTAACCCTAACCCATACCCTAACACTAACCCTAAACCTAAACCTAAACCGTACCCTAACCCTAACCCTAACACTAACCCTAAACCTAACCCTATCCCATACACTAACCCTAACAATAACACGTACCCGTACCCTAACCCTAACCCTAACTCTAACCCTAACACTAACCCTACCCCGTACTCTAACCCTAACCCTAACCTGCACCCTAAACTTAACCATAATTCGTACCCTAACCCTAACCCTTAACCTAAACCTAACCCTAACCCTAAACTTATCCCGTACGCTAACCCTATCCCATACCCTAAACCTAACCCTAACCTGTAACCTAAACCTAAACCTAACCCTAAGCCTACCCCGTCAAATAACCCTAACCCTAACACTAACCAACCCCGTACTCTAACCCTAACACAAACCCTAACCCTAACCCGTACCCTAACCCTAACCCTAACGCTAACCCTAACCCGTACTCTAACCCTAACCCTATACCTCACCCTAACCCTAACCGTACTGTAACCCTACACCGTACAATAACCCTAGCCCTAACCCGTACCCTAAACCTAACCCGTAACCTAAAAGTAAGCCTAAACCTGACCCTAAACCTAACCCTTACCCGTACCCTAACCGAAACTGTACCCTAACCCTAACCCTAACTGAACCCTTATGCTAACCCTATCCTATACCCTAAACTTAACCCTAACCCTTTACCTAACCCTAACCCGTACTCTATCCCTAACCCGATGCCTAACCCTAACCCACACCCTAAACCTAACCCTAACCCTAGACCTAAACCGTACCCTAAACCTATCCCGTAACCTAAACCCTAACGCTAACCTGTACCCTAACCCTAACACTAACACTAACCCTAATCCTAAACCTATCCCGTACACTAAACCTAACCCTAACCCATACCCTAACCTGTACCCTAACCCTAACCCTAAACCTAACCCTAACCCTGACCCTAACACTAACCCTAATCCCGTACCCTACCCAAACCCTAACCCGCATCCTAAACCTAACTCTAACCCTAACCCGTATAAAAACCCTAACACGTACAATAACCCTAACACGACGCCTAACCCTAACTCACACACTAAACCTAACCCTAACCCTAGACCTAAACCGTACCCTCAACCTATCCCGTACCCTAGCCCTAACGCTAACCTGTACCTTAACCCTAACACTAACACTAACCCTAATCCTAACCCTATCCCGTACACTAACCCTAACCCGTACCCTAACCCTAACTCGTACCATTACACGTACCTTAACCCTAACCCTAACCCGTAACCTCACCCGTAACCTAAACCTAATGCTAACCTGCACGCTAACACGTACCATAACCCTAACCCTAATCCTAACCCTAACCATAAACCGAACCCATAACCTACACTTCTCCCTAACCCATACCCAAACCCTAACTCGTACCCTAACACTAACACTTACCCTAACCCCTCACCCTAACCCTACGCCGTACCCTAAACCTAACCCTAACCCTAACTCGTACCCTAACCCTAACCCTAAACCTGACCCTAATCCTAACCCGTACCCTAACCCTAATCCGTACCCTAACCCTAACGCTAACACTAACCCTAAACCTAAACCTAACCATAACCTGTACAGTAACCCTAACCCGTACCCTAACCCTAACCCTAACCCTAAACCTCACCCTAACCCTGACCCTAAACCTAACCCTAACCCTACACTAACCGAAACCGTACCCTAACCCTAACCCTAAACCTAACCCGTACACTAAACCTAAACATAAGGCTAACCCGTACCCAAACCCTATCCCTAACACGTACCCTAACTCTATCCCTAACCCTAAACGGCACACTAGACCTAACCCTAACCCTAGACCTAACACGTACACTAACCCTATCCCGTAGCCCAGCCTGAACCCTAACCCGAACCCTAACCCTACCCTAACCCATACCCTAACCCTACCTGTAGCCTAACCCTAAATCTAACCCTAAACCCTAACCCTAACCCTTACCCTAACCCTTACCCTAACCCGTACCCAAACGGTAAACCTAACCCATAACCTAACACTAACCCAAACCCGTACTCTAACCCTAACCCTAACCCAAACCTGCACCCTTAACTTAACATTAACCCTAACCCAAGCCATAACCCTTAACCGTAACCTAACCCTAACCAATACCCTAACACTAACCCTAACCTTAACTGTAAACCTAACCCGTAACCTAACCCTAAAACTAACCCATACCCTAACCCCAAAACTAAACCTAACCCGTACCCTAACACTAACCCTAACCCTAAACCTGACCCTAAACCTAACCCTAACACTTACACTAATCCTAACCCTAACCCGCACCCTAAACCTAACCCTAACCCGTACCATAACCCTAACCCGTAAACTAAACCTAACTCTAACCCTAAAATTAACCCGTACGCTAACCCTATCCCGTACCCTGAACCTAACCCTAACATGTATCCTAACCCTAAACCTAACCCTAAGCCTAATCTGTACATTAACCCTAACCCTAACACTAACTCTACCCCGTACTCCAACCCTAACCCTAACCCTAACCCGTACACTAACCCTAACCCTAACCCTAACCCTAACCCTAACACTTACCCTACCCCGTACTCTAAAGCTAACCCTAACCCTAACCCTAACCAGTACCCTAACACTCACCCTAACCCTAACACTAACCCTTCCCCGTACTCTAACACTAACCCTAACCCTAACCCTAACCCTAACCCGTATCCTAATCCTAAACCTAAACCTAACCCTAACACTAACCCTAACCCTAACCCTAACCGTATTCTAACCCTAACCCTAACCCTCACCCTAACCCTACCCGTACTGTAACCCTAACCCATACCATAACCCTAAACCTAACCCGTACCCTAAACCTAACCCTAATTCGTACCCTAACGCTAACCGAAACCCTGAAGCTAACCGTAACCCTAACCCGTATCCTAAACCTAACCCATACCCTAACCCTAAACCTAACCCTAACCCGTACTCTAACCCCATCCCGTAGCCTAACACTAACACTAACCCTAACCCCTAAACCCAAACCTATCCCTAACCCTTACCTAACCCGTACCCAAACGATAACCCTAACCCATACCCTAACACTAACCCAAACCTGTACTCTTACCCTAACCCTAACCCTAACCCTAACCCTAAACTGCACGCTAAACTTAACCCTAACCCTAATGCTAACCATAACACTTAACTGTACCCTAAACCTAACCCTAACTCATACCCTAACCCTAACACTGACCCTAAACCTAACCCGTACACTAACCTAACCCGTACCCTAACCCTAACCCTAACCCTATCCGTACTCTAACCCTAAACCTAACCATACCCCGTACTCTAACCCTAACCCTAACTCTAACCCTAACCCGTACCTTAACCCAAAACTAACCCCAAAACTAACCCTACCCCGTATTCTAACCCTCACCCTAACCCTAACCGTAACCCTAACTCGTACCATAAACCTAAGCCTAACGTTAACTCGTACCCTATCCCTAACACTAACCCTGACCCTAACCGTAACCCTAAACCGTACCCTAAGCCTAACCCATACCGTAACCCTAACCCTAAAACTACCCCTGACCCTATCCTGTACCCTAACCCTAAACCGTAACCTAAACCTATACCTAACCCTAAACTTATCCCGTACACTAACACTATCCTGTACCCTAACCCTAACCCTAACATGTACCCTAACCCTAACCCTAACCCTAATCCTAACCCTATCCGTACACTAACCCTAACCCAACCCTAAAACTAAACCTAACCGACACTATAACCCTAACCCTAACCCTAAACCTAACCCTAACCCATACTCTAACCCTAACTCGTACCCTAACACTAACCCTTACCCTAACCCTAAACCTAACCCGTACCCTAAACCTAAACGTAACCCTTGACCTAACCCGTACCCAAACCTAATTCGTAACCTAACCCTAACCCTAACCCGTACCCAAACCCTAACAGTAACCCTAACCATACCCTAGCGCTAACACTAACCCTAACCCTAACCCTCAACCTAAACCTAAACCTAACCCTAAACCTAACCATACACCTTACCCGTACCCTAACCCTAACTCATACCCTAAACCTAACCCTAAACTTAACCTTAACCATGACTCGTACCCTAAACCTAAAATTAACCCGTACCAAACCCCAAACCTAACCCTAACCCTAACACTAACTTTAACCCGTAGTCTAACCCTAAACCTAACCCTAACCCTAACCCTAACCGTACTCTAACCCTAACCCTAACCCTCAGCCTAAACCTAACCCGTACTGTAACCCTAAACCATACCATAATCCTAACCCTAACCCTAACCCTAAGCGTAACCCTAACCCCTACCCTAACCCTAACCCTAACCCTATACCTAACGCTAACCCTGACCCTTAAACTAACCATAACCCATACCCTAACCCTAAACCTAACACTAACCCTCACCTCAACCTAACCCTAACCCGTACCCTAACCCTAACCCGTAACCTAAACCTAACCCTAACCCTAAACTTAACCAGTACGGTAACCCTATCCATACCCTAAACCTAACCCTAACCCATACCCTAACCCTAACCCTAACCCTAACCCTAACCCTAACCCTAACCCTAACCCTAACCATAACCTGTACTCTAACCCTAACCCTAAACCTAACCCTAACCTGTACCCTAACCCTAACCCGTAACCTAAACCAAAACCTAACACTAAACTTAACCCGTATGCTAACCCTATCCCGTACCCTAAACCTAACCCTAACCCGTACCCTAACCCTAACCCTAACCCGACCCTAAACCTAACCCTAATTTGTACCCTAACCCTAACCCTAACCCTGACCCTAAACCTAACCCTAACCCGTAACCTAATCCTAACCCTAAACCTAACCCTCTCCTAAACCAGACCCTAACCCGTATCCTAACCCTTACCCGCACCTAAACCTAACCCTAACCCATACCCTAAACCTAACCCATCACCTAAACCTAACCCTAACCCTAACCCTTACCCTAACCCGTACCCAAACGGTAAACCTAACTTGTACCCTAACACTAACCCAAACCCGTACTCTAACCCTAACCCTAACCCTAACCATACCCCGCACCCTAACCCTAACCCTAACCCTAACCCTAACCGTATTCTAACCCTAACCCTAAACCTCACCCTAACCCTAACCCGTACTGTAAACCTACCCTGTACCATAACCCTAACCCTAACCAGTACCCTAACCCTAACCCTAATTCCTACCCAACCCTAACCCTCACCCTAACCCTAAACCTAACCCGTACCCTAAACCTAAACAGTAACCTAACCCTAAAAATAACACTAAACTGTACCCTAAACCTAACCCTAACCCGTACTCTAACCATAACCCTAACCCTAAATCTGACCCTAATCCTAACCCTAACCCGTACCCTAAGCCTAACCCATACCCTAACCCTAACCCTAACACTAACACTAACCCTACCCCGTACTCTAACCCTAACCCTAACCCTAACCCTAACCCTAACACCTCCACGTACCCTAACCCTAACACTAACCTTAACCCTAACCCTAACACTAACCCTATCCCCTACTCTAACCCTAACCATAACCCTAACCCTAACCGTACTCTAACCCGTACCGTAAACCTCACCCTAACCCTAACTCATACCCTAACCCTACCACTAACCCTGAACCTAACCCTAACCCTAACCCGTACACTCAACCTAACCCATACCCTAAACCTAACCCTAAACCTAACCCTAACCCTATCCCGTACACTAAACCTAAGCCTAACCCTGGTCCTAAACCGTACCTTACTCTATCCCGTACCCTAATCCTAATCCTAACCCTAACCCGTACCCAAACCCTAAGAGTAACCCTAACCCATACACTAGCGCTAACCCTAACCCTAACCCTAAGACTAACCCGCACCCTAAACCTAAACCTAACCGTAACCCTAACCATAACCCTTACCCGTACCCTAACCCTAAGCCATAACCTAACACTAACCCTAACATGAACCGTAACCCTAACCCGTACCATAAACCTAAAAATAACCCGTACCATACCCCAACCCTAACCCTAACCCATACCATAACCCTATCCCTAATCCTAACCCGTACCCAAACCCTAAACATAACACGTACCCTAACGCTAACATTAACCATAACCCTAACCCATACCCTAACCCCAAAACTAACCCATACCCTAACCCCAACCCTAACCCTAACCCGTACCCTAACACTAACCCTAACCCTAACCCTGACCCTAAACCTAACCCTAACCCTTACACTAATCCTAACCCTAACCCGCACCAAAACCTAACCCTAACCTGAACCCTAAACCTAACCTGTGACCTAAACCTAACCATAACCCTAAACTTAACCCGTACACTAACCCTATCCCATACCCGAAACCTAACCCTAAACCGTATCCTAACCCTAAACCTAACCCTAAGCCTAAACCGTACATTAACCACAAACCTATCCCTAACACTAACCCTACCCCGTACTCTAACCCTAACCCTAACACTATTACTAATCCTACCCCGTACTCTAACCCTAAACCTAACCCTAACCCTAACACTAATACTAATCCTACCCCGTACTCTAAACCTAAACCTAACCCTAACCCGTACCCTAACCCTAACCCTAACACTAACCCTAACCGTACTCTAAACCTAACACTAACCCTCACCCTAACCCTAACCCGTACTGTAACCCTAACCCATACCATAACCCTAACCCTAACCCATGCCCTAAACCTAACCCTAAATCGTACCCTAACCCTACCCCTAAACCTGACCCTAAACCTAACCCTAACCCGTACTCTAAACCTAACCCGTACCCTAACACTAACATTTACCCTAACCCTAAACCTAACCCGTAACCTAACCCTAAACGTAACCCTAACCTGTCCCCAAACCCTAATCCTAACACGTACCCTAAACCTAACCCTAACCCTTACCCTAACCCGAACCCAAACGGTAAACCTAACTTGTACCCTAACACTAACCCAAACCCGTACTCTAACCCTAACCCTAACCCTAACACTAACCCTACCCCGTAACATAACACTAACCCTAACACTAACCCTAACACTAATCTTAACTGTACTCTAACCCTAACCCTAACCCTAATCCTAACCGTATTCTAACCCTAACCTTAAACCTCACCCTAAACCTAACCCACACTGTAAACCTACCCCGTACCATAACCCTAACCCTAACGAGTACCCTAACCCTAACACTTTTCGTACCCTAACCCTAACCCTGACCCTAACCCTAACCCTAAACCGTACCCTAAACCTAACCCGTACCCTAACCCTAACAATAACACTAAACTGTACCCTAAACATAACCCTAACCCGGACTCTAACCCTAACCCTAAATCTGACCCTAACCCTAACCCGTACCCGTACCCTAAGCCTAACCCATTCCCTAACCCTAACCCTAACAATAACCCTACACTGTACTCTAACCCTAACCCTAACCCTAACCCTAACACCTACACGTACCCTAACCCTAACCCTAACCGTAACCCTAACCCTAACACTAACCCTATCCCCTACTCTAACCCTAACCCTAACCCTAACCCTAACCCTAACCGTACTCTAAAACATACCCTAAACCTCACCCTAACCCTAACACTAACCCTGAACCTAACCCTAACCCTACCCCGTACACTAAACCTAACCCATACCCTAAACCTAACCCTAAACCTAACCCTAACCCTATCCCGTACCCTAAACCTAAGCCTAACCCTTGTCCTAACCCGTACCTTACACTATCCCGTACCGTAACCCTAACCCTAACCCGTACGCAAACCTTAAGAGTAACCCTAACCCATACACTAGCGCTAACCCTAACCCTAACCCTAAGCCTAACCCGCACCCTAAACCTAAACCTAACCGTCACCCTAACCCTAACCCTTACCCGTACCCTAACCCTAACCCATAACCTAAAACTAACCCTAACATGAACCATAACCCTAACCCGTACCATAACCCTAAAAATAACCCGTACCATAACCCCAACCCTAACCCTAACCCGTACCATAACCCTATCCCTAATCCTAACCCGTACCCAAGCCCTAACCATAACACGTACCCTAACCCTAACCTTAACGGTAACCCTAACCCATACCCTAACCCCAAAACTAACCCGTACCCTAACCCCATCCCTAACCCTAACCCGTACCCTAACACTAACCCTAACCCTAAACCTTACCCTAAACCTAACTCTAAACCTTACACTAATCCTAACCCTAACCCTAACCTGCATGCAAAAAATAACCCTAACCTGATCCCTAACCCTAACCCGTGACCTAAACCTAACCATAACCCTAAACTTAACCCGTACGCTAACCCTATCCCATACCCTAACGTAACCCTACCCGTATCCTAACCCTAACCCTAACCCTAACCCTAACCCTAACCCTAACACAAACCCTACCCCGTATTCTAACCCTAACCCTAACCCTAACCCTAACCCTACCCTAACCCGTACACTAACCCTAACCCTAACCCTAATCCTAACATTAATCCTACCCCGTACTCTAACCCTAAACCTAACTCTAACCCTAACCCTAACCCCTACCCTAACCCTAACCATAACGCTAACCCTACACTAATCCTAACCCGTACCCTAAACCTAACCCTAACCCTGACCATAACCCTAACCCTAACCGTACCCTAAACCTAACCTGTACTTTAAACCTAACCCTAACCCTAACCCGTACCCTAAACCTAACCCTAACCCTAAGTCGTACCCTAAACCTACCCTAACCCTGACCCTAACCCTAACCCAAAACCTAACCCTAAACCTGAACCTAACCCTTACCCTAACCCGTACCCTAAACGTAACCCTAACCCTCTACCTAACCCGTACCCAAAACTATCCCGTACCCTAACCCTAACCCTAACCCGTATCCAAACCCTAACAGTAACCCTAACACATACCCTAGCGCTAACCCTAAACCTAACCCTAACCGGGACCCTAAACATAACCATAACTCCTAACCTAACACTATCCCTATCCCGTACCCTAACCCTAAACCATACACGAACCCTAACACTAAACCTAACCCATAACCTAACACTAAACGTAACCCTAGCCCGTACCCAAGCCCTAACCCGAAACTTTACCCTAACCCTAACCCGTACCCTAACCCTACCCGTAGCCTAATCCTAACTCTAATCCTAACCCCTAACCCTAAGCCTAACACTAACCCTTACCCGAACCCGTACCCAAACGTTAAACCTAACCCGTACCCTAACACTAACCCAAACTCGTACTCTAAACCTAACCATAAGCCTAACCCTAATCCTCACCCTAAATTTAACCCTAACCCTAAACCAAACCATAACCCTTAACCGTAACCTAACCCTAACCCATAACCTATCCCTAACCCTAACCTTAACCATAACCCTAATCCGTACCCAAACCCTAAAACTAACCCATACCCTAACCCCAACCCTAACGCTAACCCGTTCCCTAACACTAATCCTAACCCTAACCCTGACCCTAAACCTAACCCTAACGTTTACACTAACCCTAACCCTAACCCAACCCGCACCCTAAACCTAACCCTAACCCGTACCCTAACCCTAAACCGTAACCTAAACCGAACCCTAAACCTAAACTTAACCCGTTCGCTAACACTATCCCGTATGCTAAACCTAACACTAACCCGTATCCTAACCCTAATCTAACCCTAAGCCTGACCCGTACATTAACCCTTACCCTAACCCTAACACTAACCCTACCCCGTGCTCTAAACCTAACCCTAACCCTAACCCGTACCCTTAACCTATCCCTAACCCTAACTCGTACCCTAAACCTAACCCTAAACCTGACCCTAACCCTAACCCTAACCCTTACCCTAAAACAAACCCATACCCTAAACGTAACCATAAACCTAGCCCTAACCCTAACTCGTACCCTAAACCTAACCCTAACCCTTGACTTAACCCGTACCCAACCTTATCCCGTACTGTATCCCTAACCCTAACCCGTACCCAAACCTTAACAGTAACCTTAACCCATACCCTAGCGCTAACCCTAACCCTAACCCTAAGACTAACCCGCACCCTAAACCTAAACCTAACCCTAACCCTAACCCTAAACCTAGCCCGTACCCTAACCCTAACAATAACACTAAACTGTACCCTAAACCTAACCCTAACCCGTACTCTAACCCTAACCCTAACCCTAAATCTGACCCTAACCCTAACCCTAACCCGTACCCTAAGCCTAACCCATACCATAACCCTAACCCTAACCCTACCCCGTACTCTAACCCTAACCCTAACCCTAACCCCTACACGTACCATAACCCTAACCCTAACCGTAACCCTAACCCTAACACTAACCCTATCCCCTACTCTAACCCTAACCCTAACCCTAACCGTACCCTAACCCATACTCTAAACCTCATCCTAACCCTAACTCATACCCTAACCCTAACACTAACCCTGAACCTAACCCTAACCCTAACCCGTACACTAAACCTAACCCATACCCTAAACCTAACCCTAAACCTAACCCTAACCCTATCCCGTACCCTAAACCTAAGCCTAACCCTTTTCCTAACCCGTACCTTACCCTATCCTGTACCCTAACCCTAACCCTAACCCGTACCCAAAAAGTAAGAGTAACCCTAACCATACACTAGCGCTAACCCTAACCCTAACACTAATCCTAACCCGCACCCTAAACCTAAACCTAACCGTAAACCTAACCATAACCCTTACCCTTACCCTAAACCTAACCCTTAACCTAACACTAACCCTAACATGAACCGTAACCCTAACCCGTACCATAACCCTAAAAATAACCTGTACCGTAACCCCAACCCTAACCCTAACCCGTACCATAACCCTATCCCTAATCCTAACCCGTACCCAAACCCTAACCATAACACGTACCCTAACCCTAACCTTAACCGTAACCCTAACCCATACCCTAACCCCAAAACTAACCCGTACCCTAACCCCAACCCTAACCCTAACCCGTACCCTAACACTAAACCTAACCCTAACCCTGACCCTAAACCTAACCCTAACCCTTAACTAATCCTAACCCTAAACCTAACCCGCACCCAAAACCTAACCCTAACCTGAACCCTAAACCTAACCTGTGACCTAAACCTAACCATAACCCTAAACTTAACCCGTACGCTAACCCTATCCCATACCGAAACCTAACCCTAAACCGTGTCCTAACCCTAAACCTAACCCTAAGCCTAAACCGTACATTAACCACAAACCTATTCCTAACACTAACCCTACCCCGTACTCTAACCCTAACATTAACACTAATACTAATCCTACCCCGTACTCTAACCCTAAACCTAACCCTAACCCTAACCCGTACCCTAACCCTAACCCTAACACTAACACTAACCCTAAACCGTACTCTAACCCTAACCCTAACACTAATCCTAACCGTACTCTAACCCTAACACTAACCCTCACCCTAACCCTAACCCGTACTGTAACCCTAACCCGTACCATAACCCTAACCCTAACCCATACCCTAACCCTAAACCTAAATCGTACCCTAACCCTAACCCTAAACCTGACCCTAAACGTAACCCTAACCCATACTCTAAACCTAACCCGTACCCTAACACTAACATTTACACTAACCCTAAACCTAACCGGTACCCTAACCCTAAACGTAACCCTAACCAGTCCCCAAACCCTAACCCTAACACGTACCCTAACCCTAACCCTAACCCTTACCCTAAACCGTACTCAAACGGTAAACCTAACTCGTACCCTAACACTAACCCAAACCCGTACTCTAACCCTAACCCTAACACTAACACTAACCCTACCCCGTACCCTAACACTAACCCTAACACTAACCCTAACACTAACCCTAACTGTACTCTAACCCTAACCCTAACCCTAATCCTAACCGTATTCTAACCCTAACCCTAAACCTCACCCTAACCCTAACCCGTACTGTAAACCTATCCCGTACCATAACCCTAACCCTAACGAGTACCCTAACCCTAACCCTAATTCGTACCCTAACCCTAACCCTGACACTAACCCTAACCCTAACCCGTACCCTAAACCTAACCCGTACCCTAACCCTAACAATAACACTAAACTGTACCCTAAACCTAACCCTAACCTGTACTCTAACCCTAACCCTAACCCTAAATCTGACCCTTACCCTAACCCTAACCCGTACCCTAAGCCTAACCCATACCCTAACCCTAACACTAACCCTACACCGTACTCTAACCCTAACCCTAAACCTAACCCTAACCCCTACACATACCCTAAACCTAACCCTAACCCTAACCCTAACCCTAACACTAACCCTAACCCCTACTCTAACCCTAACCCTAACCCTAACCCTAACCCTAACCCTAACCATACTCTAACCCATACCCTAAACCTCACCCTAACCCTAACTCATACCCTAACCCTAACACTAACCCTGAACCTAACCCTAACCCTTACACTAAACCTAACCCATACCCTAAACCTAACCCTAAACCTAACCCTAACCCTATCCCGTACCCTAAACCTAAGCCTAACCCTTGTCCTAACCCGTACCTTACCCTATCCCGTACCCTAAACCTAACCCTAACCCGTACCCAAACCCTAAGAGTAACCCTAACCCATACACTAGCGCTAACCCTAAACTTAAACCTAAGCCTAACCCGCACCCTAAACCTCAACCTGACCGTAACCCTAACCATAACCCTTACCCGTACCCTAACCCTAACCCATAACCTAACACTAACCCTAACATGAACTGTAACCCTAAACCGTACCATAAACCTAAAAACAACCCGTACCGTAACCCCAACCCTAACCCTAACCCGTACCCTAACACTAACCCTAAACCTAACCCTGACCTTAAACCTAACCCTAACCCTTACACTAATCCTAACCCTAACCCTAACCCGCACAGAAAACCTAACCCTAACCTGAACCCTAAACCTAACCTGTGACCTAAACCTAACCATAACCCTAAACTTAACCCGTACGCTAACCCTATCCCATACACGAAATCTAACCCTAACCCGTATACTAACCCTAAACCTAACCCTAAGCCTAAACCGTACTTTAACCCAAAACCTATCCCTAACACTAACCCTACCCCGTACTCTAACCCTAACCCTAACCCTAACACTAATCCTACCCCGTACTCTAACCCTAAACCTAACCCTAACCCTAACCCGTACCCTAACCCTAACCCTAACCCTAACACTAACACTAACACTAAACCTAAACCGTACTCTAAACCTAACCCTAACACTAACCCTAACCGTACTCTAACCCTAACACTAACCCTCACCCTAACCCTAAACCGTACTGTAACCCTAACCCGTACCATAACCCTAACCCTAACCCGTACCCTAACCCTAATCCTAACTCGTATACTAACCGTAACCCTAACCATGACCATAACGCTAAACCTAACCCTGACCCTAACCCTAAACCTAACCGTACACTAACCCTAACCCTAACCCTAACACTAACCCTATCCCGTACTCTAAACCTAACCCTATCCCTAATCCAAACCTAACCCGTGCTCTAACCTTAACCCTAACCCTAACATTAACCATAACACTAACACTAACCCTAACCAGGACTCTAAACCTAAACGTAACTTTAACACTAACCCTAACCCCCTACTATAATCCTAACCTAAACCTAACCCTCACCCTAACCCTAACTCGTACCCTAACCCGAAACCGTACCCCACCCTACCCCTAACCCTAAACCTAACACTAACCCTGACCATAACCCTAAACCTAATCCCATACCCTAACCCTAACCCTAACCCGCATCCTAAACCTAAACCTAAACCTAACCCTAACCCGTACTCTAACCCTAACCCATACCCTAACCCTAACCCTAACCCTATCAGTACACTAACCCTAAACCTAAACCTAAACCTAACCCTAACCCGTACTCTAAACCTAACCCGTACCCTAACCCTAACCCGTACCCTAACACTAACCCTAAACCTAACACTAACCCTACCCCGTACTCTAACACTAAACCTAACCCTAACTCTAACCCTAACCCGTAATGTAACCTTAACCCTAACCCTAAACCTAACCCTAACCCGTACAGTAACCCTAACGTGTACTCTAACCCTAACCCTAACCCTAAACCTAACCCTAACCTTGACACTAAATCTAACCCTAAACCGTACCCTATCCCTAAACCGTACCCTAACCCTAACCCAAAACCTAACACTAAAATTAACCCTACCCCTGACCCTAACCCTAACCCTAACCCTAAACCATACCCTAACCCTAACCCTAAACCTAACACATACCCTAACCCTAAACGTAACCCTAACTCGTACCGAAAACCTAACCCTAACACATACCATAACCCTAACCCGCACACTAAACCTAACCCTAACCCTAGTCCTAACACGTATACTAAACCTATCCCGTACTCTAACCTTTAACCTAACCCGTAACGTAACCCTAACACTAACCCTAACCCTAACCCTAACGCTAACCTGTACCCTAACCCTACACGTAGCCTAACACTAACTCTAACCCTAACCCCCAACACTAACCATAACCCTTACCCTAACCCGTACCCAAACGGTAAACCTAACCCGTACCCTAACACTAACCCAAACCCGTACTCTAATCCTAACCCTAACCCTAACCCTAACACTAACCCGTACACTAACCCTTCCCGTAGCCTAACCCAACTCTAACCCTAACCCCTAACCCTAACCCTAAACCTAACCCTTAACCTAACACGTCCCCAAACGGTAAACCTAACACGTACCCTAACACTAACCCAAACCCGTACTCTAAACCTAACCCTAACCCTAACCCTAACCCGCACCCTAAACTTAACCCTAACCCTAACGCAAACCATAACCCTTAACCATAACCTAAACCTAACCCATACCCTAACCCGAACCCTAACCTTAACCGTAACCCTAACTCGTACCCTAAACCTAAAACTAACCCATACCCTAAACACAACCCTAACCTTAACGCATACTCTAACACTAACCCTAAACCTAAACCTGACCCTAAACCTAACCCTAACCGCACACTAACCCTAACCCTAACCCTAACCCTAACACTAACCCTATCCCGTACTCTAAACCTAACCCTAACCGTAATCCTAACCCTAACCCGTACTCTAACATTAACCCTAACCCTAACACTAACCATAACCCTAACACTAACCCTAACCAGTACTCTAACGCTAAACGTAACCCTAACACTAACCCTAACCCCCTACTATAATCATAACCCTAAACCTGAACCTTACCCTAACCCTAACTCGTACCGTAACCCAAACCCGTACCCAACCCTAACCCTACCCTAAACCTAAACCTAACCCTAACCCTGACCCTAACCCTAACCCTAATCCCGTACCCTAAACCTAACCCTAACCCGCATCCTAAACCTAACCCTAACCTATACCTAACCCGTACCCTAACCCTAACCCTACCCTAACCCTAAACCTAACCCTAACCCTGACCCTAAACCTAACCCTAATCCTGTACCGTAAACCTAACCATAACCCGCATCCTAAACCTAACCCTAAACCTATACCTAACCCGTACCCCAACACTATGCCGTACCCTAACCCTAACACTAACCCTAACCCTAACCCGTACACTAACCATAACCCTAACCCATACCCTAACCCTAACCTGTACCCTAACCCTAACCCAGGGCCTAACTCTAACCCGAACCATAAACCTAACCCTAACCCTAGACAAAACCCGTACCCTAACCCTATCCCGTACCCTAACCCTAGTCCTAACCCGTATCCTAACCCTAACACTAACCCTAACCCTAACACTAACCCTAACCCGTACACTAACCCTAACCCTAACCCTAACCCTAACCCTAACCCGTACCCTAATCCTAACCTGCACGGAAACCTAACTCTAACCCGTACCCTAATCCAAACCCGTAACCTAAACCTAACCCTAACCCTAAATTTAACCCGTACACTAACCCTATCCCATAAACTAAACCTAACCCTAACTCGTACCCTAACCATAACTCTAACCCTAAACCTATCCGTACACAACCCTAACCCTAACCTAACACTAAACCTAACCCGTACTCTAACCCTAACCCTAACCCAAAACCTAACCCTAACCCGTACTCTAACCCTAACCCGTACCTTAACCCTAACCCGTACCCTAACACTAACCCTAACCCTAACACTAACCCTAACCCATACTCTAACCCTAAACCTAAACCTAACTCTAACTCTACCCCGTACTATAACCCTAACCCGTACCCTAACACTATCCCTAACCCTAACACTAACCCTACCCCATACTCTAACCCTAAACCTAACCCTCACTCTAACCCTAACCCGTAATGTAACCCTAACCCTAACCCTAACCCTAACCCTAACCCGTACAGTAACCCTAACGCGTACCCTAACCCTAACCATAACCCTAAACCTAACCTTGACCCTAAATCTAACCCTAACCCGTACCCTAACCCTAACCCTAACACTAAACCTAACCCGTACTCTAACACTAACCCTAACCCTAAACCTAACCCTAACCCGTAGTCTAACCCTAACCCGTACCCTAACCCTAACCCTAACCCTAACCCTAACCCTAACCCTATCCGTACACTAACCCTAACACTAAACCTAAACCTAACCCTAACCCGTACTCAAACCCTAACTCGTACCCTAACCCTAACCCTATCCGTACACTAACCCTAACACTAACCCTAAAACTAACCCTAACCCGTACTCTAACTCTAACCCGTACCCTAACCCTAACCCGTACCCTAACACTAACCCTAACCCTAACACTAACCCTAACCCGTACTCTAACCATAAACCTAAACCTAACTCTAACTCTAACCCGTACTATAACCCTAATCCGTACCCTAACACTAACCCTAACCCTAACACTAACCCTACCGCGTACTCTAACCCTAAACCTAACCCTAAATCTAACCCTAACCCGTAATGTAACCCTAACCCTAACCCTAACACTAACCCGTACAGTAACTCTTTCGCGTACCCTAACCCTAACCCTAACCGTAAACCTAACCCTAACCTTGACCCTAAATCTATCCCTAACCCGTACCCTAACCCTAAACCGTACCCTAACACTAACCCGAAAACTAACCCGTACCCTAACCCTAAATGTAACCCTAACCCAACCCAAACCCTAACCCTAGGACATACCCTAACCCTAACCCTAACCCGCACACTAAACCTAACCCTAACCCAAGACCTAACACCTATACTAACCCTATCCGTACCTTAACCTTAACCCTAACCTGTACCGTAACCCTAACACTAACCCTAACCCTAACCCGAACCCATACACTAACCCTACACGTTGCCTAACACTAACTCTAACCCTGACCCCTCACCCCTAACCCTAACCCTAACCCTTAACCTAACACGGACCCAAACGGTAAACTTAACATGTACCCTAACACTAACCCAAACCCGTACTCTAACCCTAACCCTAACTCCAACCCTAACCCTAACCTGTACCCTAACCCTTCCCGTAGCCTAACCCTAACTCTAACCCTAACCCGTAACCCTAACACTAACCCTAACCCTTAACCTAACACGTACCCAAACGGTAAAACTAACACGTACCCTAACACTAACGCAAACCCATACTCTAACCCTAAGCCTAAGCCGCACCCTAAACTTAACCCTAACCCTAACCCAAACCATAACCCTTAACCGTAACCTAAGCCTAACCCATACCCTAACCCTAACTTTAACCGTAAGCTAACTGTTATCCTATACCTAAAGCTAACCCGTACCCTAACCCCAACCCTAACCTTAACTCGTACCCTAACACTAACCCTAACCCTAACCCTGACCCTAAACCTAACCCTAACCGTACACTAACCCAAACCCTAACCCTAACCCTAACACTAACCTTATCCCGTACTCTAAACCTAACCCTAATCCTAACCCTAATCCATAATCTAACCTTAACCCTAACCTAACACTAACCATAACCCTAACACTAACCCTAACCAGTACTCTAACCCTAAACGTAACCCTAACACTAACCCTAACCCTCTACTATAATCCTAACCCTAAACCTAACACTTACCCTAATCCTAAATCGTACCGTAACCCGAACCCGTACACAAACCTAACCTTAACACTAAACCTAAACCTAACCCTGACCCTAACCCTAACCCTAATCCCGTACCCTAACCCTAACCCTAACCCGCATCCTCAACCTAACCCTAAACCTATACCTAACCCGTACCCCAACACTAACCCATACCCTAACCCTAACACTAACACTAACCCTAACCCGTGCACTAAAAATAACCCTAACCCATACCCTAACCCTAACGTGTACCCTAACCCTAACCCAGGGCCTAACTCTCACCGGCACCATAAACCTAACCCTAACCCTAGACAAAACCCGTACCCTAACCCTATCCCGTACCCTAACCCTAGCCTAACCTGTATCCTAACCCTAACACTAACCCTAACCCGTACACTAACCCTAACCCTAACCCTAACCCGTACCCTAACCCTAACCCGTAACCTAAACCTAACCCTAACCCTAAATTAACCCGTACACTAACCCTACCCCATACCCTAAACCTAACCCTAACCCGTACCCTAACCCTAACTCCAACCCTAACCCTATCCGTACACTAACCCTAACCCTAACACTAGCACTAACCCTAACCCGTACTCTAACACTAACTCTAACCCTAACCTAACCCTAACCCGTATTCTAACCCTAACGCGTACCCTAACACTAACCCTTACCCTAACCCCAAACCTACCCCGTACCCTAACCCTTAACAGAACCCTAACCCGTACCCAAACCCTAACCCTAACCCTCATCCTAACCCTAACCCGCACACTAAACCTAACCCTAACACTACACTTAACACGTACACTAACCCTATCTCATACCGTAACCTTAACACTAACTCGTACCGTAACCCTAACACTAAAAATAACCCTAACCCTAACCCTAAGCCGTACACTAACCCTAACCCGAACCCTAACTCTAACCCTAACCCGTACCCTAACCCTACCCTTAGCCTAACCCTAACCCTAACCCTAACCACTAACCCTAACCCTAACCCTAAGCCTTACCCTAACCCGTACCCAAACGTTAAACCTAATCCATACCCTAACACTAACCCAAACCCGTACTCTAACCCTAACCCTACCCTAACCGTAACCAGCACCCAAAACTTAACCCTAACCCTACCCCAAACCATAAACCTTACCGTAACCTAACCCTAACACATACCCTAACCCTAAACCTAACCTTAACCATAACCCTAACTTGTACCCTAACCCTAACCCTAACTCATACCCTAACCCCAACCCTAACCTTAACGCGTACACTAACACTAACCCTAACCCTAACACTGACCCTAACACTAACCCTATCCCGTACTCTAAACCTAAACCTAACCCTAATCCTAACCCTAACCCGAACTCTAACCTTAACCCTAAGCCTAACACTAACCCTAACCAGGACTCTAACCCTAAACGTAACCCTAACACTAACTCTAATCCCCTACTATAATCCTAACCTTAAACCTAACCCTCACCCTAACCCTAACTCGTACCGTAACCCGAACCCATACCCCACCCTACCCCTAACCTAAACCTAACCCTAAACATGACCATAACCCTAAACCTAATCCCGTACCCTAACCCTAACCCTAACCCGCATCCAAAACCTAACCCTAAACCTAGACCTAACCCGTACTCTAACCCTAACCTGTACCCTAACTCTAACCCTAACCCTAACCCTAACCCTAAACCTATCTGTACACTAACCTAACCCTAACCCTAAAACTAACCATAACCAGAATACTAAACCTAACCCGTACCCTAACCCTAACCCGTCCCCTAACACTAACCCTAATCCTAACACTAACCCTAACCCGTACTCTAACCCTAAACCTAACCCTAACTCTAACCCTAACCCGTAATGTAACCCTAACCCAAACCCTAACCCTAACCCTTACAGTAACCTTAACCCGTACACTAACCCTAACCCTAACACTAAACCTAACCCTAACCTTGACCCTAAATCTAACCATAACCTGTACCCTATCCCTAAACCGTACCCTAACCCTAACCCGAAACCTAACCCGTACCCTAACCCTAAATGTAACCCTAACCCGTACCCAAACCCTAACCCTAACACGTACCCTAACCCTAACCCTAACCCGCACACTAAACCTAACCCTAACCCTAAACCATACACTACCCTAACCCTAACCTGTACACTAACCCTAACACTAACACTAACCCTAACCCGATGCCTAACCCTAAACCACACCCTAAACCTAACCCTAACCCTAGACCTAACCCGTACCATAACCCTATCCCGTACACTAAACCTAATGCTAACCCGTACCATAACCCTAACACTAACACTAACCCTAATCCTACCCTATCTCATACACTAACCCTAACCCTAACCCTAAACCGTACCCTAACCCTAACCCGTAGCCTAACCGTAACACTAACTCTAAACCCTAACCCTACCATAACCTAACCCTTACCCTAACCCGTACCCAAACGTTAAACCTAACCTGTACTCTAACACTAACACAAACCCGTACACTAACCCGTACCCTAACCCTAACCCGTACCGTTACCCGAAACTTAAACCTAACCCTAAACCGTACCCAAACCCGTACACTAACCCTAACCCTAACCTGTACCCTAACACGTATCATAACCCTAAACCTAACCCTAAACCTAACCCATAACCTACGCCTAACCCTAACCCGTACCGTAACCCTAACCCTCACCCTAACACCTAACACTAACCCTAACCCGTACCCTAAACCTAACCCTAACGTTAACTCGTACCCTAACCCTAACCCTAACCCTGACCCTAACACTAACCCTAACACGTACCATAACCCGTACCCAAACCCTAACCCGTCCCCTAACCCTAAACCTAAACCTAACACTAACCCTAACCCCCTACTATAACCCAAAACCTAAACCTAACCCTAACCCTAACCCTAACTCGTACCGTTAACTTTAACCGTACCCTAACCGCACCCTAACCCTAAACCTAACTGTAACCCTGACCCTAAACCTAATCCTAATCCCGTACACTAACCCTAACACTAACCCGCATCCTAAACCTCACCCTAAACCTAGACCTAACCCTAACCCGTACCCTAACACTAACCCTAAACCTAACCCGTACCCTAACCCTAACCCTTACCCTAATCCTAAACCTAACCCTAACCCATACCCCAACCCTAACCCATACCCAAACCCTAACCCTAACACGAAACCTAACCCTAAACCTAAACCTAACCCTAACCCGCACACTAAACCTAACCCTAACCCTAGAACTAACACCTACACTAACCCTATCCCGTGCCCTAAACTTAACGCTAACCCGTACCGTAAACCAAACACTAACCCTAACCCTAACCCTAACCCGTACACTAACCCTCACCCGAACCCTAACAGGAACCCTAACCCGTACTCTAACCCTACCCGTAGCCTAACCGTAACTCTAACACTAACACCTAACCCTAACCCTAACCCTAACCCTTACCCTAACCTGTACCCAAACGGTAAACCTGACCCGTACCCTAACACTAAACCAAACCCGTATTCTAACCCTAACCCTAAACCTAACCCTAACACTAACCCGCACCCTAAACTTAACCCTAAACCTAACCCAAACCATAACCCTTAACCATAACCTAACCCTAACCCATACCCTAAACCTAACCCTAACCTTAACCATAACCGTAACCCGTACACTAACCCTAAACCTAACCTTAAAACTTACACTAACCCTAACCATAACCCGTACCCTAAAACTAACCCTAACCCTAACCCTGACCCTAAACCTAACCCTAACCCTTACACTAACCCTAACCCTAACCTGCACCCAAACCTAAACCTAACCCGTACCCTAACCCTAACCCCTAACCTAAACCTAACCCTAACCCTAAACTTAACCCATACGCTAACCCTATCCAGTACCCTAAACCTAACCCTAACCCGTATCCTAACCCTAACCTAACCCTAAGCCTAACCCGTACATTAACCCTAACCTTAACCATAACACTAACCCTACCCCGTTATCTAACCCTAACCCTAAAGCTAACCCTAAACCTAACCCTAACCCGTACCCTAAACCTAAACCTAAACCTAACTTGTACCCTAACCCTAACCCTAACCCATAACCTAACCCTAACCCGTACCCAAACCCTAACCATAACCTAACCCATAACCTAGCGCTAACCCTAACCCTAACCCTAAGAATAACCCGCACCCTAAACCTAAACCAAACCTAACCCTAACCATAACCCTTACCAGTACCCTAAACCTAACACATACCCTAGCAGTAAACCTACCCTTAACCGTAACCCTAACTCGCACCCTAACCCTAAAACTAACCTGTACCCTAACCCCAACCTTAACCCTAGCCCGTACCATAAACCTATCCCTAACCATAACCCTGACCCTGAACCTAACCCTAACCCATACCCTAAACCTAACCCGCACCTAAACATAACCCTAGGGATCCCTGGGTGGCGCAGCGGTTTGGCGCCTGCCTTTGGCCCAGGGCGCGATCCTGGAGACCCGGGATCGAATCCCACGTCGGGCTCCCAGTGCATGGAGCCTGCTTCTCCCTCTGCCTATGTCTCTGCCTCTCTCTCTTTCTCTCTCTGTGACTATCATAAATAAATAAAAATTAAAAAAAAAAAAATTTTAATAAAAAAAAAAAAATAAAAAAATAAACCTAACCCTAACACGTACCTAACCCTAACCTGTAACCTAAATCTAACCCTAAACCTAAACTTAACCCGTACACTAACCCTATCCCATCCCCTAAACCTAACCCTCACCCGTACCCTAACCCTAACCCTAACCCTATCCGTACACTAACCCTAACCCTAACACTAACACTAACCCTAACCCGTACTCTAACCCTAACCCTAACCCTAAACCTAACCCTAACCCGTACTCTACCCCTAACCCGTACCCTAACACTAACCATTACCCTAACCCTAAACCTAAACCGTACCCTACCCTAATCGTAACCCTAACCCGTACAAAAACCCTAACCCTAACACATACCCTATCCCTAACCCTAACCCTAACCCTAACCCGCACACTAAACCTAACCCTAACCCTAGACCTAACACCTACACTAACCCTATCCCATAACCTAACCTTAACCCTAACCCGTACCGTAACCCTAACACTAACCCCAACCCTAAACCTAACCCACACCCGTACTCTAATCCTAACCCTAACCCTAACCCTAACACTAACCCGTACCCTAACCCTTCCCGTAGCCTAACCCTAACTCTAACCCTAACCCCTAACCCTAACCCTAACCCTTAACCTAACACGTACTCAAACGGTAAACCTAACACGTACCCTAACACTAACCCAAACCCGTACTCTAACCCTAACCCTAACCCTAACCCTAACCCGCACCCTAAATTTAACCCTAACCCTAACCCAAACCATAACCCTTAACCGTAACCTAACCCTAACCCATACCCTAACCCTAACCCTAACCTTAACCGTAACCCTAACTCTTACCCTAACCCTAAAACTAACCCGTACCCTAACCCCAACCTTAACCTTAACCCGTACACTAACACTAACCCTAAACCTAACCCTACCCTAAACCTCACCCTAACCGTACACTAACCCTAACCCTAACCCTAACACTAACCATAACCCTAACACTCAACTTAACCAGTACTTTAACCCTGAAAGTAACCCTAACACTAACCCTAACCCCCTACTATAATCCTAACCCTAAACCTAACCCTTACCCTAACCCTAACTCGTACCGTAACCAGAACCCATACCCACCCTAACCCTAAACCTAAACCTAACCCTAACTCTGACCCTAACCCTAACCCTAATCCCATACCCTAACCCTAACCCTAACCCACATCCTAAACCTAACCCTAAACCTAGACCTAACCCGTAGCCTAACCTTAACCCGTACCCTAACACTAACCCATACCCTCACCCTAACCCTAACCCGCATCCTAAACCTAACCCTAAACCTAGAACTAACCCGTAGCATAACCCTAACCCGTACCCTAACACTAACCCGTACCCTAACCCTAACACTAACCCTAACCCAAACCCGTACACTAATGATAACCCTAACCCATACCCTAACCCTAACCCGTACCCTAACCCTAACCCAGGGCCTAACACTAACACGCACTGTAAACCTAACTTTAACCCTAGACATAACCCGAACCCTAACCCTATCCCGTACCCTAACCTTAGTCCTAACCCATATCCTAACCCTAACACTAACCCTAACCCTAAAACTAACCCTAACCCATACACTAACCCTAACCCTAACCCTAACCCGTACACTAACCCTCACCCGAACCCTAACAGGAACCCTAACCCGTACTCTAACCCTACCCGTAGCCTAACCGTAACTCTAACACTAACACCTAACCCTAACCCTAACCCTAACCTTAATCGTAACCCTAACTCTTACCCTAACCCTAAAACTAACCCGTACCCTAACCCCAACCTTAACCTTAACCCGTACACTAACACTAACCCTAAACCTAACCCTACCCTAAACCTCACCCTAACCGTACACTAACCCTAACCCTAACCCTAACACTAACCATAACCCTAACACTCAACCTAACCAGTACTCTAACCCTGAAAGTAACCCTAACACTAACCCTAACCCCCTACTATAATCCTAACCCTAAACCTAACCCTTACCCTAACCCTAACTCGTACCGTAACCAGAACCCATACCCACCCTAAACCTAAACCTAAACCTAACCCTAACTCTGACCCTAACCCTAACCCTAATCCCATACCCTAACCCTAACCCTAACCCACATCCTAAACCTAACCCTAAACCTAGACCTAACCCGTAGCCTAACCCTAACCCGTACCCTAACACTAACCCGTACCCTAACCCTAACACTAACCCTAACCCTAACCCGCACCGAAACCTAACCCTAACCCGCACCGAAACCTAACCCTAACACTAACCCTAACCCTAAAACTAACCCTAACCCATACACTAACCCTAACCCTAACCCTAACCCGTACACTAACCCTCACCCGAACCCTAACAGGAACCCTAACCCGTACTCTAACCCTACCCGTAGCCTAACCGTAACTCTAACACTAACACCTAACCCTAAACCTAACCCATAACCTACGCCTAACCCTAACACGTACCCTAACCCTATCCCTCAACCTAACCCCTAACACTAACCCTAACCCGTACCCTAAATCTAACCCTAACCTTAACTCGTACCCTAACCCTAACCTTAACCCTGACCCTAACCCTAAGCCTAACCCGTACCCTAACCCGTACCCTAACCCTAACCCGTCCCCTAACCCTAAACCTAACCCTAACACTAAACCTAACCCCCTACTATAACCCAAAACCTAAACCTAACCCTAAACCTTACCCTAACTCGTACCGTTAACTTTACCCATACCCTAACCGTAACCCTAACCCTAAACCTAACCGTAACCCTGACCCTAACCTTAACCCTCATAGCGTACCCTAACCCTAACACTAACCTGCATCCTAAACCTAACCCTAACCCTAGACCTAACCCGTAGCCTAACCCTAAACCGTACCCTAACACTAACACAAATCCGTACCCTAACCCTAACCCGTACCGTTACCGTACCTTAAACCTAACCCTAACCCGTACCCAAACCCGTACACTAACCCTAACCCTAACCTGTACCCTAACATGTGGCATAACCCTAACACTAACCCTAACCCTAACCCTAAACCTAACCCATAACCTACGCCTAACCCTAAAACGTACCCTAACCATCTCCCTCACCCGAACCCCTAACACTAACCCTAACCCGTACCCTAAACCTAACCCTAACCTTAACTCGTACCCTAACCCTAACCCTAACCCTGACCCTAACCCTAACCCTAACCCGTACCCTAACCCGTCCCATAACCCTAACCCGTCCCCTATCCCTAAACCTAACCCTAACACTAAACCTAAACCCCTACTATAAACCAAATCCTAAACCTAACCCTAACCTAACCCTAACTCGTACCGTTAACTTTACCCGTACCCTAACTGTAACCCTAACCCTAAACCTAACCGTAACCCTGACCCTAACCCTAACCCTAATTCCGTACCCTAACCCTAACACTAACCTGCATCCTAAACCTAACCCTAAACCTAGACCTAACCCGTAGCCTAACCCTAACCCGTACCCTAACACAAACCCTTACCCTAACCCAAACCCGTACCCTAAACCTAACCTTTACCCTAATCCTAACCCTAACACTAACCCATACCTAACCCTAACCCATACCCAAACCCTAACCCTAACACATACCCTAACCCTAACCCTAAACCTAACCCTAAACCGCACACTAAACCTAACCCTAACCCTAGACCTAACACCTACACTAACCCTATTCCATACCCTAAACTTAACCCTTACCCGTACCGTAACCCTAACCCTAACCATAACCCTAAACCGTACACTAACCCTCACCCGAACCCTAAACCTAACCCTAACCCGTACCCTAACCCTACCCGTAGCCTAACCATATCTTTAACCCTAAACCCTAACCCTAACCCTAACTCTAACCCTAACACTAACCCTAACCTTAACCGTAACCCTAACTCGTACCCTAAACCTAAAACTAACCCCTACCCTAACCCCAACCCTAACCTTAACGTGTAAACTAACACTAACCCTAACCCTAACCCTGACCCTAAACCTAACCCTAACCGTACACTAACCCTAACCCAAACCCTAACACTAACCCTAAACCGTACTCTAAACTTAACCCTAACCTAACACTAACCATAACCCTAACACTAACCCTAACCAGTACTCTAACCCTAAACGTAAACCTAACACTAACCCTCACCCCTTACTATAATCCTAACCCTAAACCTAACCCTTAACCTAACCCTAACTCGTACTGTAACCCGAACCTGTACCAATCCCTAAACCTAACCCTAACCCTGACCCTAACCCTAACCCTAATCCCGTACCCTAACCCTAACCCTAATCCGCATCCTAAACCTAACCCTAAACCTAGACCTAACCCGTAACCTAACCCAAACCCGTACCCTAACACTAACCCGTACCCTAACCCTAACACTAACCCTAACCTTAAACCGTACACTAACCCTAACCCTAACACATACCCTAACCCTAACCCATAATTAACCCTAACCCAGGGCCTAAATCTTACCCGCACCGTAAACCTAACCCTAACCCTAAATATAACCCGTACCCTAACCCTATCCCGTACCCTAACCCTAGTCCAGACCCGTATCCTAACCCTAACACTAATCCTAACCCTAACACTAACCCTAACCCATACAATAACCCTAACCCTAACCCTTACCCGTACCCTAACCCTAACCTGCACCGAAACCTAACCCTAACCGGTACCCTTACCCTAAACCGTAACCTAAACCTAACCCTAACCCTAAAATTAACCTGTACACTAACCCTATCCCATACCCTAAACCTAACCCTAACCCGTACCCTAACCCTAACTCTAACCCTTACCTTATTCGTACACTAACCCTAACCCTAACCCTAACATTAACCCTAACCCGTACTCTAACACTAACCCTAACCCTAACCTAAACCTAACCCGTATTCTAACCCTAACCCGTATCCTAACACTAACCCTTACACTAAACCTAAACCTACCCCGTACCCTAACCCTAAACGGAACCCTAACCCGTACCCAAACCCTAAGCCTAACACGTACCCTAACCCGAACCATAACCCGCACACTAAACCTAACCCTAACCCTACACCTAACACGTACACTAACCCTATCCCATACCGTAAACTTAACCCTAACCCGTACCGTAAACCTAACACTAAAAATAACCCTAACCCTAACCCTAACTTGTACACTAACCCTAACCCGAACCCTAACTCTAACCTTAACCCATACCCTAAGCCTACCCGTAGCCTAACCCTAACCCTAACCCTAACCCCTAACCCTAACCCTAACCCTAACCCTTTACCTAACCCATACCCAAACGGTAAACCTAACCCGTACCCTAACACTAACCCAAAACCGTACTCTAACGCTAACCCTAACCCTAACCTTAAACCGCACCCTAAACTTAACCCTAACCCTATCCCAAACCATAAGCCTAAACCGTAACCTAACCCTAACCCATACCCTAACCCTATCCCTAACCTTAACCATAACCCTAAACCATACCCTAACCCTAAAACTAACCCGTACCCTAATCCCAACCCTAACCCTAACCCGTACCCTAACACTAACTCTAACCCTAACCTGTACTTTAAACCATACCATAAACCTAGCCCTAACCCGAACCCGAACCCGAAACCTAACCCATACCCTACCCCTACCCCTAACCCGTACCTTATCCCTAACCCGTACCCAAACCTAACACTAACCCCTAAACCTAACCCTAAACCGTACCCTAAACCTAACCCTAAACCTAACTCGTACTCTACCCCTAACCCTAACACTGACCCTAACCCTAAACCTAACCCCGTACCCTAACCCTAACCCGTACCCTAAACCTAACCCTAACCCTAACTCGTACCCTATCCCTAACCCTAACCGTGACCCTAACCCTAACCCTAACCCGTACTCTAACCCTAACCCTAACCCTAACCCTAACCCTAACCCTAAGCCGTACACTAACCCTAACCCTAACCCGTACCCTAACCCTAACACTAACCCTAACCCTAACCCGATGCCTAACACTAACCCACACCCTAAACCTAACTCTAACCGTACACTAACCCTAACGCTAACCCGTACCATAACCCTAACACTAACACTAACCCTAATCCTAACCCTATCCCGTACACTAACCCTAACCCTAACCCTAACCCTAACCCTAACCCGTACCCTAACCCTAACCGGTAGCCTAACCCTAACACTAACCCTAAACCCTAAACCTACCATAACCCTAACCCTTGCCCTAACCCGTACCCAAACGTTAAACCTAACCCGTACCCTAACACTAACACAAACCCGTACCCTAACCCGTACCCTAAACGTAACCCGTACCGTTACCCGTACCTTAAACCTAACACTAACCCGTACACAAACCCGTACACTAAACCTAACCCTAAACTGTACCCTAACACGTAGCATAACCCTAACCCTAACCCTAACCCTAACCCTAAACCTAACCCATAGCCTACGCCTAACCCTAACCCGTACCCTAACCTAACCCTAAACCCTAACACTAACCCTAACCCGTACCCTAACCCTAACCCTAAACCCTAACACTAACCCTAACCCGTACCCTAAAGCTAACCCTAAACTTAACTCGTACCCTAACACTAACCCTAACCCTGATCCAAGCCCTAAAACGTACCCTAACCCATACCCTAACCCTAACCCGTCCCTAAACCTAAACCTAACCCTAACACTAACCCTAACCCCCTACTATAACCCAAACCCTAAACCTAACCCTAAAACTAACCCTAACTCGTACCGTACACTTTACCCGTACTCTAACCGTAAACCTAACCCTAAACCTAACCGTAACCCTGACCCTAACCCTAACCCTAACCCTAAACCTAACCCATACACTAACCCTCACCCGAACCCTAATCCTAACCCTAACCCGTACCCTAACCCTACCCGTAGCCTAACCATAACTTTAACCCTAACCCCTAACCCTAACCCTAACCCTAAACCTTACCCTAACCCGTACCCAAAAGGTAAACCTGACCCGTGCCCTAACACTAAACCAAACCCGTACTCTAACCCTAACCCTAAACATAACCCTAACCCTAACCCGCACCCTAAACTTAACCCTAAACCTAACCTAAAACATAACCCTTAACCGTAACCTAACCCTAACCCATACCCTAAACCTAACCCTAACTTTAACCATAACCGTAACCCATACCCTAACCCTAAACCTAACCCTAAAACTTACACTAACCCTAACCATAACCCGTACCCTAAAACTAACCCTAAACCTAACCCTGACCCTAAAACTAACCCTAACCCTTACACTAACCCTAACACTAACCCGCACCATAAACCTAACCCTAACCCGTACCCTAACCCTAACCCCTAAACTAAATCTAGCCCTAACCCTACCTTAAACCTAACCCGTACCCTAACCCTAACCCTAACCCGTACCCTAACCCTAAACCTAAACCTAACCCTAAAACTAACCCGTACTCCTAACCTAAACCTAACCCTAAACCTAACCCTAAACCTAACACTAACCCGTACTCTACCCCTAACCCGTCCCCTAACACTAACCCTTACCCTAACCCTAAAACTGACCCGTACCCTGAACGCAACCCTAACCCTAACCCATACCCTACCACTAACCCTAAACCTAACCCGGACCCTAAACCTAACCTTATCACTTACACTAACCCTAACCCTAACCCGCGCCCTAAACCTAACCCTAACCCATACCCTAACCCTAACCGGTAATCTAAACCTAACCTTAACCCAAACTTAACCCGTACGCTAACCCTATCAAGTACCCTAATCCTAACCCTAACCCGTATCATAATCCTAAACCTAACCCTAAGCCTAACCCGTACATTAATATTAACCCTAACTCTAACACTAACCCTACACAGTACTCTAACCCTAACCCTAACCCGTACCCTAACCCGTACCCTAACCCTAAACCTAACCCTAACCCTAAACCTAACACTAACCCTAACCCGTACTCTAACCCTAACCCTAACCCTAACCCTAACCGTACTCTAACCCTAACCCTAACCCTCACCCTACCCCTAACCTGTACTGTAACCCTAACCCGTACCAATACCTTAACCCAAACCCGTACCTAACCCTAACCCTAACTCGTACCCTAACCCTAACCCTAACCCTAAACCTAACCCTAACCCGTACCCTAAACCTAACCCGTACCCTAACCATAACCCTAACCCTAACCCGTACCCTAACCCTAATCCTAAACTGTACCTTAACGCTAACCCTAACCTTAACACTGACGTTAAACCTAACCCTAATTCGTACCCTAAGCCTAACCCATACCTTAAACCTAACACTAATCCAAACCCTAACCCTAACCTGTACCCTAAATCTAACCCTAACCCTTGACCTAGCGCGTACCCAACCCTATCCCATTACCTAACCCTCACCCTAACCCGTACACAAACCCTAACAGTAACCCTAAACCATTCCCTAGCACTAACCCTAACACTAACCCTAACCCTAACCCTAACCCGCACCCTAAACCTAAAGATAACCCAAACCCTAACCATAAACCTTACCTGTACCCTAACCCTAACCCATACCCTAACCCTAACCCTAACCTTAACCGTAACCCTAACCCGTACCCAAACCCTAAAACTAACCCGTATCCTAACCCCAACCCTAACCCTAACCCATACCATAACCCTATCACTAACCCTAACCCTGACCCTAAACCTAACCCTAACCCGTACCCTAAACCTAACCCTAACCCGCACCTAAACCTAACCCTAACCCGGAACCTAAACCTAACCGTAACCCTAAACTTAACCCGTACGCTAACCCTATCCCGTACCCGAAACCTAACCCTAACCCGTAGCCTAACCCTAACCCTAACACTATCCGTACACTAACCCTAACACTAACCCTAACACTAACACTAACCCTAACCATTACTCTAACCCTAACCCTAACCCTAAACGTAACCCTAACCCGTACTCTAACCCTAACCCGTACCCTAACACTAACCCTAACCCTAACACTAACCGTAACCCGTACTCTAACCCTAAACCTAACCTTAAATCTAAAGCTAACCCGTACTATAACACTAACCCTAACCCTAACCCTAACCCTAACCGGTACAGTAACCCTAACCCGTACCCTAAACCTAACCCTAACCCGTAACCTAAACCTAAACCGTACCCTAACCCTAACCCTAAACCTAAACCGTACCCTAACCCTAAACGTAACGCTAACCTGTACCCAAACCCTAACCCTAACACGTACCCTAAACTAACCCTAACCCTAAGCCGCACACTAAACCTAACCCTAACCCTAGACCTAACACGTACACTACCCTGATACCGTAACATAACCTCACCGGTACCGTAACCCTAACACTAACCCTAACCCTACCCCTAATCCTAACCCTAACCCTAACCCGTACACTAACCCTAACCCGAACCCTAACCCTAACCCTAACCCGTACCCTAACACTAACCCTAAACCTAACCCGTACCCTAACCCTAACCCTTACCCTAATCCTAAACCTAACCCTAACCTGTACCCCAATCCTAACCCATACCCAAACCCTAACCCTAACACGAAACCTAACCCTAAACTAAACCTAACCCTAACCCGCACACTAAACTTAACCCTAACCCTAGACCTAACACCTACACTAACCCTATCCCGTGCCCTAAACTTAACGCTAAACTGTACCGTAAACCTAACACTAACCCTAACCCTAACCCTAACCCTAACCCTAACCCTAACCCTAACCCGTACACTAACCCTCACCCGAACCCTAACATGAACCCTAACCCGTACTCTAACCCTACCCGTAGCCTAACCGAAACTCTAACACTAACCCCTAACCCTAACCCTAACCCTTACCCTAACCTGTACCCAAACTGTAAACCTGACCCGTACCCTAACACTAAACCAAACCCGTACTCTAACCCTAAACCTAAACCTAACCCTAGCCCTAACCCGCACCCTAAATTTAACCCTAAACCTAACCCAAACCATAACCCTTAACCGTAACCTAACCCTAACCCATACCCTAAACCTAACCCTAACCTTAACCATAACTGTAACCTGTACCCTAACCCTAAACCTAACCCTAAAACTTACACTAACCCTAACCATAACCCGTACCCTAAAACTAACCCTAACCCTAACCCTGACCCTAAACCTAACCCTAACCCTTACACTAACCCTAACCCTAACCTGCACCCAAACCTAAACCTAACCCGTACCCTAACCCTAACCCCTAACCTAAACCTAAACCTAACCCTAAACTTAACCTGTACGCTAACCCTATCCCGTACCCTAAACCTAACCCTAACCCGTATCCTAAACCTAACCTAACCCTAAGCCTAACCCGTACATTAACCCTAACCTTAACCATAACACTAACCCTACCCCGTTATCTAACCCTAAACCTAAACCTAACCCTAAACCTAACCCTAACCCGTACCCTAAATCTAAACCTAAACCTAACTTGTACCCTAACCCTAACCCTAACCCGTACCCTAACCCTAACCCGTACCCAAACCCTAACCATAACCTAACCCATAACCTAGCGCTAACCCTAACCCTAACCCTAAGAATAACCCGCACCCTAAACCTAAACCTAACCCTAACCCTAACCGTAACCCTTACCCATACCCTAAACCTAACACATACCCTAGCACTAACCCTACCCTTAACCGTAACCCTAACCCGCACCCTAACCCTAAAACTAACCTGTACCCTAACCCCAACCCTAACCCTAGCCCGTACCATAAACCTATCCCTAACCATAACCCTGACCCTAAACCTAACCCTAACCCATACCCTAAACCTAACCCGCACCTAAACCTAACCCTAACAAGTACCTAACCCTAACCCGTAACCTAAATCTAAACCTAAACTTAAACTAAACCCGTACACTAACCCTATCCCATCCCCTAAACCTAACCCTCACCCGTGCCCTAACCCTAAACCTAACCCTATCCGTACACTAACCCTAACCCTAACACTAACACTAACACTAACCCTAACCCGTACTCTAACCCTAACCCTAACCCTAAACCTAACCCTAACCCGTACTCTACCCCTAACACGTACCCTAACACTAACCATTACCCTAACCGTAACCTAACCCGTACCCTACCCTAATCGTAACCCTAACCCGTACCAAAACCCTAACCTTAACACATACCCTATCCCTAACCCTAACCCTAACCCTAACGCGCACACTAAACCTAACCCTAACCCTAGAACTAACACCTACACTAACCCAATCCCGTACCCTAAACTTAACCCTATCCCGTACCGTAACCCTAACACTAACCCCAACCCTAACCCTAACCCAAACCCGTACACTAATCCTAACCCTAACCCTAACCCTAACACTAACCCGTACCCTACCCTTCCCGTAGCCTAACCCTAACTCTAACCCTAACCCCTAACCCTAACCCTAACCCTTAACCTAACACGTACTCAAACGGTAAACCTAACACGTACCCTAACACTAACCCAAACCCGTACTCTAACCCTAACCCTAACCCTAACCCGCACCCTAAATTTAACCCTAACCCTAACCCAAACCATAACCCTTAACCGTAAACTAACCCTAACCCATACCCTAACCCTAACCCTAACCTTAACCGTAACCCTAACTCTTACCCTAACCCTAAAACTAACCCGTACCCTAACCCCAACCCTAACCTTAACACATACACTAACACTAACCCTAAACCTAACCCTACCCTAAACCTCACCCTAACCGTACACTAAACCTAACCCTAACCCTAACACTAACCATAACCCTAACACTCAACCTAACCAGTACTCTAACCCTGAAAGTAACCCTAACACTAACCCTAACCCCCTACTATAATCCTAACCCTAAACCTAACCCTTACCCTAACCCTAACTCGTACCGTAACCAGAACCCATACCCTCCCTAACCCTAAACCTAAACCTAACCCTAACTCTGAACCTAACCCTAACCCTTATCCCATACCCTAACCCTGACCCTGACCCACATCCTAAACCTAACCCTAAACCTAGACCTAACCCGTAGCCTAAACCTAACCCGTACCCTAACACTAACCCATACCCTCACCCTAAACCTAACCCGCATCCTAAACCTAACCCTAAACCTAGAACTAACCCGTAGCATAACCCTAACCCGTACCCTAACACTAACCCGTACCCTAACCCTAACACTAACCCTAACCCAAACCTGTACACTAACAATAACCCTTACCCATACCCTAACCCTAACCCGTACCCTAACCCTAACCCAGGGCCTAACACTAACACGCACTGTAAACCTAACCCTAACCCTAGACATAACCCGAACCCTAACCCTATCCCGTACCCTAACCTTAGTCCTAACCCGTATCCTAACCCTAACACTAACCCTAACCCTAAAACTAACCCTAAACCATACACTAACCCTAACCCTAACCCAAACCCGTACCCTAACCCTAACCCGCACCGAAACCTAACCCTAACCCGTACCCTAACCCTAACCCGTAATCTAAACCTAACCCTAACCCTAAACTTAACCCGTACACTAAACCTATCCCATACCCTAAACCTAACCTTAACCCGTACCCTAACCCTAACTCTAACCCTAACCCTATCCGTACGCTAACCCTAACCCTAACCCTAACACTAACCCTAACCCGTACTCTAACACTAACCCTAAACTTAACCTAACCCTAACCGTACTCTAACCCTAACCCGTACCCTAACACTAACCCTTGCCCTAACCCTAAACCTACCCCGTACCCTAACCCTAAATGGAACCCTAAACCGTACCCAAACCCTAACCCTAACAAGTACCCTAACCCTAACCCTAACCCTAACCCTAACCCGCACACTAAACCTAACCCTAACCCTACACCTAACACGTACACTAACCCTATCCCATACCTAACCTTAACCCTAACCCGGACCGTAACCCTAACACTAAAAATAACCCTAACCTTAACCCTAAGCCGTACACTAACCCTAACCCGAACCCTAACTCTAACCCTAACCCGTACCCTAAGCCTACCCGTAGCCTAACCCTAACCCTAACCCTAACCCCTAACACTAACCCTAACCCTAACCCTTACCCTAACCCGTACCCAAATGGTAAACCTAACCCGTACCCTAACACTAAAACAAAACCGTACTCTAACGCTAACCCTAACCCTAAACCTAACCCTAACCCGCACCCTAAACTTAACCCCAACCCTACCCCAAACCATAACACTTAACCGTAACCTAACCCTAAACCATACCCTAACCCAAATCCTAAACTTAACCATAACCCTAACCCCTACCCGAACCCGAAAACTAACCCGTACCCTAATCCCAACCCTAAACCTAACCCGTACCCTAACACTAACCCTAACCTTAACCTGTACCCTAACCCATATAATAAACCTAGCCCTAAACCTATCCCGAAACCTAACATACCCTACACCTACCCCTAACCCGTACCCTATCCCTAACCCGTACCCAAACCTAACCCTAACCCCTAAACCTAACCCTAAACCGTACCCTAAATATAACCCTAAACCTAACCCGTACCCTAACCTGTACCCGTACCCTAAACCTAACCCTAAATCTACCATACCCTATCCCTAACCCTAACAGTGACCCTAATCCTAAACCTAACCCGTACCCTAACCCTAACACTAACCCTAACCCTAACCCTAAACCGTACACTAACCCTAACCCTAACCCGTACCCTAACCCTAACACTAACCCTAACCCTAACCCGATGCCTAACCCTAACCCGCACCCTAAACCTAACCCTAACCCTAGACCTAACCCGTACCCTAACCCTATCCCGTACACTAACCCTAACTCTAACCCAAACCCGTACCCTAACCCTAACCCGTAGCCTAACCCTAACAGTAACCCTAATCCCTAACCCTACCATAACACTAACCCTTACCCTAACCCGTACCCAAAAGTTAAACCTAACCCGCACCCTAACACTAACACAAATCCGTATCCTAACCCTAACCCGTACCCAAACCCGTACACTAACCCTAACCTGTACCCTAACATGTAGCATAACCCTAACACTAACCCTAACCCTAACCCTAAACCTAACCCATAACCTATGCCTAACCCTAACACGTACCCTAACCCTATCCCTCAACCTAACCCCTAACACTAACCATAACCCGTACCCTAAACCTAACCCTAACCTTAACTCGTACCCTAACCCTAACCCTAACCCTGACCCTAACCCTAACCCGTACCCTAACCCTAACCCGTAGCCTAACCCTAAACCGTCCCCTAACCCTAAACCTAACCCTAACACTAAACCTAACCCCCTACTATAACCCCAACCCTAAACCTAACCCTAAACCTAACCCTAACTCGTACCGTTAACTTTACCCGTACCCTAACCGTAACCCTAACCCTAAACCTAACCGTAACACTGACCCTAACCCTAACCCTCATAGCGTACCCTAACCCTAACACTAACCTGCATCCTAAAACTAACCCTAACCCTAGACCTAACCCGTAGCCTAACCCTAACCCGTACCCTAACACAAACCCTTACCCTAACCCAAACCCGTACCCTAACCCTAAACTTTACCCTAATCCTAACCCTAACACTAACCCATACCAAACCCTAACCCATACCCAAACCCTAACCCGAACACATACCCTAACCCTAACCCTAAACCTAACCCTAACCCGCACACTAAACCTAAACCTAACCCTAGACCTAACACCTACACTAACCCTATTCCATACCCTAAACTTAACCCTTACCCATACCGTAACCCTAACACTAACCCTAACCCTAACCATAACCCTAACCCATACACTAACCCTCACCCGAACCCTAAACCTAACCCTAACCTGTACCCTAACCCTACCCGTAGCCTAACCGTAACTCTAACCCTAACCCCTAACCCTAACCCTAACCCTTATGCTAACCTGTACCCAAACGGTAAACCTGACCCGTACCCTAACACTAAACAAAACCTGTACTCTAACCCTAACCCTAAACGTAACCCTAACCATAACCCGCACCCTAAACTTAACCCTAAACCTAACCCAAACCAAAACCCTTAACCGTGACCTAACCCTAACCCATACCCTAAACCTAACACTAACCTTAACCATAACCGTAACCCGTACCCTAACCCTAAACCTAACCCTAAACCTTACACTAACCCTAACCATAACCCGTACCCTAAAACTAACCCTAACCCTAACCCGCACCCTAAACCTAACCCTAAACCATACCCTAACCCTAACCCCTAACCTAACCCTAACCCTAACCCTAAACTTAACCTGTACGCTAACCCTATCCCATACCCTAAACCTAACCCTAACCCGTATCCTAACCCTAACCTAACCCTAAGCCTAACCCGTATATTAACCCTAACCATAACCATAACACTAACCCTATGCCGTACTCTAACCCTAACTCTAAAGCTAACCCTAAACCTAACCCTAACCCGTACCCTAAACCTAACCCTAACCCGAACTTGTACCCAAACTATAACCCTAACACATACCCTAACCCAAACCCGTACCCAAACCCTAACCATAACCAAACCCATACCCTAGCGCTAACCTGAACCCTAACCCTAAGCATAACCCGCACCCTAAACCTAAACCTAACCCTAACCCTAACCATAACCTTATCCATACCCTAAACCTTACCCATACCCTAACACTAACCCTAATATTAACCGTAACCCTAAGCCATAACCTAACCCTAAAACTAACCTGTACCCTAACCCCAGCCCTAACCCTAGCCCGTACCATAAACCTATCCCTAACCCTAAACCTGACCCTAAACCTAACCCTAACCCATACCCTAACCCTAACCCTCACCTAAACCTAACCTTACCCGTATCCTAACACTAACCCATAACCTAAATCTAACCCTAACCCTAAACTTAACCCGTAGACTAAACCTATCCCGTCCCCTAAACCTAACCCTTACCTGTACCCTAACCCTAACCCTAACCCTAACCCTATCCGTACACTAACCCTAACCCTAACACTAACACTAACCCGTACCCTAACACTAACCCTTACCCTAACCCTAAACCTAACCCGTACTCTACCCTAAACATAACCCTAACCCGTACCCTAACCCTACCCGTAGCCTAACCGTAACTCTAACCCTAACCCCAACCCTAACCCTAACTTTAACCCTTAACCTAACACGTACACAAACGTTAAACCTAACCCATACCCTAACACTAACCCAAACCCGTACTCTAACCCTAACTCTACCCTAACCCTAACCAGCACCCAAAACTTAACCCTAACCCTAACCCAAACCATAACCCTTAACCGTAACCTAACCCTAAACCATACCCTAACCCTAACCCTAACCTTAACTGTAACCCTAACTCGTACCCTAACCCTAAAACTAACCCGTACCCTAACCCCAACCCTAACCTTAACGCATAAACTAACACTAACCCTAACCCTAACCCTGACCCTAAACCTAACCCTAACCGTACACTAACCCTAACCCAAACCCTAACACTAACCCTAACCCGTACTCTAAACTTAACCCTAACCTAACACTAACCATAACCCTAACACTAACCCTAACCAGTACTCTAACCCTAAATGTAAACCTAACACTAACCCTCACCCCCTACTATAATCCTAACCCTAAACCTAAACCTTACCCTAACCCTAACTCGTACCGTAACCCAAACCTGTACCAATCCCTAAACCTAACCCTAAACCTGACCCTAACACTAACCCTAATCCCGTACCCTAACCCTAACCCTAATCCGCATCCTAAACCTAACCCTAAACCTAGACCTAACCCGTAGCCTAACCCAAACCTGTACCCTAACACTAACCCATACCCTAACATAACACTAACCTTAACCTTAAACCGTACACTAACACTAACCCTAACGCATACCCTAACCCTAACCCATAATTAACCCTAACCCAGGGCCTAAATCTTACCCGCACCGTAAACCTAACCCTAACCCTAAACATAACCCGTACCCTAACCCTATCCCGTACCCTAACCCTAGTCCAGACCCGTATCCTAACCCTAACACTAATCCTAACCCTAACACTAACCCTAACCCATACAATAACCCTAACCCTAACCGTTACCCGTACCCTAACCCTAACCCGCACCGAAACCTAACCCTAACCGGTACCCTTACCCTAACCCGTAACCTAAACCTAACCCTAACCCTAAAATTAACCTGTACACTAACCCTATCCCATACCCTAAACCTAACCCTAACCCGTACCCTAACCCTAACTCTAACCCTTACCTTATTCGTACACTAACCCTAACCCTAACCCTAACATTAACCCTAACCCGTACTCTAACACTAACCCTAACCCTAACCTAAACCTAACCCGTATTCTAACCCTAACCCGTATCCTAACACTAACCCTTACACTAAACCTAAACCTACCCCGTACCCTAACCCTAAACGGAACCCTAACCCGTACCCAAACCCTAAGCCTAACACGTACCCTAACCCTAACCGTAACCCGCACACTAAACCTAACCCTAACCCTACCCCTAACACGTACACTAACCCTATCCCATACCGTAAACTTAACCCTACCCGTACCGTAAACCTAACACTAAAAATAACCCTAACCCTAACCCTCACCCGTACACTAACCCTAACCCGAACCCTAACTCTAACCTTAACCCATACCCTAAGCCTACCCGTAGCCTAACCCTAACCCTAACCCTAACCCCTAACCCTAACCCTAACCCTTTACCTAACCCATACCCAAACGGTAAACCTAACCCGTACCCTAACACTAACCCAAAACCGTAATCTAACGCTAACCCTAACCCTAACCCTAAACCGCACCCTAAACTTAACCCTAACCCTATCCCAAACCATAACCCTAAACCGTAACCTAACCCTAACCCATACCCTAACCCTATCCCTAACCTTTACCATAACCCTAAACCGTACCCTAACCCTAAAACTAACCCGTACCCTAATCCCAACCCTAACCCTAACCCGTACCCTAACACTAACTCTAACCCTAACCTGTACATTAAACCATACCATAAACCTAGCCCTAACCCGAACCCGAAACCTAACCCATACCCTACCCCTAACCCTAACCCGTACCCTATCCCTAACCCGTACCCAAACCTAACACTAACCCCTAAACCTAACCCTAAACCGTACCCTAAACCTAACCCTAAACCTAACTCGTACTCTACCCCTAACCCTAACCCTGACCCTAACCCTAAACCTTACCCGTACCCTAACCCTAACCCGTACTCTAACCCTAACACTAACCCTAACCCTAACCCTAACCCTAACCCGTACACTAACCCTAACCCTAACCCGTACCCTAACCCTAACACTAACCCTAACCCTAACCCGATGCCTAACACTAACCCACACCCTAAACCTAACCCTAAACCTAGACCTAACCCGTACCCTTACCCTATCCCGTACACTAACCCTAACGCTAACCCGTACCATAACCCTAACACTAACACTAACCCTAATCCTAACCCTATCCCGTACACTAACCCTAACCCTAACCCTAACCCGTACCCTAACCCTAACCGGAAGCCTAACCCTAACACTAACCTTAACCCCTAACCCTACCATAACCCTAACCCTTGCTCTAACCTGTACCCAAACGTTAAACCTAACCCGTACCCTAACACTAACACAAACCCGTACCCTAACCCGTACCCTAACCCTAACCCGTACCATTACCCGTACCGTAAACCTAACCCTAACCCCTACCCAAACCCGTACACTAACCCTAACCCTAAACTGTACCCTAACACGTAGCATAACCCTAACCCTAACCCTAACACTAACTCTAAACCTAACCCATAACCTATGCCTAACCCTAACCCGTACCCTAACCCTAACCCTAAACCCTAACACTAACCCTAACCCGTACCCTAAAGCTAACCCTAAACTTAACTCGTACCCTAAACCTAACCCTAACCCTGATCCTAACCCTAACACGTACCCTAACCTGTACCCTAACCCTAACCCGTCCCTAAACCTAAACCTAACCCTAACACTAACCCTAACCCCCTACTATAACCCAAACCCTAAACCTAACCCTAAAACTAACCCTAACTCATACCGTACAATTTACCCGTACTCTAACCGTAAACCTAACCCTAAACCTAACCGTAACCCTGACCCTAACCCTACCACTAACCCATACACTAACCCTCACCTGAACCCTAATCCTAACCCTAACCCGTACCCTAACCCTACCCGTAGCCTAACCATAACTTTAACCCTAACCCCTAACCCTAACCCTAACCCTAAACCTTACCCTAACCCGTACCCAAACGGTAAACCTGACCCGTGCCCTAACACTAAACCAAACCCGTACTCTAACCCTAACCCTAAACCTAACCCTAACCCTAACCCGCACCCTAAACTTAACCCTAAACCTAACCCAAAACATAACCCTTAACCGTAACCTAAACCTAACCCATACCCTAAACCTAACCCTAACCTTAACCATAACCGTAACCCATACCCTAACCCTAAACCTAACCCTAAAACTTACACTAACCCTAACCATAACCCATACCCTAAAACTAACCCTAACCCTAACCGTGACCCTAAAACTAACCCTAACTCTTACACTAACCCTAACCCTAACCCGCACCCTAAACCTAACCCTAACCCGTACCCTAACCCTAACCCCTAAACTAAATCTAGCCCAAACCCTAAACTTAAACCTAACCCGTACCCTAACCCGTACCCTAACTCTAACCCGTACCCTAACCCTAAACCTAAACCTAACCCTAAAACTAACCCGTACTCCTAACCTAAACCTAACCCTAAACCTAACACTAACCCGTATTCTACCCCTAACCCGTCCCCTAACACTAAACCTTACCCTAACCCTAAAACTGACCCGTACCCTGAACGCAACCCTAACCCTAACCCGTACCCTACCACTAACCCTAACCCTAACCCTGACCCTAAACCTAACCTTATCACTTACACTAACCCTAACCCTAACCCGCGCCCTAAACCTAACCCTAAACCGTACCCTAACCCTAACCCGTAATCTAAACCTAACCTTAACCCAAACTTAACCTGTACGCTAACCCTATCAAGTACCCTAATCCTAACCCTAACCCGTATCATAACCCTAAACCTAACCCTAAGCCTAACCCGTACATTAATATTAACCCTAATCCTAACACTAACCCTACACAGTACTCTAAACCTAACCCTAACCCTAACCCTAACCTGTACCCTAACCCTAACCCTAACCCTAAACCTAACACTAACCCTAACCCGTACTCTAAACCTAACCCTAACCCTAACCCTAACCCTAACCCTAACTGTACTCTAACCCTAACCCTAACCCTCACCCTACCCCTAACCTGTACTGTAACCCTAACCCGTACCAATACCCTAACCCTAACCCGTACCTAACCCTAACCCTAACTCGTACCCTAACCCTAACCGTAACCCTAAACCTAACCCTAACCCGTACCCTAAACCTAACCCGTACCCTAACCATAACCCTAACCCTAACCCGTACCCTAACCCTAATCCTAAACTGTACCCTAACGATAACCCTAACCTTAACACTGACGTTAACCCTAACCCTAATTCGTACCCTAAGCCTAACCCATACCTTAAACCTAACACTAATCCAAACCCTAACCCTAACCCGTACCCTAAATCTAACCCTAACCCTTGACCTAATGCGTACCCAACCCTATCCCATTACCTAACCCTCACCCTAAACCGTACCCAAACCCTAACAGTAACCATAAACCATTCTCTAGCACTAACCCTAAAACTAACCCTAACCCTAACCCTAACCCGCACCCTAAACCTAAAGATAACCCAAACCCTAACCATAAACCTTACCCGTACCCTAACCCTAACCCATATCCTAACCCTAACCCTAACCTTAACCGTAACCCTAACCCGTACCCAAACCCTAAAACTAACCCGTATCTTACCCCAACCCTAACCCTAACCCGTACCATAACCCTATCACTAACCCTAACCCTGACCCTAAACCTAACCCTAACCCATACCCTAACCCTAACCGGCTCCTAAACCTAACTCTAACCCGGAACCTAAACCTAACCGTAACCCTAAACTTAACCTGTACACTAACCCTATCCCGTACCCGAAACTTAACCCTAACCCGTAGCCTAACCCTAACCCTAACACTATCCGTACACTAACCCAAACACTAACCCTAACACTAACACTAACCCTAACCCCTACTCTAACCCTAACCCTAACCTTAACCGTAACCCTAACCCGTACCCTAACCTTAACACTAACCCGTACCCTAACACTAACCCTTATCCTAACCCTAAACCTAACCCGTACCCTAACCCTAAACATAACCCTAACCCGTACCCAAAACCTAACCCTAACACGTACCCTAACCCTAACCCTTACCCTAACCCGCACACTAAACCTAACCCTAACCCTAGACCTAACACGTACACTAAATCTATCCCATACCATAAACTTAACGCTAAACCGTACCATAAACCAAACACTAACCCTAACCCTAACCCTAACCCTAACCCATACACTAACACTAACCCGAATCCTAACCCTAACCCTAACCCTAAACGTACCCTAAACCTAACCATAACCCGCATCCTAAACCAAAACCTAACCCTAGACCTAACCCGTACCCTAACCCTAACCCGTACCCTAACACTAACCCCAACCCTAACCCTAACCCATACCATAACCCTAACGCTAAACCTAACCCGTACCCTAAACCTAACTCGTACCCTAACCCCAAAACTAACCCTAACACATACCCTAACACTAACCCTAACCCTTACCCTGATCCTAAACCTAACCCTAACCCGTACACTAACCCTAACCCTAACTCTAACCCGCAACCAAAATTAACCCTAACCAGTACCGTAACCCTAACCCGCAACCTAAACATAACCCAAACACTAAAATTAACCTGTACGCTAACCCTATCCCGAACCCTAAACCTAACACTAAACCGTAACCTAACCCTAAACCTAACCCTAAGCCTAACCCGTACATTAACCCTAACCCTAACCCTAACACTAACCCTACCCCGTACTCTAACCCTAACGCTAACCCTAACCCTGTCCCGTACCCTAACCCTAACCTTAAACCTTTCCCTAACCCTAACACTAATCCTAACCCGTACTCTATCCCTAACCCTAACCCAAACCCTAACCCGTACTGTAACCCTAAACCGTACCATAACCCTAACACTAACCTGTACACTAACACTAACCCCAACCCTAACCCGAACGCATACCACAAACCTAAGGCTAACCCTAACCCGTACCCTAACCTTAACCCATACCCTAACCCTAAAACTAACCCGTACCCTAACCCCAACCCTAACCCAAACCCATATCATAACCCTATCCCTAACCTTAACCCTGACCCTAAACCTAACCCTAACCCGTACCCTAACTGTAACCCGCACCTAAACCTAACCCTAACCCGTACCCTAACCCTAATCCTAACCTGTAGCCTAACCCTAATCCTAACCCTAAACCTATCCGTACACTAACCCTAACCCTAACACTAACACAAACCCTAACCGTACTCTAACCCTAACCCTAACGCTAAACCTAACACTGAGCCTAACCCTAACCCTAACCCGTAACTTAAACCTAACCCGTACACTAACACTAACACTAACCCTAATCCGTACCCCAAACCTAACCCTAACCATAAATTGTACCCTAACCCTAACCCTAACCCTGACCTAATCCTAATCCTAACCCGTACCCTAAGCCTAACCCATACTCTAATCCTAACCCTAAACCTAACCCTAACCCTAACCCGTACACTAAACCTAACCCTAACCCTTGACCTAACCCGTACCCAACCCTATCCCGAACCCTTACCCTAACACTAACCCATACCCTAGCTAGAAAACCTAACCCTAACCCGCACCCTAAACCTAACCCTAACTCTAACCCTAACCCTAACCATAACACTTAACCGTACCGTAACCCTAACCCATACCCTAACCCTAACCCTAACCTTAACCGTAACCCTGACCTGTACCCTAACCCTAAAACTAACCCGTACCCTAACCCCAACCCTAACCCTAACCCGTACCATAACCCTATCCCATACGCTAACCCTGACCGTAAACATAACCCTAACCTGTACCCTAATCCTAACCCTACCCGTAAACCTAACGCTAACCCTCACCTAAACCTAACCCTAACCCGTACCCTAACACTAACCCGTAACCTGAACCTAACCTAACACTAAACTTAACCCATACGCTAACCCTATCCTGTACCCTAAACCTAACCCTAACCCGTAACCTAACCCTAACCCTAACCCTAACCCTATCTGTTCACTAACCCTAACACAAACCTAACCCTAACCCTAACCCTAACCCGTACCCTAACCCTAACCCGAACCCTAGCCCTAACCCTAACCCGTAACCTAACCCTACCCGTAGCCTAACCCTAACCCTAAATATAACCCCTAACCCTAACACTAACCCGAACCCTTACCCTAACCCGTACCCTGGCGGTAAACCTAACCCGTACCCTAACAGTAACCCAAACCCGTACTCTAACCTGAACCCTAACCCTAACCCGCACCCTCAATTTAACCCTAACCCTAACCCAAACCATAAACCTTAACCGTAACCTAACCTAACCCATACCCTAACCATAACCCTAACCTTAACCATAACCCTAACCCACACCCTAACTCTAAAACTAACCCGTACCCTAACCCCAACCTTAACCTTAATACGTACACTAACACTAACCCTAACCCTAACCCTGACCCTAAACCTAACCCTAACCCTTACACTAACCCTAACCCTAACCCTAACCCACACCCTAAACCTAACACTAACCCGTAACCTAACCCTAACCCGTAACCTAAACCTAACCATAACCCTAAACATAACCCGTACGATAACCCTATGCCGTACCCTAAACCTAAACCTAAACCATATCCTAACCCTAAACCTAACCCTAAGCCTAACCCGTCCATTAACCCTAACCCTAACCATACTCTAACCCTAACACTAACCCTCACCTTAACCCTAACCCGTACTGTAACCCTATACCATACCATACCCCTAAAAGTTACCCGTAACCTAAACCTAACCCATACCCTAAACCTAACCCTAACCCTAACCCTAACCCTAACCCTAAACCGTACCCTAAACCTAACCCTAACCCTAAACCGTACCCTAACCCTAACTCTAACCCTGACCCTAACCCTAACCCGTACCCTAACCCTAATCCGTACCCTTACCCTAAACCTAACCCTAATCCTAAACCTAACCCTAACCCGTACAGTAACGCTAACCCGTACCCTAACCCTAACCCTAAACCTAAACCTAACCATAACCCTAACCCTAAACCAAAACCTAACCCGTACCCTAACCCTAAACCGTACCCTAACCCTAACCCTAAACCTAACCCGTACCCTAACCCTAAACGTAACACTAACCTGTACCCAAACCCTATCCCTAACACGTACCCTAACCCTAACCCTAACCCGCACACTAAACCTAACCCTAACCCTAGACCTAACACATACACTAACATTATCCCGTAACCCAGCCTTAATCCAAACCCGTACCGTAACCCTAACACTAACCGTAACCCTAACCCTAACCCGTACACTAACCCTAACCCTAACCCTAACCCTAACCCGTACCCTAACCCGTACCCTACCCCTAACCCGTCCCCTAACCCTAAACCTAACCCTAACACTAAACCTAAACCCCTACTATAACCCAAACTCTAAACCTAATCCTAAACCTAACCCTAACTCGTTCCGTTAACTTTACCCGTACCCTAAACATAACCCTAAACCTAAACCTAACCATAACCCTGACCCTATCCCTAACCCTAATGCCGTTCCCTAACCCTAACACTAACCCGCATCCTAAACCTAACCCTAACCCTAGACCTAACGCGTACCCTAACCCTAACCCGTACCCTAACACAAAACCTTACCCTAACCGAAACCCGTACCCTAACCCTAAACTTTACCCTAATCCTAACCCTAACACTAACCCATACCTAACTCTAACCCATACCCAAACCCTAACCTTAACACATACCCTAACCCTAACCCTAAACCTAACCCTAACCCGCACACTAAACCTAACCCTAACCCTAGACCTAACACCTACACTAACCCTATTCCATACCCTAAACTTAACCCTTACCCGTACCGTAACCCTAACACTAACCCTAACCCTAACCATAACCCTAACCCGTACACTAACCCACACCCGAACCCTAAACCTAACCCTAACCTGTACCCTAACCCTACCCGTAGCCTAACCGTAACTCTAACCCTAACCCCTTACCCTAACCCTAACCCTTACGCTAACCTGTACCCAAACGGTAATCCTGACCCGTACCCTAACACTAAACCAAACCCGTACTCTAACCCTAACCTTAAACGTAACCCTAACCATAACCCGCACCCTAAACTTAACCCTAAACCTAACCCAAACCAAAACCCTTAACCGTAACCTAACCCTAACCCATACCCTAAACCTAACACTAACCTTAACCATAACCGTAACCCATACCCTAACCCTAAACCTAACCCTAAACCTTACACTAACCCTAACCATAACCCGTACCCTAAAACTAACAATAACCCTAACCCGCACCCTAAACCTAACCCTAACCTGTACCCTAACCCTAACCCCTAACCTAACCCTAACCCTAACCCTAAACTTAACCCGTACGCTAACCCTATCCCGTACCCTAAACCTAACCCTAACCCGTATCCTAACCCTAACCTAACCCTAAGCCTAACCCGTATATTAACCCTAACTATAACCATAAAACTAACCCTACGCCGTACTCTAACCCTAACCCTAAAGCTAACCCTAAACCTAACCCTAACCCGTACCCTAAACCTAACCCTAACCCGAACTTGTACCCTAACTCTAACCATAACGCATACCCTAACCCTAACCCATACCCAAACCCTAACCGTAACCCTAACCCATACCCTAGCACTAACCCGAACCCTAACCCTAAGCATAACCCGCACCCTAAACCTAAACCTAACCCTAACCCTAAGCATAACCCTTATCCGTTCCCTAAACCTTACCCATACCCTAACACTAACCATAATATTAACCGTAACCCTAACCCGTACCCTAACCCTAAAACTAACGTGTACCCTAACCCCAACCCTAACCCTAGCCCGTACCATAAACCTATCCCTAACCCTAAACCTGACCCTAAACCTAACCCTAACCCGTACCCTAACCCTAACCCTCACCTAAACCTAACCTTAACCCATACCCTAACACTAACCCATAACCTAAATCTAACCCTAAAACTAAACTTAACCCGTAGACTAAACCTATCCCGTCCCCTAAACCTAACCATTACCCGTACCCTAACCCTAACCCTAACCCTAACCCTATCCGTACACTAAGCCTAACCCTAACCCTAACACTAACCCTAACCCGTACTCTAACCCGAACCCTAACCCTAAACCTAACCCTAACCCGTACGCTACCCCTAACCCGTACCCTAACACTAACCCTTACCCTAACCCTAAACCTAACCCGTACCCTACCCTAAACATAACCCTAACCCGTACCCTAACCCTACCCGTAGCCTAACCGTAACTCTAACCCTAACACCTAACCCTAACCCTAATCCTAACCCTTAACCTAACACGTACCCAAACGTTAAACCTAACCCATACTCTAACACTAACCCAAACCCGTACTCTAACCCTAACTCTACCCTAACCGAACCAGCACCCAAAACTTAACCATAACCCTAACCCAAACCATAACCCTTAACCGTAACCTAACCCTAAACCATACACTAACCCTAACCCTAACCTTAACCGTAACCCTAACTCGTACCCTAACCCTAAAACAAACCCGTACCCTAACCCCAACCCTGACCTTAACGCGTACACTAACACACCCTAACCCTAACCCTGACCCTAAACCTAACCCTAACCGTACACTAACCCTAACTCAAACCAAACACTAACCCTAACCCGTACTCTAAACTTAACCCTAACCTAACACTAACCATAACCCTAACACTAACCCTAATCAGTACTCTAACCCTAAACGTAAACCTAACACTAACCCTCAGCCCCTACTATAATCCTAACCCTAAACCTAACCCTTACCCTAACCCTAACTCGTACCGTAACCCGAACCTGTACCAAACCCTAAACCTAACCTTAAACCTAACCCTAACCCTGACCCTAACCCTAACCCTAATCCCGTACCCTAACCCTAACCCTAATCCGCATCCTAAACCTAACCCTAAACCTAGACCTAACCCGTAGCCTAACCCTAACCCGTACCCTAACACTAACCCGTACCCTAACCCTAACACTAACCCTAACTTTAAACCGTACACTAACCATAACCCTAACACATACCCTAACCCTAACCCATAATTAACCCTAACCCAGGGCCTAAATCTTACCCGCACCGTAAACCTAACCCTAACCCTAGACATAACCAGTACCCTAACCCTATCCCATACCCTAAACCTAGTCCTAACCCGTATCCTAACCCTAACACTAACCCTAACCCTAACACTAACCCTAACCTTTACCCGTACCCTAACCCTAACCCGCACTGAAACCTAACCCTAACCGGTACCCTTACCCTAACACGTAACCTAAACCTAACCCTAACCCTAAAATTAACCTGTACACTAACTCTATCCCATACCTTAAACCTAATCCTAACCCTAGAACTAACACCTACACTAACCCTATCCCGTGCCCTAAACTTAACACTAACCCGTACCGTAAACCTAACACTAACCCTAACCCTAACCCTAACCCGTACACTAACCCTCACCCGAACCCTAACAGGAACCCTAACCCGTACTCTAACCCTACCCGTAGCCTAACCGTAACTCTAACACTAACCCCTAAACCTAACCCTAACCCTAACCCTTACCCTAACCTGTACCCAAACGGTAAACCTGACCCGTACCCTAACACTAAACCAAACCCGTACTCTAACCCTAACCCTAATCCTAACCCTAACACTAACCCGCACCCTAAACTTAACCCTAAACCTAACCCAAACCATAACCCTTAACCGTAACCTAACCCTAACCCATACCGTAAACCTAACCCTAACCTTAACCATAACCGTAACCCGTACACTAACCCTAAACCTAGCCCTAAAACTTACACTAACCCTAACCATAACCCGTACCCTAAAACTAACCCTAACCCTAACCCTGACCCTAAACCTAACCCTAACCCTTACACTAACCCTAACCTGCACCCAAACCTAAACCTAACCCGTACACTAACCCTAACCCCTAACCTAAACCTAACCCTAACCCTAAACTTAACCCGTACGCTAACCCTATCCCGTACCCTAAACCTAACCCTAACCCGTATCCTAACCCTAACCTAACCCTAAGCCTAACCCGTACATTAACCCTAACCTTAACCATAACACTAACCCTACCCCGTTATCTAACCCTAACCCTAAACCTAACCCTAAACCTAACCCTAACCCATACCCTAAACCTAAACCTAAACCTAACTTGTACCCTAACCCTAACCCTAACCCGTACCCTAACCCTAACCCGTACCCAAACCCTAACCATAACCTAACCCATAACCTAGCGCTAACCCTAACCCTAACCCTAAGAATAACCCGCACCCTAAACCTAAACCAAACCTAACCCTAACCATAACCCTTACCAGTACCCTAAACCTAACACATACACTAGCACTAACCCTACCCTTAACCGTAACCCTAACTCGCACCCTAACCCTAAAACTAACCTGTACCCTAACGCCAACCCTAACCCTAGCCCGTACCATAAACCTATCCCTAACCATAACCCTGACCCTGAACCTAACCCTAACCCATACCCTAAAACTAACCCGCACCTAAACCTAACCCTAACCCGTACCTAACCCTAACCTGTAACCTAAATGTAACCCTAAACCTAAACTTAACCCGTACACTAACCCTATCCCATCCCCTAAACCTAACCCTCACCCGTACCCTAACCCTAACCCTAACCCTATCCGTACAGAAACCCTAACCCTAACACTAACACTAACCCTAACCCGTACTCTAACCCTAACCCTAACCCTAAATCTAACCCTAACCCGTATTCTACCCCTAACCCGTACCCTAACACTAACCATTACCCTAACCCTAAACCTAAACCGTACCCTACCCTAATCGTAACCCTAACCCGTACCAAAACCCTAACCCTAACACATACCCTATCCCTAACCCTAACCCTAACCCTAACCCGCACACTAAACCTAACCCTAACCCTAGACCTAACACCTACACTAACCCTATCCCGTACCCTAACCTTAACCCTAACCCGTACCGTAAACCTAACACTAACCCCAACCCTAACCCTAACCCACACCCGTACTCTAATCCTAACCCTAACCCTAACTCGAACCCTAACCCTAACCCTAACTCTAACCCGAACCCTAACCCTAACCCTAACCCTAACCCTAACCTAACCCTAAACCTAACCCTAACCCTAACCCTAACCCTAACCCTAACCCTACCCTAACCTTAACCCTAACCCGTACCGTAACCTTAACACTAACCCCAACCCTAACCCTAACCCACACCCGTACTCTAATCCTAACCCTAACCCTAACCCTAACACTAACCCGTACCCTAACCCTTCCCGTAGCCTAACCCTATCTAACACTAACCCCTAACCCTAACCCTAACCCTTAACCTAACACGTACTCAAACGGTAAACCTAACACATACCCTAACACTAACCCAAACCCGTACTCTAACCCTAACCCTAACCCTAACCCTAACCCTAACCCGCACCCTAAATTTAACCCTAATCCTAACCCAAACCATAACCCTTAACCGTAACCTAACCCTAACCCATACCCTAACCCTAACCCTAACCTTAACCGTAACCCTAACTCTTACCCTAACCCTAAAACTAACCCGTAACCTAACCCCAACCCTAAACTTAACGCGTACACTAACACTAACCCTAAACCTAACCCTGACCCTAAACCTCATCCTAACCGTACACTAACCCTAACCCTAACCCTAGCACTAACCATAACCCTAACACTAAACCTAACCAGTACTCTAACCCTGAAAGTAACCCTAACACTAACCCTAACCCCTACTATAATCCTAACCCTAAACCAAACCCTTACCTTAACCCTAACTCGTACCGTAACCAGAACCCATACCCACCCTAACCCTAAACCTAAACCTAACCCTAACTCTGACCCTAACCCTAACCCTAATCCCATACCCTAACCCTAACCCTGACACACATCCTAAACCTAACCCTAAACCTAGACCTAACCCGTAGCCTAACCCTAACCCGTACCCTAACACTAACCCATACCCTCACCCTAACCCTAACCCGCATCCTAAACCTAACCCTAAACCTAGAACTAACCCGTAGCATAACCCTAACCCGTACCCTAACACTAACCCGTACCCTAACCCTAACACTAACCCTATCCCAAACCCGTACACTAACGATAACCCTAACCCATACCCTAACCCTAACCCGTACCCTAACCCTAACCCAGGGCCTAACACTAACACGCACTGTAAACCTAACCCTAACCCTAAACATAACCCGAACCCTAACCCTATCCCGTACCCTAACCTTAGTCCTAACCCGTATCCTAACCCTAACACTAACCCTAACCCTAAAACTAACCCTAACCCATACACTAACCCTAACCCTAACCCTAACCCGTACCCTAACCCTAACCCACACCGAAACCTAACCCTAACCCGTACCCTAACCCTAACCCATAATCTAAACCTAACCCTACCCTAAACTTAACCCGTACACTAAACCTATCCCATACCCTAAACCTAACCTTAACCCGTACCCTAACCCTAACTCTAACCCTAACCCCATCCGTACGCTAACCCTAACCCTAACCCTAACACTAACCCTAACCCGTACTCTAACACTAACCCTAACCTTAACCTAACCCTAACCGTACTCTAACCCTAACCCGTACCCTAACACTAACCCTTACCCTAACCCTAAACCTACCCCGTACCCTAACCCTAAACGGAACCCTAAACCGTACCCAAACCCTAACCCTAACACGTACCCTAACCCTAACCCTAACCCGCACACTAAACCTAACCCTAACCCTACACCTAACACGTACACTAACCCTATCCCATACCGTAACCTTAACCCTAACCCGTACCGTAACCCTAACACTAAAAATAACCCTAACCCTAACCCTAAGTCGTACACTAACCCTAACCCGAACCCTAACTCTAACCCTAACCCGTACCCTAACCCTACCCGTAGCCTAACCCTAACCCTAACCCTAACCCTAACCCCTAACACTAACCCTAACCCTAACCCTTACCCTAACCCGTACCCAAACGGTAAACCTAACCCGTACCCTAACACTAAAACAAAACCGTACTCTAACGCTAACCCTAACCCTAAACCTAACCCTAACCCGCACCCTTAACTTAACCCCAACCCTACCCCAAACCATAACACTGAACCGTAACCTAACCCTAAACCATACCCTAACCCTAATCCTAAACTTAACCATAACCCTAACCCCTACCCAAACCCTAAAACTAACCCGTACCCTAATCCCAACCCTAAACCTAACCCGTACCCTAACACTAACCCTAACCTTAACCTGTACCCTAACCCATATAATAAACCTAGCCCTAAACCTATCCCTAAACCTAACCCATACCCTACCCCTACCCCTAACCCGTACCCTATCCCTAACCCGTACCCAAACCTAACCCTAACCCCTAAACCTAACTCTAAACCGTACCCTAAACATAACCCTAAACCTAACCAGTACCCTAACCCATACCCGTACCCTAAACCTAACCCTAAATCTACCTCATACCCTATCCCTAGCCCTAACTGTGACCCTAATCCTAACCCTAACCCGTACCCTAACCCTAACACTAACCCTAACCCTAACCATAAACCGTACACTAACCCTAACCCTAACCCGTACCCTAACCCTAACACTAACCCTAACCCTAACCCGATGCCTAACCCTAACCCACACCCTAAACCTAACCCTAACCCTAGACCTAACCCGTACCCTAACCCTATCCCGTACACTAACCCTAACGCTAACCCGTACCATAACCCTAACACTAACACTAACCCTAATCCTAACCCTATCCTGTACACTAACCCTAACCCTAACCCAAACCCGACCCTAACCCTAACCCGTAGCCTAACCCTAACACTAACCCTAATCCCTAACCCTACCATAACACTAAACCTTACCCTAACCCGTACCCAAAAGTTAAACCTAACCCATACCCGAACACTAACACAAATCCGTACCCTAACCCTAACCCGTACCCAAACCCGTACACTAACCCTAACCCTAACCTGTACCCTAACACGTAGCATAACCCTAACACTAACCCTAACCCTAACCCTAAACCTAACCCATAACCTACGCCTAACCCTAACACGTACCCTAACCATCTCCCTCACCCGAACCCCTAACACTAACCCTAACCCGTACCCTAAAACTAACCCTAACCTTAACTCGTACCCTAAACCTAACCCTAACCCTGACCCTAACCCTAACCCGTACCCGTACCCTAACCCATCCCCTAAACCTAACCCATCCCCTAACCCTAAACCTAACCCTAACACTAAACCTAACCCCCTACTATAACCCAAACCCTAAACCTAACCCTAAACCTAACTCTAACTCGTACCGTTAACTTTACCTGTACCCTAACCGTAACCTTAACCCTAAACCTAACCGTAACCCTGACCCTAACAATAACCCTAATGCCGTACCCTAACCCTAAAACTAACCTGCATCTTAAACCTAACCCTAACCCTAGACCTAACCCGTAGCCTAACCCTAACCCGTACCCTAACACAAACCCTTACCCTAACCCAAACCCGTACCCTAACCCTAACCTTTGCCCTAATCCTAACCCTAACACTAACCCATACCTAACCCTAACCCATACCCAAACCCTAACCCTAACACATACCCTAACCCTAACCCTAAACCTAACCCTAACCCGCACACTAAACCTAACCCTAACCCTAGACCTAACACCTACACTAACCCTATTCCATACCCTAAACTTAACCCTTACCCGTACCGTAACCCTAACCCTAACCATAACCCTAACCCGTACACTAACCCTCACACGAACCCAAAACCTAACCCGTGCACTAACCCTACCCGTAGCCTAACCATAACTCTAACCCTAAACCCTAACCCTAACCCTAACCCTAACCCTAACCCTTACCCTAACCTGTACCCAAACGGTAAACCTGACCCGTACCCTAACACTAAACCAAACCCGTACTCTAACCCTAACCCTAAATGTAACCCTAACCATAACCCGCACCCTAAACTTAACCCTAAACCTAACCCAAACCAAAACCCTTAACCGTAACCTAACCCTAACCCATACCCCAAACCTAACACTAACCTTAACCATAACCGTAACCCGTACACTAACCCTAAACCTAACCCTAAACCTTACACTAACCCTAACCATAACCCGTACCCTAAAACTAACCCTAACCCTAACCCGCACCCTAAACCTAACCCTAACCTGTACCCTAACCGTAACCCCTAACCTAACCCTAACCCTAACACTAAACTTAACCCGTAAGCTAACCCTATCCTGTACCCTAAACCTAACCCTAACCCGTATCCTAACCCTAACCTAACCCTAAGCCTAACCCGTATATTACCCTAACCATAACCATAACACTAACCCTACGCCGTACTCTAACCCTAACCCTAAAGCTAAACCTAAACCTAACCCTAACCCGTACCCTAAACCTAACCCTAACCCGAACTTGTACCCTAACTCTAACCCTAACCCATACCCTAACCCTAACCCGTACCCAAACCCTAACCATAACCCTAACCCATACCCTAGTGCTAACCCTAACCCTAACCCTAAGCATAACCCGCACCCTAAACCTAAACCTAACCCTAACCCTAACCATAAACCTTATCCGTACCCTAAACCTTACCCATACCCTAACACTAACCCTAATATTAACCGTAACCCTAAGCCATACCCTAACCCTAAAACTAACCTGTACCCTAACCCCAACCCTAACCCTAGCCCGTACCATAAACCTATCCCTAACCCTAAACCTGACCCTAAACCTAACCCTAACCCGTACCCTAACCCTAACCCTCACCTAAACCTAAACTTAACCCGTACCCTAACACTAACCCATAACCTAAATCTAACCCTAACCCTAAACTTAACCCGTAGACTAAACCTATCCCGTCCCCTAAACCTAACCATTACCCGTACCCTAACCCTAACCCTAACCCTAACCCTAACCCTATCCGTACACTAACCCTAACCCTAACCCTAACACTAACCCTAACCCGTACTCTAACCCGAACCCTAACCCTAAACCTAACCCTAACCCGTACGCTACCCCTAACCCGTACCCTAACACTAACCCTTACCCTAACCCTAAACCTAACCCGTACCCTACCCTAAACATAACCCTAACCCGTACCCTAACCCTACCCGTAGCCTAACCGTAACTCTAACCCTAACCCCTAACCCTAAACCTAATCCTACCCTTAACCTAACACCTACCCAAACGTTAAACCTAACCCATACCCTAACACTAACCCAAACCCGTACTCTAACCCTAACTCTACCCTAACCCTAACCAGAACCCAAAACTTAACCATAACCCTAAACCAAACCATAACCCTTAACCGTAACCTAACCCTAAACCATACCCTAACCCTAACCTTAACCGTAACCCTAACTCGTACCCTAACCCTAAAACTAACCCCTACCCTAACCCCAACCCTAAACTTAACGCGTAAACTAACACTAACCCTAACCCTAACCCTGACCCTAAACCTAACCCTAACCGTACACTAACCCTAACCCAAACCCTAACACTAACCCTAACCCGTACTCTAAACTTAACCCTAACCTAACACTAACCATAACCCTAACACTAACCCTAACCAGTACTCTAACCCTAAACGTAAACCTAACACTAACCCTCACCCCCTACTATAATCCTAACCCTAAACCTAACCTTTATCCTAACCCTAACTCGTACCGTAACCCGAACCTGTACCAAACCCTAAACCTAACACTAACCCTGACCCTAACCCTAACCCTAATCCCGTACCCTAACCCTAACCCTAATCCACATCCTAAACCTAACCCTAAACCTAGACCTAACCCGTAGCCTAACCCTAACCCGTACCCTAACACTAACCCGTACCCTAACCCTAACACTAACCCTAACCTTAAACCGTACACTAACCATAACCCTAACACATACCCTAACCCTAACCCATAATTAACCCTAACCCAGGGCCTAAATCTTACCCGCACCGTAAACCTAACCCTAATCCTAGACATAACCAGTACCCTAACCCTATCCCATACCCTAACCCTAGTCCTAACCCGTATCCTAACCCTAACACTAACCCTAATCTTAACCTGTACCCTAACCCATATAATAAACCTAGCCCTAAACCTATCCCGAAACCTAACTCATACCCTACACCTACCCCTAACCCGTACCCTATCCCTAACCCGTACCCAAACCTAACCCTAATCCCTAAACCTAACCCTAAACCGTACCCTAAATATAACCCTAAACCTAACCCGTACCCTAACCTGTACCCGTACCCTAAACCTAACCCTAAATCTACCTCATACCCTATCCCTAACCCTAATAGTGACCCTAATCCTAACCCTAACCCGTACCCTAACCCTAACACTAACCCTAACCCTAACCCTAAACCGTACACTAACCCTAACCCTAACCCGTACCCTAACCCTAACACTAACCCTAACCCTAACCCGATGCCTAACCCTAACCCACACCCTAAACCTAACCCTAACCCTAGACCTAACCCGTACCCTAACCCTATCCCGTACACTAACCCTAACTCTAACCCAAACCCGTACCCTAACCCTAACCCGTAGCCTAACCCTAACAGTAATCCTAATCCCTAACCCTACCATAACACTAACCCTAACCCTAACCCGTACCCAAAAGTTAAACCTAACCCGTACCCTAACACTAACACAAATCCGTATCCTAACCCTAACCCGTACCCAAACCCGTACACTAACCCTAACCCTAACCTGTACCCTAACACGTAGCATAACCCTAACACTAACCCTAACCCTAAGCCTAAACCTAACCCATAACCTACGCCTAACCCTAACACGTACCCTAACCCTATCCCTCAACCTAACCACTAACACTAACCCTAACCCGTACACTAAACCTAACCCTAACCTTAACTCGTACCCTAACCCTAACCCTAACCCTGACCCTAACCCTAACCCTAACCCGTACCCTAACCCGTACCCTAACCCTAAACCGTCCCCTAACCCTACACCTAACCCTAACACTAAACCTAACCCCTACTATAACCCAAACCCTAAACCTAACCCTAAACCTAACCCTAACTCGTACCGTTAACTTTACCCGTACCCTAACCGTAACCCTAACCCTAAACCTAACCCTAACCCGTATCCTAACCCTAACCTAACCCTAAGCCTAACCCGTATATTAACCCTAACCATAACCATAACACTAACCCTACGCCGTACTCTAACCCTAAATCTAAAGCTAACCCTAAACCTAACCCTAACCCGTACCCTAAACCTAACCCTAACCCGAACTTGTACCCAAACTCTAACCCTAACCCATACCCTAACCCTACCCCGTACCCAAACCCTAACCATAACCAAACCCATACCCTAGCGCTAACCCGAACCCTAACCCTAAGCATAACCCGCACCCTAAACCTAAACCTAACCCTAACCCTAACCATAACCCTTATCCGTACACTAAACCTTACCCATACCCTAACACTAACCCTAATATTAACCGTAACCCTAAGCCATACCCTAACCCTAAAACTAACCTGTACCCTAACCCCAACCCTAACCCTAGCCCGTACCATAAACCTATCCCTAACCCTAAACCTGACCCTAACCCTAACCCTAACCAGTACCCTAACCCTAACCCTCACCTAAACCTAACCTTAACCTGTACCCTAACACTAACCCATAACCTAAATCTAACCCTAACCCTAAACTTAACCCGTAGACTAAACCTATCCCGTCCCCTAAACCTAACCCTTACCCGTACCCTAACCCTAACCCTAACCCTAACCCTATCCGTACACTAACCCTAACCCTAACACTAACACTAACCCGTACCCTAACACTAACCCTTACCCTAACCCTAAACCTAACCCGTACTCTACCCTAAACATAACCCTAACCCGTACCCTAACCCTACCCGTAGCCTAACCGTAACTCTAACCCTAACCCCAACCCTAACCCTAACTTTAACCCTTAACCTAACACGTACCCAAACGTTAAACCTAACCCATACCCTAACACTAACCCAAACCCGTACTCTAACCCTAACTCTACCCTAACCCTAACCAGCACCCAAAACTTAACCCTAAACCTAACCCAAACCATAACCCTTAACCGTAACCTAACCCTAAACCATACCCTAACCCTAACCCTAACCTTAACCGTAACCCTAACTCGTACCCTAACCCTAAAACTAACCCGTACCCTAACCCCAACCCTAACCTTAACGCATAAACTAACACTAACCCTAACCCTAACCCTGACCCTAAACCTAACCCTAACCGTACACTAACCCTAACCCAAACCCTAACACTAACCCTAACCCGTACTCTAAACTTAACCCTAACCTAACACTAACCATAACCCTAACACTAACCCTAACCAGTACTCTAACCCTAAACGTAAACCTAACACTAACCCTCAGCCCCTACTATAATCCTAACCCTAAACCTAACCCTTACCCTAACCCTAACTCGTACCGTAACCCAAACCCCTACCAATCCCTAAACCTAACCCTAACCCTGACACTAACCCTAACCCTAATCCCGTACCCTAACCCTAACCCTAATCCGCATCCTAAACCTAACCCTAAACCTAGACCTAACCCGTAGCCTAACCCAAACCTGTACCCTAACACTAACCCATACCCTAACCCTAACACTAACCCTAACCTTAAACCGTACACTGACACTAACCCTAACACATACCCTAACCCTAACCCATAATTAACCCTAACCCAGGGCCTAAATCTTACCCGCACCGTAAACCTAACCCTAACCCTAAACATAACCCGTACCCTAACACTATCCCGTACCCTAACCCTAGTCCAGACCCGTATCCTAACCCTAACACGAATCCTAACCCTAACACTAACGCTAACCCATACAATAACCCTAACCCTAACCCTTACCCGTACCCTAACCCTAACCCGCACCGAAACCTAACCCTAACCGGTACCCTTACCCTAACCCGTAACCTAAACCTAACCCTAACCCTAAAATTAACCTGTACACTAACCCTATCCCATACCCTAAACCTAACCCTAACCCGTACCCTAACCCTAACTCTAACCCTTACCTTATCCGTACACTAACCCTAACCTTAACCCTAACATTAACCCTAACCCGTACTCTAACACTAACCCTAACCCTAACCTAAACCTAACCCATATTCTAACCCTAACCCATATCCTAACACTAACCCTTACACTAAACCTAAACCTACCCCGTACCCTAACCCTAAACGAAACCCTAACCCGTACCCAAACCCTAAGCCTAACACGTACCCTAACCCTAACCGTAACCCGCACACTAAACCTAACCCTAACCCTACACCTAACACGTACACTAACCCTATCCCATACCGTAAACTTAACCCTAACCCGTACCGTAAACCTAACACTAAAAATAACCCTAACCCTAACCCTCACCCGTACACTAACCCTAACCGAACCCTAACTCTAACCTTAACCCATACCCTAAGCCTACCCGTAGCCTAACCCTAACCCTAACCCTAACACCTAACCCTAACCCTAACCCTTTACCTAACCCATACCCAAACGGTAAACCTAACCCGTACCCTAACACTAACCCAAAACCGTAATCTAACGCTAACCCTAACCCTAACCCTAAACCGCACCCTAAACTTAACCCTAACCCTATCCCAAACCATAACCCTAAACCGTAACCTAACCCTAACCCATACCCTAACCCTATCCCTAACCTTAACCATAACCCTAAACCGTACCCTAACCCTAAAACTAACCCGTACCCTAATCCCAACCCTAACCCTAACCTGTACCCTAAGACTAACTCTAACCCTAACCTGTACCTTAAACCATACCATAAACCTAGCCCTAACCCGAACCCGAAACCTAACCCATACCCTACCCCTAGCCCTAACCCGTACCCTATCCCTAACCCGTACCCAAACCTAACACTAACCCCTAAACCTAACCCTAAACCGTACCCTAAACCTAACCCTAAACCTAACTCGTACTCTACCCCTAACCCTAACCCTGACCCTAACCCTAAACCTAACCCGTACCCTAACCCTAACCCGTACTCTAACCCTAACACTAACCCTAACCCTAACCCTAACCCTAAGCCGTACACTAAGCCTAACCCTAACCCGTACCCTAACCCTAACACTAACCCTAACCCTAACCCGATGTCTAACCCTAACCCACACCCTAAACCTAACCCTAAACCTAGACCTAACCCGTACCCTTACCCTATCCCGTACACTAACCCTAACGCTAAACCGTACCATAACCCTAACACTAACACTAACCCTAATCCTAACCCTATCCCGTACACTAACCCTAACCCTAACCCAAACCCGTACCCTAACCCTAACCGGTAGCCTAACCCTAACACTAACCCTAACCCCTAACCGTACCATAACCCTAACCCTTGCCCTAACCTGTACCCAAACGTTAAACCTAACCCGTACCCTAACACTAACACAAACCCGTACCCTAACCCGTACCCTAACCCTAACCCGTAACATTACCTGTACCTTAAACCTAACCGTAACCCCTACCCAAACCCGTACACTAACCCTAACCCTAAACTGTACCCTAACACGTAGCATAACCCTAACCCTAACCCTAACCCTAACCCTAAACCTAACCCATAACCTACGCCTAACCCTAACCCGTACCCTAACCCTAACCCTAAACCCTAACACTAACCCTAACCCGTACCCTAAAGCTAACCCTAAACTTAACTCGTACCCTAACCCTAACCCTAACCTGATCCTAACCCTAACACGTACCCTAACCCGTACCCTAACCCTAACCCGTCCCTAAACCTAAACCTAACCCTAACACTAACCCTAACCCCCTACTATAACCCAAACCCTAAACCTAACCCTAAACCTAACCCTAACTCATACTGTACACTTTACCCGTACTCTAACCGTAAACCTAACCCTAAACCTAACCGTAACCCTGACCCTAACCCTAACTCTAACACTAAACCATACACTAACCCTCACCTGAACCCTAATCATAACCCTAACCCGTACCCTAACCCTACCCGTAGCCTAACCATAACTTTAACCCTAACCCCTAACCCTAACCCTAACCCTAATCCTTACCCTAACCCGTACCCAAACGGTAAACCTGTCCGTGCCCTAACACTAAACCAAACCCGTACTCTAACCCTAACCCTAAACCTAACCCTAACCCTAACCCGCACCCTAAACTTAACCCTAAACCTAACCCAAAACATAACCCTTAACCGTAACCTAACCCTAACCCATACCCTAAACCTAACCCTAAACTTAACCATAACTGTAACCCATACCCTAACCCTAAACCTAACCCTAAAACTTACACTAACCCTAACCATAACCCGTACCCTAAAACTAACCCTAACCCGAACCCTGACCCTAAAACTAACCCTAACTCTTACACTAACCCTAACCCTAACCCGCACCCTTAACCTAACCCTAACCCGTACCCTAACCCTAACCCCTAAACTAAATCTAGCCCAAACCCTAAACTTAAACTTAACCCTAACCCTAACCCGCACCCTAAACCTAAAGATAACCCAAACCCTAACCATAAACCTTACCCGTACCCTAACCCTAACCCATATCCTAACCCTAACCCTAACCTTAACCGTAACCGTAACCCGTACCCAAACCCTAAAACTAACCCGTATCCTAACCCCAACCCTAACCCTAACCCGTACCATAACCCTATCACTAACCCTAACCCTGACCCTAAACCTAACCCTAACCCATACCCTAACCCTAACCCGCACCTAAACCTAACTCTAACCCGGAACCTAAACCTAACCGTAACCCTAAACTTAACCCGTACACTAACCCTATCCCGTACCCGAAACCTAACCCTAACCCGTAGCCTAACCCTAACCCTAACACTATCCGTACACTAACCCTAACACTAACCCTAACACTAACACTAACCCTAACCCCTACTCTAACCCTAACCCTAACCTTAACCGTAACCCTAACCCGTACCCTAACCTTAACACTAACCCGTACCCTAACACTAACCCTTATCCTAACCCTAAACCTAACCCGTACCCTAACCCTAAACATAACCCTAACCCGTACCCAAAACCTAACCCTAACACGTACCCTAACCCTAACCCTTACCCTAACCCGCACACGAAACCTAACCCTAACCCAAGACCTAACACGTACACTAAACCTATCCCGTACCATAAACTTAACGCTAAACCGTACCGTAAACCAAACACTAACCCTAACCCTAACCCTAACCCTAACCCGTACACTAACACTAACCCGAATCCTAACCCTAACCCTAACCCTAAACGTACCCTAACCCTAACCATAACCCGCATCCTAAACCAAACCCTAACCCTAGACCTAACCCGTACCCTAACCCTAACCCGTACCCTAACACTAACCCCAACCCTAACCCTAACCCATACCATAACCCTAACGCTAACCCTAACCCGTACCCTAAACTGAACTCGTACCATAACCCCAAAACTAACCCTAACCCATACCCTAACACTAACTCTAACCCTTACCCTGACCCTAAACCTAACCCTAACCCGTACACTAACCCTAACCCTAACTCTAACCCGCAACCAAAATTAACCCTAACTAGTACCCTAACCCTAACCCGTAACCTAAACATAACCCAAACACTAAAATTAAACTGTACGCTAACCCTATCCCGTACCCTAAACCTAACACTAAACCGTAACCTAACCCTAAACCTAACCCTAAGCCTAACCCGTACATTAACCCTAACCCTAACCCTAACACTAACCCTACCCCGTACTCTAACCCTAACGCTAACCCTAACCCTCTCCCGTACCCTAACCCTAACCTTAACCCTTTCCCTAACCCTAACACTAACCCTAACCCGTACTCTATCCCTAACCCTAACCCAAACCCTAACCCGTACTGTAACCCTAAACCGTACCATAACCCTAACCATAACCTGTACCCTAACACTAACCCCAACCCCAACCCGAACGCATACCACAAACCTAAGGCTAACCCTAAACCGTACCCTAACCTTAACCCATACCCTAACCCTAAAACTAACCCGTACCCTAACCCCAACCCTAACCCAAACCCGTATCATAACCCTATCCCTAAACTTAACCCTGACCCTAAACCTAACCCTAACCCGTACCCTAACCGTAACCCGCACCTAAACCTAACCCTAACCCATACCCTAACCCTAATCCTAACCTGTAGCCTAACCCTAACCCTAACCCTAAACCTATCCGTACACTAACCCTAACCCTAACACTAACACAAACCCTAACCGTACTCTAACCCTAACCCTAACGCTAAACCTAACACTGAGCCTAACCCTAACCCTAACCCGTAACTTAAACCTAACCCGTACACTAACACTAACACTAACCCTAATCCGTACCCCAAACCTAACCCGAACCATAAATTGTACCCTAACCCTAACCCTAACCCTGACCTAATCCTAAACCTAACCCGTACCCTAAGCCTAACCCATACTCTAATCCTAACCCTAAACCTAACCCTAACGCTAACCCGTACACTAAACCTAACCCTAACCCTTGACCTAACCCGTACCCAACCCTATCCCGAACCCTTATCCTAACACTAACCCATACCCTAGCTAGAAACCTAACCCTAACCCGCACCCTAAACATAACCCTAACCCTAACCCTAACCAAAGCACTTAACCGTACCGTAACCCTAACCCATACCCTAACCCTAACCCTAACCTTAACCGTAACCCTGACCTGTACCCTAACCCTAAAACTAACCCGTACCCTAACCCCAACCCTAACCCTAACCCGTACCATAACCCTATCCCAAACGCTAACCCTGACCGTAAACATAACCCTAACCTGTACCCTAATCCTAACCCTACCTGTAACCCTAACGCTAACCCTCACCTAAACCTAACACTAACCCGTACCCTAACACTAACCCGTAACCTAAACCTAACCTAACACTAAACTTAACCCATACGCTAACCCTATCCTGTACCCTAAACCTAACCCTAACCCGTAACCTAACCCTAACCCTAACCCTAACCCTATCCGTTCACTAACCCTAACACAAACCTAACCCTAACCCTAACCCTAACCCGTACCCTAACCCTAACCCGAACCCTAGCCCTAACCCTAACCCGTAACCTAACCCTACCCGTAGCCTAACCCTAACCCTAAATATAACCCCTAACCCTAACACTAACCCGAACCCTTACCCTAACCCGTACCCTGGTGGTAAACCTAACCCGTACCCTAACAGTAACCCAAACCCGTACTCTAACCCAAACCCTAACCCTAACCCGCACCCTCAATTTAACCCTAACCCTAACCCAAACCATAAACCTTAACCGTAACCTAACCCTAACCCATACCCTAACCATAACCCTAACCTTAACCATAACCCTAACCCACACCCTAACTCTAAAACTAACCCGTACCCTAACTCCAACCTTAACCTTAATACGTACACTAACACTAACCCTAACCCTAACCCTGACCCTAAACCTAACCCTAACCCTTACACTAACCCTAACCCTAACCCTAACCCACACCCTAAATCTAACCCTAACCCGTAACCTAACCTTAACCCGTAACCTAAACCTAACCATAACCCTAAACATAACCCGTACGATAACCCTATGCCGTACCCTAAACCTAAACCTAAACCATATCCTAACCCTAAACCTAACCCTAAGCCTAACCCGTCCATTAACCCTAACCCTAACCATACTCTAACCCTAACACTAACCCTCACCTTAACCCTAACCCGTACTGTAACCGTATACCGTACCATAACCCTAAAAGTAACCCGTAACCTAAACCTAACCCATACCCTAAACCTAAACCTAACCCTAACCCTAACCCTAAACCGTACCCTAAACCTAACCCTAACCCTAAACCGTACCCTAATCCTAACTCTAACCCTGACCCTAACCCTAACCCTAACCCGTACCCTAACCCTAATCCGTACCCTTACCCTAAACCTAACCCTAACCCTAAACCTAACCCTAACCCGTACAGTAACGCTAACCCGTACCCTAACCCTAACCCTAAACCTAAACCTAACCATAACCCTGACCCTAAACCAAAACCTAACCCGTACCCTAACCCTAAACGTAACACTAACCTGTACCCAAACCCTATCCCTAACACGTACCCTAACCCTAACCCCACCCGCACACTAAACCTAACCCTAACCCTAGACCTAAAACGTACACTAACATTATCCCGTAACCCAGCCTTAATCCAAACCCGTACCGTAACCCTAACACTAACCGTAACCCTAACCCTAACCTGTACACTAACCCTAACCCTAACCCTAACCCTAACCCGTACCCTAACCCGTACCCTACCCCTAACCCGTCCCCTAAACCTAAACCTAACCCTAACACTAAACCTAAACCCCTACTATAACCCAAACTCTAAACCTAATCCTAAACCTAACCCTAACTCGTACCGTTAACTTTACCCGTACCCTAACCATAACCCTAACCCTAAACCTAACCGTAACCCTGACCCTATCCCTAACCCTAATGCCGTTCCCTAACCCTAACACTAACCCGCATCCTAAACCTAACCCTAACCCTTGACCTAACCCGTACCCAACCCTATCCCGAACCCTTATCCTAACACTAACCCATACCCTAGCTAGAAACCTAACCCTAACCCGCACCCTAAACCTAACCCTAACCCTAACCCTAACCATAACACTTAACCGTACCGTAACCCTAACCCATACCCTAACCCTAACCCTAACCTTAACCGTAACCCTGACCTGTACCCTAACCCTAAAACTAACCCGTACCCTAACCCCAACCCTAACCCTAACCCGTACCATAACCCTATCCCAAACGCTAACCCTGACCGTAAACATAACCCTAACCTGTACCCTAATCCTAACCCTACCTGTAACCCAAACGCTAACCCTCACCTAAACCTAACACTAACCCGTACCCTAACACTAACCCGTAACCTAAACCTAACCTAACACTAAACTTAACCCATACGCTAACCCTATCCTGTACCCTAAACCTAACCCTAACCCGTAACCTAACCCTAACCCTAACCCTAACCCTATCCGTTCACTAACCCTAACACAAACCTAACCCTAACCCTAAATATAACCCCTAACCCTAACACTAACCCGAACCCTTACCCTAACCCGTACCCTGGTGGTAAACCTAACCCGTACCCTAACAGTAACCCAAACCCGTACTCTAACCCAAACCCTAACCCTAACCCGCACCCTCAATTTAACCCTAACCCTAACCCAAACCATAAACCTTAACCGTAACCTAACCCTAACCCATACCCTAACCATAACCCTAACCTTAACCATAACCCTAACCCACACCCTAACTCTAAAACTAACCGGTACCCTAACCCCAACCTTAACCTTAATACGTACACTAACACTAACCCTAACCCTAACCCTGACCCTAAACCTAACCCTAACCCTTACACTAACCCTAACCCTAACCCTAACCCACACCCTAAACCTAACCCTAACCCGTAACCTAACCTTAACCCGTAACCTAAACCTAACCATAACCCTAAACATAACCCGTACGATAACCCTATGCCGTACCCTAAACCTAAACCTAAACCATATCCTAACCCTAAACCTAACCCTAAGCCTAACCCGTCCATTAACCCTAACCCTAACCATACTCTAACCCTAACACTAACCCTCACCTTAACCCTAACCCGTATGTAACCGTATACCATACCATAACCCTAAAAGTAACCCGTAACCTAAACCTAACCCATAGCCTAAACCTAAACCTAACCCTAACCCTAACCCTAAACCATACCCTAAACCTAACCCTAACCCTAAACCGTACCCTAACCCTAACTCTAACCCTGACCCTAACCCTAACCCGTACCCTAACCCTAATCCGTACCCTTACCCTAAACCTAACCCTAACCCTAAACCTAACCCTAACCCGTACAGTAACGCTAACCCATACCCTAACCCTAACCCTAAACCTAAACCTAACCATAACCCTGACCCTAAACCAAAACCTAACCCGTACCCTAACCCTAAACGTAACACTAACCTGTACCCAAACCCTATCCCTAACACGTACCCTAACCCTAACCCCAACCCGCACACTAAACCTAACCCTAACCCTAGACCTAAAACGTACACTAACATTATCCCGTAACCCAGCCTTAATCCAAACCCGTACCGTAACCCTAACACTAACCGTAACCCTAACCCTAACCCGTACACTAACCCTAACCCTAACCCTAACCCTAACCCTAACCCGTACCCTAACCCGTACCCTACCCCTAACCCGTCCCCTAAACCTAAACCTAACCCTAACACTAAACCTAAACCCCTACTATAACCCAAACTCTAAACCTAATCCTAAACCTAACCCTAACTCGTACTGTTAACTTTACCCGTACCCTAACCATAACCCTAACCCTAAACCTAACCGTAACCCTGACCCTATCCCTAACCCTAATGCCGTTCCCTAACCCTAACACTAACCCGCATCCTAAACCTAAACCTAACCCTAGACCTAACCCGTACCCTAACCCTAACCCGTACCCTAACACAAACCCTTACCCTAACCGAAACGGGTACCCTAACCCTAACCTTTACCCTAATCCTAACCCTAACACTAACCCATACCTAACTCTAACCCGTACCCAAACCCTAACCTTAACACATACCCTAACCCTAACCCTAAACCTAACCCTAACCCGCACACTAAACCTAACTCTAACCCTAGACCTAACACCTACACTAACCCTATTCCATACCCTAAACTTAACCCTTACCCGTACCGTAACCCTAACACTAACCCTAACCCTAACCATAACCCTAACCTGTACACTAACCCTCACCCGTACCCTAAACCTAACCCTAACCCGTACCCTAACCCTACCCGTAGCCTAACCGTAACTATAACCCTAACCCCTACCCTAACCCTAACCCTTACCCTAACTTGTACCCAAACGGTAAACCTGACCCGTACCCTAACACTAAACCAAACCCGTACTCTAACCCTAACCTTAAACGTAACCCTAACCATAACCCGCACCCTAAACTTAACCCTAAACCTAACCCAAACCAAAACCCTTAACCGTAACCTAAACCTAACCCATACCCTAAACCTAACACTAACCTTAACCATAACCGTAACCTGTACCCTAACCCTAAACCTAACCCTAAACCTTACACTAACCCTAACCATAACCCGTACCATAAAACTAACACTAACCCTAACCCACACCCTAAACCTAACCCTAACCTGTACCCTAACCCTAACCCCTAACCTAACCCTAACCCTAACCCTAAACTTAACCCGTACGCTAACCCTATCCCGTACCCTAAACCTAACCCTAACCCGTATCCTAACCCTAACCTAACCCTAAGCCTAACCCGTATATTAACCCTAACCATAACCATAACACTAACCCTACGCCGTACTCTAACCCTAACCCTAAAGCTAACCCTAAACCTAACCCTAACCCGTACCCTAAACCTAACCCTAACCCGAACTTGTACCCTAACTCTAACCATAACGCATACCCTAACCCTAACCCATACCCAAACCCTAACCGTAACCCTAACCCATACCCTAGCACTAATCGAACCCTAACCCTAAGCATAACCCGCACCCTAAACCTAAAACTAACCCTAACCCTAAGCATAACCCTTATCCGTTCCCTAAACCTTACCCATACCCTAACACTAACCATAATATTAACCGTAAACCTAACCCGTACCCTAACCCTAAAACTAACGTGTACCCTAACCCCAACCCTAACCCTAGCCCGTACCATAAACCTATCCCTAACCCTAAACCTGACCCTAAACCTAACCCTAACCCGTACCCTAACCCTAACCCTCACCTAAACCTAACCTTAACCCATACCCTAACACTAACCCATAACCTAAATCTAACCCTAAAACTAAACTTAACCCGTAGACTAAACCTATCCCGTCCCCTAAACCTAACCATTACCCGTACCCTAACCCTAACCCTAACCCTAACCCTATCCGTACACTAAGCCTAACCCTAACCCTAACACTAACCCTAACCCGTACTCTAACCCGAACCCTAACCCTAAACCTAACCCTAACCCGTACGCTACCCCTAACCCGTACCCTAACACTAACCCTTACCCTAACCCTAAACCTAAACCGTACCCTACCCTAAACATAACCCTAACCCGTACCCTAACCCTACCCGTAGCCTAACCGTAACTCTAACCCTAACACCTAACCCTAACCCTAACCCTAACCCTTAACCTAACACGTACCCAAACGTTAAACCTAACCCATACTCTAACACTAACACAAACCCGTACTCTAACCTTAACTCTACCCTAACCCTAACCAGCACCCAAAACTTAACCATAACCCTAACCCAAACCATAACCCTTAACCGTAACCTAACCCTAAACCATACACTAACCCTAACCCTAACCTTAACCGTAACCCTAACTTGTACCCTAACCCTAAAACTAACCCGTACCCTAACCCCAACCCTAACTTTAACACGTACATTAACACTAACCCTAACCCTAACCCTGACCCTAAACTTAACCCTCACCGTACACTAACCCTAACTCAAACCAAACACTAACCCTAACCCGTACTCTAAACTTAACCCTAACCTAACACTAACCATAACCCTAACACTAACCCTAACCAGTACTCTAACCCTAAACGTAAACCTAACACTAACCCTCAGCCCCTACTATAATCCTAAACCTAAACCTAACCCTTACCCTAACCCTAACTCGTACCGTAAACCGAACCTGTACCAAACCCTAAACCTAACCCTAAACCTAACCCTAACCCTGACCCTAACCCTAACCCTAATCCCGTACCCTAACCCTAACACTAACCCTAACCTTAAACCGTACACTAACCATAACCCTAACACATACCCTAACCCTAACCCATAATTAACCCTAACCCAGGGCCTAAATCTTACCCGCACCGTAAACCTAACCCTAACCCTAGACATAACCAGTACCCTAACCCTATCCCATACCCTAACCCTAGTCCTAACCCGTATCCTAACCCTAACACTAACCCTAACCCTAACACTAACCCTAACCCATACAATAACCCTAACCCTAACCCTTACCCGTACCCTAAACCTAACCCGCACTGAAACCTAACCCTAACCGGTACCCTTACCCTAACACGTAACCTAAACCTAACCCTAACCCTAAAATTAACCTGTACACTAACTCTATCCCATTCCTTAAACCTAACCCTAACCCTAGAACTAACACCTACACTAACCCTATCCCGTGCCCTAAACTTAACACTAACCTGTACCGTAAACCTAACACTAACCCTAACCCTAACCCTAACCCGTACACTAACCCTCACCCGAACCCTAACAGGAACCCTAACCCGTACTCTAACCCTACCCGTAGCCTAACCGTAACTCTAACACTAACCCCTAACCCTAACCCTAACCCTAAACCTTACCCTAACCTGTACCCAAACGGTAAACCTGACCCGTACCCTAACACTAAACCAAACCCGTACTCTAACCCTAACCCTAATCCTAACCCTAACACTAACCCGCACCCTAAACTTAACCCTAAACCTAACCCAAACCATAACCCTTAACCGTAACCTAACCCTAACCCATACCGTAAACCTAACCCTAACCTTAGCCATAACAGTAACCCGTACACTAACCCTAAACCTAGCCCTAAAACTTACACTAACCCTAACCATAACCCGTACCCTAAAACTAACCCTAACCCTATCCCTGACCCTAAACCTAACCCTAACCCTTACACTAACCCTAACCCTAACCTGCACCCAAACCTAAACCTAACCCGTACCCTAACCCTAACCCCTAACCTAAACCTAACCCTAACCCTAAACTTAACCCGTACGCTAACCCTATCCCGTACCCTAAACCTAACCCTAACCCATATCCTAACCCTAACCTAACCCTAAGCCTAACCCGTACATTAACCCTAACCTTAACCATAACACTAACCCTACCCCGTTATCTAACCCTAACCCTAAACCTAACCCTAAACCTAACCCTAACCCGTACCCTAAACCTAAACCTAAACCTAACTTGTACCCTAACCCTAACCCTAACCCGTACCCTAACCCTAACCCGTACCCAAACCCTAACCATAACCTAACCCATAACCTAGCGCTAACCCTAACCCTAACCCTAAGAATAACCCGCACCCTAAACCTAAACCAAACCTAACCCTAACCATAACCCTTACCAGTACCCTAAACCTAACACATACCCTACCACTAACCCTACCCTTAACCGTAACCCTAACTCGAACCCTAACCCTAAAACTAACCTGTACCCTAACCCCAACCCTAACCCTAGCCCGTACCATAAACCTATCCCTAACCATAACCCTGACTCTGAACCTAACCCTAACCCATACCCTAAACCTAACCCGCACCTAAACCTAAACCTAACACATACCTAACCCTAACCTGTAACCTAAATCTAAACCTAAACCAAAACTTAACCCTTACACTAACCCTATCCCATCCCCTAAACCTAACCCTCACCCGTACCCTAACCCTAACCCTAACCCTATCCATACACTAACCCTAACCCTAACACTAACACTAACCCTAACCCGTACTCTAACCCTAACCTTAACCCTAAACCTAACCCTAACCTGTACTCTACCCCTAACCCGTACCCTAACACTAACCATTACCCTAACCCTAAACCTAAACCGTACCCTACCCTAATCGTAACCCTAACCCGTACCAAAACCCTAACCCTAACACATACCCTATCCCTAACCCTAACCCTAACCCGCACACTAAACCTAACCCTAACCCTAGACCTAACACCTACACTAACCCTATCCCGTACCCTAACCTTACCCTAACCCGTACCGTAACCCTAACACTAACCCCAACCCTAACCCTAACCCACACCCGTACTCTAATCCTAACCCTAACCCTAACCCTAACACTAACCCGTACCCTAACCCTACCCGTAGCCCAACCCTAAATCTAACCCTAACCCCTACCCTAACCCTAACCCTTAACCTAACACGTACTCAAACGATAAACCTAACACGTACCCTAACACTAACCCAAACCCGTACTCTAAACCTAACCCTAACCCTAACCCTAACCAGCACCCAAAACTTAACCATAACCCTAACCCAAACCATAACCCTTAACCGTAACCTAACCCTAAACCATACACTAACCCTAACCCTAACCTTAACCGTAACCCTAATTCGTACCCTAACCCTAAAACTAACCCGTACCCTAACCCCAACCCTAACCTTAACGCGTACACTAACACTAACCCTAACCCTAACCCTGACCCTAAACCTAACCCTAACTGTACACTAACCCTAACTCAAACCAAACACTAACCCTAACCCGTACTCTAAACTTAACCCTAACCTAACACTAACCATAACCCTAACACTAACCCTAACCAGTACTCTAACCCTAAATGTAAACCTAACACTAACCCTCAGCCCCTACTATAATCCTAACCCTAAACCTAACCCTTACCCAAACCCTAACTCTTACCGTAACCCGAACCTGTACCAAACCCTAAACCTAACCCTAAACCTAACCCTAACCCTGACCCTAACCCTAACCCTAATCCCGTACCCTAACCCTAACCCTAATCCGCATCCTAAACCTAACCCTAAACCTAGACCTAACCCGTAGCCTAACCCTAACCTGTACCCTAACACTAACCCGTACCCTAACCCTAACACTAACCCTAACCTTAAACCGTACACTAACCATAACCCTAACACATACCCTAACCCTAACCCATAATTAACCCTAACCCAGGGCCTAAATCTTACCCGCACCGTAAACCTAACCCTAACCCTAGACATAACCAGTACCCTAACCCTATCCCATACCCTAACCCTAGTCCTAACCCGTATCCTAACCCTAACACTAACCCTAACCCATACAATAACCCTAACCCTAACCCTTACCCGTACCCTAACCCTAACCCGCTCTGAAACCGAACCCTAACCGGTACCCTTACCCTAACACGTAACCTAAACCTAACCCTAACCCTAAAATTAACCTGTACACTAACTCTATCCCATACCTTAAACCTAACCCTAACCCTAGAACTAACACCTACACTAATCCTATCCTGTGCCCTAAACTTAACACTAACCCGTACCGTAAACCTAACACTAACCCTAACCCTAACACTAACCCGTACCCTAACCCTACCCGTAGCCCAACCCTAAATCTAACCCTAACCCCTAACCCTAACCCTAACCCTTAACCTAACACGTACTCAAACGGTAAACCTAACACGTACCCTAACACTAACCCAAACCCGTACTCTAAACCTAACCCTAACCCTAACCCTAACCAGCACCCAAAACTTAACCATAACCCTAACCCAAACCATAACCCTTAACCGTAACCTAACCCTAAACCATACACTAACCCTAACCCTAACCTTAACCGTAACCCTAATTCGTACCCTAACCCTAAAACTAACCCGTACCCTAACCCCAACCCTAACCTTAACGCGTACACTAACACTAACCCTAACCCTAACCCTGACCCTAAACCTAACCCTAACTGTACACTAACCCTAACTCAAACCAAACACTAACCCTAACCCGTACTCTAAACTTAACCCTAACCTAACACTAACCATAACCCTAACACTAACCCTAACCAGTACTCTAACCCTAAATGTAAACCTAACACTAACCCTCAGCCCCTACTATAATCCTAACCCTAAACCTAACCCTTACCCAAACCCTAACTCGTACCGTAACCCGAACCTGTACCAAACCCTAAACCTAACCCTAAACCTAACCCTAACCCTGACCCTAACCCTAACCCTAATCCCGTACCCTAACCCTAACCCTAATCCGCATCCTAAACCTAACCCTAAACCTAGACCTAACCCGTAGCCTAACCCTAACCTGTACCCTAACACTAACCTGTACCCTAACCCTAACACTAACCCTAACCTTAAACCGTACACTAACCATAACCCTAACACATACCCTAACCCTAACCCATAATTAACCCTAACCCAGGGCCTAAATCTTACCCGCACCGTAAACCTAACCCTAACCCTAGACATAACCAGTACCCTAACCCTATCCCATACCCTAACCCTAGTCCTAACCCGTATCCTAACCCTAACACTAACCCTAACCCATACAATAACCCTAACCCTAACCCTTACCCGTACCCTAACCCTAACCCGCTCTGAAACCGAACCCTAACCGGTACCCTTACCCTAACACGTAACCTAAACCTAACCCTAACCCTAAAATTAACCTGTACACTAACTCTATCCCATACCTTAAACCTAACCCTAACCCTAGAACTAACACCTACACTAATCCTATCCTGTGCCCTAAACTTAACACTAACCCGTACCGTAAACCTAACACTAACCCTAACCCTAACCCTAACCCGTACACTAACCCTCACCCGAACCCTAACAGGAACCCTAACCCGTACTCTAACCCTACCCATAGCCTAACCGAACCTCTAACACTAACCCCTAACCCTAACCCTAACCCTTACCCTAACCTGTACCCAAACTGTAAACCTGACCCGTACCCTAACACTAAACCAAACCCGTACTCTAACCCTAAACCTAAACCTAACCCTAAACCTAACCCGCACCCTAAACTTAACCCTAAACCTAACCCAAACCATAACCCTTAACCGTAACCTAATCCTAACCCATACCCTAAACCTAACCCTAACCTTAAACATAACTGTAACCCGTACCCTAACCCTAAAACTAACCCTAAAACTACACTAACCCTAACCATAACCCGTACCCTAAAACCAACCCTAACCCTAACCCTGAGCCTAAACCTAACCCTAACCCTTACACTAACCCTAACCCTAACCTGCACCCAAACCTAAACCTAACCCGTACCCTAACCCTAACCCCTAACCTAAACCTAACCCTAACCCTAAACTTAACCCGTACGCTAACCCTATCCCGTACCCTAAACCTAACCCTAACCCGTATCCTAACCCTAACCTAACCCTAAGCCTAACCCGTACATTAACCCTAACCTTAACCATAACACTAACCCTACCACGTTATCTAACCCTAACCCTAAACCTAACTCTAAACCTAACCCTAACCCGTACCCTAAACCTAAACCTAAACCTAACTTGTACCCTAACCCTAACCCTAACCCGTACCCTAACCCTAACCCGTACCCAAACCCTAACCATAACCTAACCCATAACCTAGCGCTAACCCTAACCCTAACCCTAAGAATAACCCGCACCCTAAACCTAAACCTAACCCTAACCCTAACCATAACCCTTACCCATACCCTAAACCTAACACATACCCTAGCACTAACCTTACCCTTAACCGTAACCCTAACCCGCACCCTAACCCTAAAACTAACCTGTACCCTAACCCCAACCCTAATGCTAGCCCGTACCAAAAACCTATCCCTAACCATAACCCTGACCCTAAACCTAACCCTAACCCATACCCTAAACCTAACCCGCACCTAAACCTAAACCTAACACGTACCTAACCCTAACCCGTAACCTAAATCTAACCCTAAACTTAAACTTAACCCGTACACTAACCCTATCCCATCCCCTAAACCTAACCCTCACCCGTGCCCTAACCCTAACCCTAACCCTATCCGTACACTAACCCTAACCCTAACACTAACACTAACCCTAACCCGTACTCTAACCCTAACCCTAACCCTAAACCTAACCCTAACCCGTACTCTACCCCTAACACGTACCCTAACACTAACCATTACCCTAACCCTAAACCTAACCCGTACCCTACCCTAATCGTAACCCTAACCCGTACCAAAACCCTAACCTTAACACATACCCTATCCCTAACCCTAACCCTAACCCTAACCCGCACACTAAACCTAACCCTAACCCTAGACCTAACACCTACACTAACCCTATCCCGTACCCTAACCTTAACCCTATCCCGTACCATAACCCTAACACTAACCCCAACCCTAACCCTAACCCAAACCCGTACACTAATCCTAACCCTAACCCTAACCCTAACACTAACCCGTACCCTAACCCTTCCCGTAGCCTAACCCTAACTCTAACCCTAACCCCTAACCCTAACCCTAACCCTTAACCTAACACGTACTCAAACGGTAAACCTAACACGTACCCTAACACTAACCCAAACCCGTACTCTAACCCTAACCCTAACCCTAACCCTAACCCGCACCCTAAATTTAACCCTAACCCTAACCCAAACCATAACCCTTAACCGTAACCTAACCCTAACCCATACCCTAACCCTAACCCTAACCTTAACCGTAACCCTAACTCTTACCTTAACCCTAAAACTAACCCGTACCCTAACCCCAACCCTAACCTTAACGCGTACACTAACACTAACCCTAAACCTAACCCTACCCTAAACCTCACCCTAACCGTACACTAACCCTAACCCTAACCCTAACACTAACCATAACCCTAACACTAAACCTAACCAGTACTCTAACCCTGAAAGTAACCCTAACACTAACCCTAACCCCCTACTATAATCCTAACCCTAACCCTAACCCTTACCCTAACCCTAACTCGTACCGTAACCAGAACCCATACCCACCCTAACCCTAAACCTAAACCTAACCCTAACTCTGACCCTAACCCTAACCCTAATCCCATACCCTAAACCTAACCCTAACCCACATCCTAAACCTAACCCTAAACCTAGACCTAACCCGTAGCCTAACCCTAACCCGTACCCTAACACTAACCCATACCCTCAACCTAACCCTAACCCGCATCCTAAACCTAATCCTAAACCTAGAACTAACCCATAGCATAACCCTAACCCGTACCCTAACACTAAACCGTACCCTAAACCTAACACTAACCCTAACCCAAACCCGTACACTAACGATAACCCTAACCCATACCCTAACCCTAACCCGTACCTAATCCTAACCCAGGGCTTAACACTAACACGCACTGTAAACCTAACCCTAACCCTAGACATAACCCGAACCCTAACCCTATCCCGTACCCTAACCTTAGTCCTAACCCGTATCCTAACCCTAACACTAACCCTAAACCTAAAACTAACCCTAACCCATACACTAACCCTAACCCGAACCCTAACTCTAACCCTAACTCGTACCCTAAGCCTACCCGTAGCCTAACCCTAACCCTAACCCTAACCCCTAACACTAACCCTAACCCTAACCCTTACCCTAACCCGTACCCAAACGGTAAACCTAACTCGTACCCTAACACTAAAACAAAACCGTACTCTAACGCTAACCCTAACCCTAAACCTAACCCTAACCCGCACCCTAAACTTAACCCCAACCCTACCCCAAACCATAACACTGAACCGTAACCTAACCCTAAACCATACCCTAACCCTAATCCTAAACTTAACCATAACCCTAACCCCTACCCGAACCCTAAAACTAACCCGTACCCTAATCCCAACCCTAACCCTAACCCGTACCCTAACACTAACCCTAACCTTAACCTGTACCCTAACCCATATAATAAACCTAGCCCTAAACCTATCCTGAAACCTAACCCATACCCTACCCCTACCCCTAACCCGTACCCTATCCCTAACCCGTACCCAAACCTAACCCTAACCCCTAAACCTAACCCTAAACCGTACCCTAAACATAACCCTAAACCTAACCCGTACCCTAACCTGTACCCGTACCCTAAACCTAACCCTAAATCTACTTCATACCCTATCCCTAACCCTAACAGTGACCCTAATCCTAACCCTAACCCGTACCCTAACCCTAACACTAACCCTAACCCTAACCCTAAACCGTACACTAACCCTAACCATAACCCGTAACCTAACCCTAACACTAACCCTAACCCTAACCCGATGCCTAACCCTAACCCACACCCTAAACCTAACCCTAACCCTAGACCTAACCCATACCCTAACCCTATCCCGTACACTAAACCTAACGCTAAACCGTACCATAACCCTAACACTAACACTAACCCTAATCCTAACCCTATCCCGTACACTAACCCTAACCCTAACCCATACCCGTACCCTAACCCTAACCCGTAGCCTAACCCTAACAGTAACCCTAATCCCTAACCCTACCATAACACTAACCCTTACCCTAACCCGTACCCAAAAGTTAAACCTAACCCGTACCCTAACACTAACACAAATCCGTATCCTAACCCTAACCCGTACCGTTACCCGTACCTTAAACCTAACCCTAACCCGTACCCAAACCCGTACACTAACACTAACCCTAACCTGTACCCTAACACGTAGCATAAACCTAACACTAACCCTAACCCGTACCCTAAACCTAACCCAAACCTTAACTCGTACCGTAACCCTAACCCTAACCCTGACCCTAACCCTAACCCTAACCCGTACCCTAACCCGTACCCTAACCCTAACCCGTCCCCTAACCCTAAACCTAACCCTAACACTAAACCTAACCCCCTACTATAACCCAAACCCTAAACCTAACCCTAAACCTAACCCTAACTCGTACCGTTAACTTTACCCGTACCCTAAACATAACCCTAACCCTAAACCTAACCGTAATCCTGACCCTAACCCTAACCCTCATAGCGTACCCTAACCCTAACACTAACCTGCATCCTAAACCTAACCCTAACCCTAGACCTAACCCGTAGCCTAACCCTAACCCGTACCCTAACACAAACCCTTACCCTAACCCAAACCCGTACCCTAACCCTAACCTTTACCCTAATCCTAACCCTAACACTAACCCATACCAAACCCTAACCCATACCCTAACCCTAACCCTACATACCCTAACCCTAACCCTAAACCTAACCCTAACCCGCACACTAAACCTAACCCTAACCCTAGACCTAACACCTACACTAACCCTATTCCATACTCTAAACTTAACCCTTACCCGTACTGTAACCCTAACACTAACCCTAAACCTAACCATAACCCTAATCCGTACACTAACCCTCACCCGAACCCTAAACCTAACCCTAACTTGTACCCTAACCCGACCCGTAGCCTAACCGTAACTCTAACCCTAACCCCTAACCCTAACCCTAACCTTAACCCTTACCCTAACCTGTACCCAAACGGTAAACCTGACCCGTACCCTAACACTAAACCAAAGCCGTACTCTAACCCTAACCCTAAACGTAACCCTAACCATAACCCGCACCCTAAACTTAACCCTAAACCTAACCCAAACCAAAACCCTTAACCATAACCTAACCCTAACCCATACCCTAAACCTAACACTAACCTTAACCATAACCGTAACCCATACCCTAACCCTAAACCTAACCCTAAACCTTACACTAACCCTAACCGTAACCCGTACCCTAAAACTAACCCTAACCCTAACCCGCACCCTAAACCTAACCCTAAACCGTACCCTAACCCTAACCCCTAACCTAACCCTAACCCTAACCCTAAACTTAACCCGTACGCTAACCCTATCCCATACCCTAAACCTAACCCTAACCCGTATCCTAACCCTAACCTAAACCTAAGCCTAACCCGTATATTAAACCTAACCATAACCATAACACTAACCCTACGCCGTACTCTAACCCTAACTCTAAATCTAACACTAAACCTAACCCTAACCCGTACCCTAAACCTAACCCTAACCCGAACTTGTACCCTAACTCTAACCCTAACCCATACCCTAACCCTAACCCGTACCCAAACCCTAACCATAACCCTAACCCATACCCTAGCGCTAACCCTAACCCTAACCCTAAGCATAACCCGCACCCTAAACCTAAACCTAACCCTAACCCTAACCATAACCCTTATCCGTACCCTAAACCTTACCCATACCCTAACACTAACCCTAATATTAACCGTAACCCTAAGCCATACCCTAACCCTAAAACTAACCTGTACCCTAACCCCAACCCTAACCCTAGCCCGTACCATAAACCTATCCCTAACCCTAAACCTGACCCTAAACCTAACCCTAACCCGTACCCTAACCCTAACCCTCACCTAAACCTAACCTTAACCCATACCCTAACACTAACCCATAACCTAAATCTAACCCTAACCTAAACTTAACCTGTAGACTAAACCTATCCCGTCCCCTAAACCTAATCCTTACCCGTACCCTAACCCTAACCCTAACCCTAACCCTATCCGTACACTAACCCTAACCCTAACACTAACACTAACCCGTACCCTAACACTAACCCTTACCCTAACCCTAAACCTAACCCGTACTCTACCCTAAACATAACCCTAACCCATACCCTAACCCTACCCGTAGCCTAACTGTAACTCTAACCCTAACCCCTAACCCTAACCCTAACTTTAACCCTTAACCTAACACGTACCCAAACGTTAAACCTAACCCATACCCTAACACTAACCCAAACCCGTACTCTAACTCTAACTCTACCCTAACCCTAACCAGCACCCAAAACTTAACCCTAACCCTAACCCAAACCATAACCCTTAACCGTAACCTAACCCTAAACCATACCCTAACCCTAACCCTAACCTTAACCGTAACCCTAACTCGTACCCTAACCCTAAAACTAACCCGTACCCTAACCCCAACCCTAACCTTAACGCGTAAACTAACACTAACCCTAACCCTAACCCTGACCCTAAACCTAACCCTAACCGTACACTAACCCTAACCCAAACCCTAACACTAACCCTAACCCGTACTCTAAACTTAACACTAACCTAACACTAACCATAACCCTAACACTAACCCTAACCAGTACTCTAACCCTAAACGTAAACCTAACACTAACCCTCACCCCCTACGATAATCCTAACCCTAAACCTAACCCTTACCCTAACCCTAACTCGTACCGTAACCCGAAATTGTACCAATCCCTAAACCTAACCCTAACCCTGACCCTAACCCTAACCCTAATCCCGTACCCTAACCCTAACCCTAATCTGCATCCTAAACCTAACCCTAAACCTAGACCTAACCCATAGCCTAACCCAAACCCGTACCCTAACACTAACCCGTACCCTAACCCTAACACTAACCCTAACCTTAAACCGTACACTAACCCTAACCCTAACACATACCCTAACCCTAACCCATAATTAACCCTAACCCAGGGCCTAAATCTTACCCGCACCGTAAACCTAACCCTAACCCTAGACATAACCCGTACCATAACCCTATCCCGTACCCTAACCTAGTCCAGACCCGTATTCTAACCCTAACACTAATCCTAACCCTAACACTAACCCTAACCCATACAATAACCCTAACCCTAACCCTTACCCGTACCCTAACCCTAACCCGCACCGAAAACTAACCCTAACCGGTACCATTACCCTAACCCGTAACCTAAACCTAACCCTAACCCTAAAATTAACCTGTACACTAACCCTATCCCATACCCTAAACCTAACCCTAACCCGTACCCTAACCCTAACTCTAACCCTTACCTTATCCGTACACTAACCCTAACCCTAACCCTAACAGTAACCCGAACCCGTACTCTAACACTAACCCTAAACCTAACCTAAACCTAACCCGTATTCTAACCCTAACCCGTATCCTAACACTAACCCTTACACTAAACCTAAACCTACCCCGTACCCTAACCCTAAATGGAACCCTAACCCGTACCCAAACCCTAAGCCTAACACGTACCCTAACCCTAACCGTAACCCGCACACTAAACCTAACCCTAACCCTACACCTAACACGTACACTAACCCTATCCCATACCGTAAACTTAACCCTAACCCGTCCCGTAAACCTAACACTAAAAATAACCCTAACCCTAACCCTAACCCGTATACTAACTCTAACCCGAACCCTAACTCTAACCTTAACCCATACCCTAAGCCTACCCGTAACCTAACCCTAACCCTAACCCTAACCCCTAACCCTAACCCTAACCCTAACCCTTTACCTAACCCATACCCAAACAGTAAACCTAACCCATACCCTAACACTAACCCAAAACCGTACTCTAATGCTAACCCTAACCCTAACCCTAAACCGCACCCTAAACTTAACCCTAACCCTATCCCAAACCATAACCCTAAACCGTAACCTAACGCTAACCCATACCCTAACCCTATCCCTAACCTTAACCATAACCCTAAACCGTACCCTAACCCTAAAACTAACCCGTACCCTAATCCCAACCCTAAACCTAACCCGTACCCTAACACTAACTCTAACCCTAACCTGTACCTTAAACCATACCATAAACCTAGCCCTAACCCGAACCCGAAACCTAACCCATACCCTACCCCTACTCCTAACCCATACCCTATCCCTAACCCATACCCAAACCTAACACTAACCCCTAAACCTAACCCTAAACCGTACCCTAAACCTAACCCTAAACCTAACTCGTACTCTACCCCTAAGCCTAACCCTGACCCTAAACCTAAACCTAACCCGTACCCTAACCCTAACCCGTACCCTAACCTAACCCTAACCCTAACTCGTACCCTATCCCTAACTCTAACCGTGACCCTAACCCTAACCCTAACCCGTACTCTAACCCTAACACTAACCCTAACCCTAACCCTAACCGTAAGCCGTACACTAACCCTAACCCTAACCCGTACCCTAACCCTAACACTAACCCTAACCCTAACCCGATGCCTAACCCTAACCCACTTCCTAAACCTAACCCTAAACCTAGACCTAACCCATACCCTAACCCTATCCCGTACACTAACCCTAACGCTAACCCGTACCATAAAACTAACACTAACACTAACCCTAATCCTAACCCTATCCCGTACACTAACCCTAACCCTAAACCTAACCCGTACCCTAACCCTAACCGGTAGCCTAACCCTAACACTAACCCTAACCCACAACCCTACCATAACCCTAACCCTTGCCCTAACCCGTACCCAAACGTTAAACCTAACCCGTACCCTAACACTAACACAAACCCGTACCCTAACCCGTACCCTAACCCTAACCCGTACCATTACCCGTACCTTAAACCTAACCCTAACCCGTACCCAAACCCGTACACTAACCCTAACCCTAAACTGTACCCTAACACGTAGCATAACCCTAACCCTAACCCTAACCCTAAACCTAACCCATAACCTACGCCTAACCCTAACCGTACCCTAACCCTAACCCTAAACCCTAACACTAACCCTAACCCGTACCCTAAAGCTAACCCTAAACTTAACTCGTACCCTAACCCTAACCCTGATCCTAACCCTAACACGTACCCTAAACCGTACCCTAACCCTAACCCATCCCTAAACCTAAACCTAACCCTACCACTAACCCTAACCCCCTACTATAACCCAAACCCTAAAACTAACCCTAAACCTAACCCTAACTCATACCGTACACTTTACCCGTACTCTAACCGTAAACCTAACCCTAAACCTAACCGTAACCCTGACCCTAACCCTAACCCTAACACTAACCCATACACTAACCCTCACCCGAACCCTAATCCTAACCCTAACCCGTACCCTAACCCTACCCGTAGCCTAACCATAACTTTAACCCTAACCCCTAACCCTAACCCTAACCCTAACCCTTACCCTAACCCGTACCCAAACGGTAAACCTGACCTGTGCCCTAACACTAAACCAAACCCGGACTCTAACCCTAACCCTAAACCTAACCCTAACCCTAACCCGCACCCTAAACTTAACCCTAAACCTAACCCAAAACATAACCCTTAACCGTAACCTAACCCTAACCCATACCCTAAACCTAACCCTAACCTTAACCATAACCGTAATCCATACCCTAACCCTAAACCTAACCCTAAAACTTACACTAACCCTAACCATAACCCGTACCCTAAAACTAACCCTAACCCTAACCCTGAACCTAAAACTAACCCTAACTCTTACACTAACCTTAACCCTAACCCGCACCCTAAACCTAACCCTAACCCATACCCTAACCCTAACCCCTAAACTAAATCTAGCCCTAACCCTAAACTTAAACCTAACCCGTACCCTAACCCGTACCCTAACCCTAACCCGTACCCTAACCCTAAACCTAAACCTAACCCTGACCCTAAACCTAACGTTATCACTTACACTAACCCTAACCCTAACCCGCACCTAAACCTAACCCTAACACGGAACCTAAACCTAACTTTAACCCTAAACTTAACCCGTACACTAACCCTATCCCGTACCCGAAACCTAACCCTAACCCGTAGCCTAACCCTAACCCTAACACTATCCGTACACTAACCCTAACACTAACCCTAACACTAACACTAACCCTAACCCCTACTCTAACCCTAACCCTAACCTTAACCGTAACCCTAACCCGTACCCTAACCCTAACACTAACCCGTACCCTAACACTAACCCTTATCCTAACCCTAAACCTAACCCGTACCCTAACGCTAAACATAACCCTAACCCGTACCCAAAACCTAACCCTAACACGTACCCTAACCCTAACCCTTACCCTAACCCGCACACTAAACCTAACCCTAACCCTAGACCTAACACGTACACTAAACCTATCCCGTACCATAAACTTAACGCTAAACCGTACCGTAAACCAAACACTAACCCTAACCCTAACCCTAACCTGTACACTAACACTAACCCGAATCCTAACCCTAACCCTAACCCTAAACGTACCCTAACCCTAACCATAACCCGCATCCTAAACCAAAACCTAACCCTAGACCTAACCCGTACCCTAACCCTAACCTCTACCCTAACACCAAAACTAACCCTAACCCATACCCTAACACTAACCCTAACCCTTACCCTGACCCTAAACCTAACCCTAACCCGTACACTAACCCTAACCCTAACTCTAACCCGCAACCAAAATTAACCCTAACCAGTACCCTAACCCTAACCCGTAACCTAAACATAACCCAAACCCTAAAATTAACCTGTACACTAACCCTATCCCGTACCCTAAACCTAACACTAAACCGTAACAAACCCTAAACCTAACCCTAAGCCTAACCCATACATTAACCCTAACCCTAACCCTAACACTAACCCTACCCCGTACTCTAACCCTAACGCTAACCCTAACCCTCTCCCATACCCTAACCCTAACCTTAACCCTTTTCCTAACCCTAACAGTAACCCTAACCCGTACTCTATCCCTAACCCTAACCCAAACCCTAACCCGTATGTAACCCTAAACCGTACCATAACCCTTACCCTAACCCGTACCCTAACACTAACCCCAACCCTAACCCGAACCCATACCACAACCCTAAGGCTAACCCTAACCCGTACCCTAACCCTAAACCATACCCTAACCCTAAAACTAACCCGTACCCTAACCCCAACCCTAACCCTAACCCGTATCATAACCCTATCCCTAACCTTAACCCTGACCCTAAACCTAACCCTAACCCGTACCCTAACTGTAACCCGCACCTAAACCTAACCCTAACACGTACCCTAACCCTAATCCTAACCTGTAGCCTAATCCTAACCCTAACCCTAAACCTATCCGTACACTAACCCTAACCCTAACACTAACACAAACCCTAACCGTACTCTAACCCTAACCCTAACGCTAAACCTAACACTGAGCCTAACCCTAACCCTAACCTATAACTTAAACCTAACCCGTACACTAACACTAACACTAACACTAACCCTAATCCGTACCCCAAACCTAACCCTAACCATAAATTGTACCCTAACCCTAACCCTAACCCTGACTTAATCCTAATCCTAACCCGTACCCTAAGCCTAACCCATACTCTAATCCTAACCCTAAACCTAACCCTAACCCTAACCCGTACACTAAACCTAACCCTAACCCTTGACCTAACCCGTACCCAACCCTATCCCGAACCCTTACCCTAACACTAACCCATAACCTAGCTAGAACCCTAACCCTAACCCGCACCCTAAACCTAACCATAACCCTAACCCTAGCCATAACACTTAACCGTACCGTAACCCTAACCCATAACCTAACCCTAACCCTAACCTTAACCGTAACCCTGACCTGTACCCTAACCCTAAAACTAACCCGTACCCTAACCCCAACCCTAACCCTAACCCGTACCATAACCCTATCCCAAACGCTAACCCTGACCGTAAACATAACCCTAACCTGTACCCTAATCCTAACCCTACCCGTAACCCTAACGCTAACCCTCACCTAAACCTAACCCTAACCCGTACCCTAACAATAACCCGTAACCTGAACCTAACCTAACACTAAACTTAACCCATACGCTAACCCTATCCTGTACCCTAAACCTAACCCTAACCCGTAACCTAACCCTAACCCTAACCCTAACCGTATCCGTTCACTAACCCTAACACAAACCTAACCCTAACCCTAACCCTAACCCGTACCCTAACCCTAACCCGAACCCTAGCCCTAACCCTAACCCGTAACCTAACCCTACCCGTAGCCTAACCCTAACCCTAAATATAACCCCAAACCCTAACACTAACCCGAACCCTACCCTAACCCGTACCCTGGCGGTAAACCTAACCCGTACCCTAACAGTAACCCAAACCCGTACTCTAACCCGAACCCTAACCCTAACCCGCACCCTCAATTTAACCCTAACCCTAACCCAAACCATAAACCTTAACCGTAACCTAACCCTAACCCATACCCTAACCATAACCCTAACCTTAACCATAACCCTAACCCACACCCTAACTCTAAAACTAACCCGTACCCTAACCCCAACCTTAACCTTAATACGTACACTAACACTAACCCTAACCCTAACCCTGACCCTAAACCTAACCCTAACCCTTACACTAACCCTAACCCTAACCCTAACCCACACCCTAAACCTAACCCTAACCCGTACCCTCACCCTAACCCGTAACCTAAACCTAACCGTAACCCTAAACATAACCCGTACGATAACCCTATGCTGTACCCTAAACCTAAACCTAAACCATATCCTAACCCTAAACCTAACCCTAAGTCTAACCCGTCCATTAACCCTAACCCTAACCATACTCTAACCCTAACACTAACCCTCACCTTAACCCTAACCCGTACTGTAACCCTATACCGTACCATAACCCTAAAACTAACCCGTAACCTAAACCTAACCCATACCCTAAACCTAACCCGAACCCTAACCCTAACCCTAACCCTAACCCGTACCCTAACCCGTACCCTAACCCTAACCCGTCCCCTAACCCTAAACCTAACCCTAACACTAAACCTAAACCCCTACTATAACCCAAACTGTAAACATAACCCTAAACCTAACCCTAACTCGTACTGTTAACTTTACCCGTACCCTAACCGTAACCCTAACCCTAAACCTAACCGTAACCCTGACCCTATCCCTAACCCTAATGCCGTACCCTAACCCTAACCCTAACCCGCATCCTAAACCTAACCCTAACCCTAGACCTAACCCGTACCCTAACCCTAACCCGTACCCTAACACAAACCCTTACCCTAACCCAAACCCGTACCATAACCCTAACCTTTACCCTAATCCTAACCCTAACACTAACCCATACCTAACTCTAACCCGTACCCAAACCCTAACCTTAACACATACCCTAACCCTAACCCTAAACCTAACCCTAACCCGCACACTAAACCTAACCCTAACCCTAGACCTAACACCTACACTAACCCTATTCCATACCCTAAACTTAACCCTTACCCGTACTGTAACCCTAACACTAACCCTAACCCTAACCATAACCCTAACCTGTACACTAACCCTCACCCGTACCCTAAACCTAACCCTAACCTGTACCCTAACCCTACCCGTAGCCTAACCATAACTCTAACCCTAACCCCTAACCCTAACCCTAACCCTAACCCTAACCCTAACCCTAACCTGTACCCAAACGGTAAACCTGACCCGTAACCTAACACTAAACCAAACCCGTACTCTAACCCTAACCTTAAACGTAACCCTAACCATAACCCGCACCCTAAACTTAACCCTAAACCTAACCCAAACCAAAACCCTTAACCATAACCTAACCCTAACCCATACCCTAAACCTAACACTAACCTTAACCATAACCGTAACCCGTACCCTAACCCTAAACCTAACCCTAAACCTTACACTAACCCTAACCATAACCCGTACCCTAAAACTAACCCTAACCCTAACCCGCACCCTAAACCTAACCCTAACCTGTACCCTAACCCTAACCCCTAACCTAACCCTAACCCTAACCCTAAACTTAACCCGTATGCTAACCCTATCCCGTACCCTAAACCTAACCCTAACCCGTATCCTAACCCTAACCTAACCCTAAGCCTAACCCGTATATTAACCCTAACCATAACCATAACACTAACCCTACGCCGTACTCTAACCCTAACCCTAAAGCTAACCCTAAACCTAACCCTAACCCATACCCTAAACCTAACCCTAACCCGAACTTGTACCCTAACTCTAACCCTAACCCATACCCTAACCCTAACCCATACCCAAACCCTAACCATAACCCTAACCCATACCCTAGCGCTAACCCGAACCCTAACCCTAAGCATAACCCGCACCCTAAACCTAAACCTAACCCTAACCCTAACCATAACCCTTATCCGTTCCCTAAACCTTACCCATACCCTAACACTAACCATAATATTAAACGTAACCATAGCCCGTACCCTAACCCTAAAAATAACCTGTACCCTAACCCCAACCCTAACCCTAGCCCGTACCATAAACCTATCCCTAACCCTAAACCTGACCCTAAACCTAACCCTAACCCGTACCCTAACCCTAACCCTCACCTAAACCTAACCTTAACCCATACCCTAACACTAACCCATAACCTAAATCTAACCCTAACCCTAAACTTAACCCGTAGACTAAACCTATCCCGTCCCCTAAACCTAACCCTTACCTGTACCCTAACCCTAACCCTAACCTTAACCCTATCCGTACACTAACCCTAACCCTAACCCTAACACTAACCCTAACCCGTACTCTAACCCGAACCCTAACCCTAAACCTAACCCTAACCCGTACGCTACCCCTAACCCGTACCCTAACACTAACCCTTACCCTAACCCTAAACCTAACCCATACCCTACCCTAAACATAACCCTAACCCGTACCCTAACCCTACCCGTAGCCTAACCGTAACTCTAACCCTAACACCTAACCCTAACACTAACCCTAACCCTTAACCTAACACGTACCAAAACGTTAAACCTAACACATACTCTAACACTAACCCAAACCCATAATCTAACCCTAACTCTACCCTAACCCTAACCAGCACCCAAAACTTAACCATAACCCTAACCCAAACCATAACCCTTAACCGTAACCTAACCCTAAACCATACACTAACCCTAACCCTAACCTTAACCGTAACCCTAATTCGTACCCTAACCCTAAAACTAACCCGTACCCTAACCCCAACCCTAACCTTAACGCGTACACTAACACTAACCCTAACCCTAACCCTGACCCTAAACCTAACCCTAACCGTACACTAACCCTAACTCAAACCAAACACTAACCCTAACCCGTACTCTAAACTTAACCCTAACCTAACACTAACCATAACCCTAACACTAACCCTAACCAGTACTCTAACCCTAAACGTAAACCTAACACTAACCCTCAGCCCCTACTATAATCCTAACCCTAAACCTAACCCTTACCCTAACCCTAACTCGTACCGTAACCCAAACCTGTACCAAACCCTAAACCTAACCCTAAACCTAACCCTAACCCTGACCCTAACCCTAACCCTAATCCCGTACCCTAACCCTAACCCTAATCCGCATCCTAAACCTAACCCTAAACCTAGACCTAACCCGTAGCCTAACCCTAACCTGTACCCTAACACTAACCCGTACCCTAACCCTAACACTAACCCTAACCTTAAACCGTACACTAACCATAACCCTAAAACATACCCTAACCCTAACCCATAATTAACCCTAACCCAGGGCCTAAATCTTACCCGCACCGTAAACCTAACCCTAACCCTAGACATAACACGTACCCTAACCCTATCCCATACCCTAAACCTAGTCCTAACCCGTATCCTAACCCTAACACTAACCCTAACCCTAACACTAACCCTAACCCATGCAATAACCCTAACCCTAACCCTAACCGGTACCCTTACCCTAACCCGTAACCTAAACCTAACCCTAACCCTAAAATTAACCTGTACACTAACTCTATCCCATACCATAAACCTAACCCTAACCCGACCCTAACCCTAACTCTAACCCTTACCTTATCCGTACACTAACCCTAACCCTAACCCTAACAGTAACCTTACCCCGTACTCTAACACTAACCCTAACCCTAACCTGAACCTAATCCGAATTCTAACCCTAACCCGTATCCTAACACTAACCCTTACACTAAACCTAAACCTACCCCGTACCCTAAACCTAAACGGAACCCTAACCCGTACCCAAACCCTAAACCTAACCCTAAAACTTACACTAACCCTAACCCTAACCCTAACCCTAAAACTAACCCTAACCCTAACCCTGACCCTAAAACTAACCCTAACCCTTACACTAACCCTAACCCTAACCCGCACCCTAAACCTAACCCTACCCGTACCCTAACCCTAACCCTTAAACTAAATCTAGCCCTAACCCTAAACTTAACCCTAACCCGTACCCTAACCCTAACCCTAACCCTAACCCTAACCCTAAACCTAACCCTAACCCTAACCCGTACTCTAACCCTATCCCTAACCCTAACCCGTACCCTAACCCTAACCCGTAACCTAAACCTAACAATAACCCTAACCCGTACTCTAACCCTAACCCTAACCCTAACCCTAACCGTACTCCAACCCTAACCCTAACACTCATCCTAACCCTAACCTGTACTGTAACCCTAACCCGTGCCAATAACCTAACCCTAACCCGTACCTAACCCTAACCCTAACTCGTACCCTAACCCTTACCCTAACCCTAAACCTAACCCTAACCCGTACCCTAAACCTAACCCTTACCCTAACCATAACCCTATCCCTAACCATACCCTAACCCTAACCCTAAACTGTACCCTAACGCTAACCCTAACCTTAACACTGACGTTAACCCTAACCCTAATTCGTACCCTAAGCCTAACCCATACCTTAAACCTAACACTAATCCAAACCCTAACCCTAACTCGTACCCTAAATCTAACCCTAACCCTTGACCTAACGCGGACCCAACCCTATCCCATTACTGAACCCTCACCCTAACCCGTACCCAAACCCTCACAGTAACCCTAAACCATTCCCTAGCACTAACCCTAACACTAACCCTAACCCTAACCCTAAACCGTAGCCTAACCCTAACACTAACCTTAACCCCTAACCCTACCATAACCCTAACCCTTGCCCTAACCCGTACCCAAACGTTAAACCTAACCCGTACCCTGACACTAACACAAACCCGTACCCTAACCCGTACCCTAACCCTAACCCGTACCGTTACCCGTACCTTAACCCTAACCCTAACCCGTACCCAAACCCGTACACTAACCCTAACCCTAAACTGTACCCTAACACATAGCATAACCCTAACCCTAACCCTAACCCTAACCCTAAACCTAACCCATAACCTACGCCTAACCCTAACCCGTACCCTAACCCTAACCCTAAACCCTAACACTAACCCTAACCTGTACCCTAAAGCTAACACTAAACTTAACTCGTACCCTAACCCTAACCCTAACCCTGATCCTAACCCTAACCCGTACCCTAACCCGTACCCTAACCCTAACCCGTCCCTAAACCTAAACCTAACCCTAACACTAACCCTAACCCCCTACTATAACCCAAACCCTAAACCTAACCCTAAAACTAACCCTAACTCGTACCGTTAACTTTACCCGTACTCTAACCCTATACCTAACCCTAACCCTAACCGTAACCCTGACCCTAACCCTAACCCTAACCCTAACCCATACACTAACCCTCACCCGAACACTAATCCTAACCCTAACCCGTACCCTAACCCTACCCGTAGCCTAACCGTAACTTTAACCCTAACCCTAACCCTAACCCTAACCCTAACCATTACCCTAACCCGTACCCAAACGGTAAACCTGACCCGTACCCTAACACTAAACCAAACCCGTACTCTAACCCTAACCCTAAACCTAACCCTAACCCTAACCCGCACCCTAAACTTAACCCTAAACCTAACCCAAACCATAACCCTTAACCGTAACCTAACCCTAACCCATACCCTAAACCTAACCCTAACCTTAACCATAACCGTAACCCGTACCCTAACCCTAAACCTAACCCTAAAACTTACACTAACCCTAACCATAACCCGTACCCTAAAACTAACCCTAACCTTAACCCTGACCCTAAAACTAACCCTAACCCTTACACTAACCCTAACCCTATCCCGCACCCTAAACCTAACCCTAACCCGTACCCTAAACCTAATCCCTAAACTAAATCTAGCCCTAACCCTAAACTTAACCCTAACCCGTACCCTAACCCTAACCCTAACCCTAACCCGTACCCTAACCCTAAACCTAAACCTAACCCTAACCCTAACCCGTACTCTAACCCTAAACCTAACCCTCAACCTAACACTAACCCATACTCCACCCCTAACCCGTCCCCTAACACTAACCCTTACCCTAACCCTAAAACTGACCCGTACCTTGAACGCAACCCTAACCCTAACCCGTACCCTACCACTAACCCTAACCCTAACCCTGACCCTAAACCTAACCTTATCACTTACACTAACCCTAACCCTAACCCACGCCCTATACCTAACCCTAACCCGTACCCTAACCCTAACCCGTAACCTAAACCTAACCTTAACCCAAACTTAACCCGTACGCTAATGCTATCAAGTACCCTAATCCTAACCCTAACCTGTATCCTAACCCTAACCTGTATCCTAACCCTAAACCTAACCCTAAGCCTAACCCATACATTAACGTTAACCCCAACCCTAACACTAACCCTACACCGTATTCTAACCCTAACCCTAACCCTAACCCGTACCCTAACCCTAACCCTAAACCTAAACCTAACACTAACCCTAACCCGTACTCTAACCCTAACCCTAACCCTAACCCTAACCGTACTCCAACCCTAACCCTAACCCTCACCCTAACCCTAACCTGTACTGTAACCCTAACCCGTACCAATACCCTAACCCTAACCCATACCTAACCCTAACCCTAACTCGTACCCTAACCCTAACCCTAACCCTAAACCTAACCCTAACCCATACCCTAAACCTAACTCTTACACTAACCATAACCCTATCCCTAACCCGTACCCTAACCCTAACCCTAAACTGTACCCTAACGCTAACCCTAACCTTAACACTGATGTTAACCCTAACCCTAATTCGTACCCTAAGCCTAACCCATACCTTAAACCTAACACTAATCCAAAACCTAACCCTAACCCGTACCCTAAATCTAACCCTAACCCTTGACCTAACGCGGACCTAACCCTATCCCATTACCGAACCCTCACCCTAACCCGTACCCAAACCCTAACAGTAACCCTAAACCATCCCCTAGCACTAACCCTAACACTAACCCTAACCGTAACCCTAAGCTGTAGCCTAACCCTAACACTAACCCTAACCCCTAACCCTACCATAACCCTAACCCTTGCCCTAACCTGTACCCAAACGTTAAACACTACCCGTACCCTAACACTAACACAAACCCGTACCCTAACCCGTACCCTAACCCGTACCGTTACCCGTACCTTAACCCTAACCCTAACCCATACCCAAACCCATACACTAACCCTAATCCTAAACTCTACACTAACACGTAGCTTAACCCTAACCCTAACCCTAACCCTAACCCTAACCCTAAACCTAACCCATAACCTACGCCTAACCCTAACCCGTACCCAAACCCTAACCCTAAACCCTAACACTAACCCTAACCCATACCCTAAAGCTAACGCTAAACTAAACTCGTACCCTAACCCTAACCCTGATCCTAACCCTAACCCGTACCCTAACCCGTACCCTAACCCTAACCCGTCCCTAAACCTAAACCTAACCCTAACACTAACCCTAACACCCTACTATAACCCAAACCCTAAACCTAACCCTAAAACTAACCCTAACTCGTACCGTTAACTTTACCCGTACTCTAACCCTAAACCTAACCCTAAACCTAACCGTAACCCTGACCCTAACCCTAATCCTAACCCTAAACCATACACTAACCCTCACCCGAACACTAATCCTAACCCTAACCCGTACCCTAACCCTACCCGTAGCCTAACCGTAACTTTAACCCTAACCCCTAACCCTAACCCTAACCCTAACCCTAACCCTTACCCTAACCCGTACCCAAACGGTAAACCTGACCCGTACCCTAACACTAAACAAAACCCGTACTCTAACCCTAACCCTAAACCTAACCCTAAACCTAACCCGCACCCTAAACTTAACCCTAAACCTAACCCAAACCATAACCCTTAACCGTAACCTAACCCTAACCCATACCCTAAACCTAACCCTAACCTTAACCATAACCGTAACCCGTACCCTAACCCTAAACCTAACCCTAAAACTTACACTAACCCTAACCATAACCCGTACCCTAAAACTAACCCTAACCCTAACCCTGACCCTAAAACTAACCCTAACCCTTACACTAACCCTAACCCTAACCCGCACCCTAAACCTAACCCTAACCCGTACCCTAAACCTAATCCCTAAACTAAATCTAGCCCTAACCCTAAACTTAACCCTAACCCGTACCCTAACCCTAACCCTAACCCGTACCCTAACCCTAAACCTAAACCTAACCCTAACCCTAACCCGTACTCTAACCCTAAACCTAACCCTACACCTAACACTAACTCATACTCTACCCCTAACCCGTCCCCTAACACTAACCCTTACCCTAACCCTAAAACTGACCCGTACCCTGAACGCAACCCTAACCCTAACCTGTACCCTACCACTAACCCTAACCCTAACCCTGACCCTAAAGCTAACCTTATCACTTACACTAACCCTAACCCTAACCCGCGCCCTAAACCTAACCCTAACCCGTACCCTAACCCTACCCCGTAACCTAAACCTAACCTTAACCCAAACTTAACCCATACGCTAACGCTATCAAGTACCCTAATCCTAACCCTAACCCGTATCCTAACCCTAAACCTAATCCTAAGCCTAACCCGTACATTAACATTAACCCTAACCCTAACACTAACCCTACACCGTACTCTAACCCTAACTCTAACCCTAACCCTAACCCTAACCCTAAACCTAACACTAACCCTAACCCGTACTCTAACCATAACCCTAACCCTAACCCTAACCGTACTCCAACCCTAACCCTAACCCTCACCCTAACCCTATCCTGTACCGTAACCCTAACCCGTACCAATACCCTAACCCTAACCCGTACCTAACCCTAACCCTAACTCGTACCCTAACCCTAACCCTAATCCTAACCCTAAACCTAACCCGTACACTAACCCTAACCCGAACCCTAACCCTAACCCGTACCCTAACCCTACCCATATCCTACCACTAACTCTAACCCTAACGCCTAACCCTAACCCTAACCCTAACCATTACCTTAACCAGTACCCAAACGGTAAACCTAACCCGTACCCTATCACTAACCCAAACCCGAGCTCTAAACGTAACCCTAACACTAACCCTAACCCTTACCCGTACAGTAACCCTAATGCATACCCTAACCCTAACCCTAACCCTAAACCTAACACTAATCTTGAACCTAAAACTAACCCTAACCCGTACCCTAACCCTAAACCGTACCCTAACCCTAACCCTAAACCTAACCCGTACCCTAACCCAAAATGTAACCCTAACCCGTACCCAAAATCTAACCCTACACGTACCCTAAACCTAACCCTAACCCTAACCTTAACTCGTACACTAACCCTAACCCGAACCCTAACCCTAACCCTAACACGCACCCTAACAACCCTAACCCTAACCCTAACCCTAACACTATACCTAACCCGTACTCTAAACCTAAACCTAACGCTAAATCTAACTCTAACCTGTACTATAACCATAAACCTAACCCTAACCCTAAACCTAAACCTAACACGTACTCTAACCCTATCCCGTAGCCTAACACTAAGTCTAACCCTAACCCCTAACCCTAACCCTAACCCTAACCCTAACCCTTACCCTAACACGAACCCAAACATTAAACCTAACCCGTACCTTAACACTAACCCAAACCCGTACTCTAACCCTAACCTTAAACCTAACCCTAACCCTAACACTAATCCTAACCCGTACTCTAACCCTAACCCTAAACCTAAACGTAACCCTAACCCATTCTCTAACCCTAAACCTAACCCTAACACTAACCCTAACCCCCTACTATAACCCTAACCCTAAACCTAACGCTAACCCTAACCCTAACTCGTACCGTAACCCGAACTCGTTCCCTAAACCTAACCCTAAACCTAACCCTAACCCTGACCCTAACCCTAAACCTAATCCCGTTCACTAACCCTAACCCTAACCCGCATCCTAAACCTAACCCTAAACCTAGACCTAAACCGTACCCTAACCCTAACCCGTACCCTAAACTAACCGTAACCCTATCCCGTACCATAACCCTAACACTAACCCTAACCCGTACCCTAACCCGTACCCTATCCTTAACCCGATGCCTAACCGTAACCCACTCCCTAAACCAAACCCTAACCCTAGACCTAAACCGTACACTAAACCTATCCCGTAACCTAACCCTAACGCTAACCTGTACCCTAACCCTAACACTAACACTAACCCTAATCCTAACCCTAACATGTACACTAACCCTAACTGGATGCCTAACCCTAACTAAAACCCTAAAACTAACCCTATCCCTAGAACTAACCTGTACCCTAAACCTATCCTGTACCCTAACCCTAACGCTAACCTGTACCCTAACCCTAACACTAACACTAACCAATATCCTAACCCTATTCCCATACACTAACCCTAACCCTAACCCGTACCCGTACCCTAACCCTAACCCGTACCGTTACACGTACCTTAAACCTAACCCTAACCCGTACCCTAAACCGTAACCTAACCCTAACACTAACCTGTACGCTAACACGTACCATAACCCTAACACTAATCCTAACACTAACCCTAATCCTAACCCATAAACTACCCCTCACCCTAACCCATACCCTAAACCTAACACTTACTGTAACCCCTAACCCTAACCCTAACCCGTACCCTAAACATAACCCTAACCCTAACCCTAACCCTGACCCTAACCATAAACCTAACCCGTATCCTAACCCTAATCTGTACCCTAACCCATACCCTAACCCTAACCCTAAACCTAACCCTAACCCGTACAGTAACCCTAACCCATACCCTAACCCTAACCATAAAACTAAACCTAACCTTAACCCTGACCCTAAAACGAACCCTAACCCGTACCCTAACCCTAAACCGTACCATAACCCTAAACCTAACCCTAAAACTAACCCGTACCCTAATCCTAAATGTAAACTAACCCGTACCCTAACCCTACCTGTAGCCTAACCCTAAATCTACCCCTAACCCTTAACCCTAACCTTAAACCTAACCCTTACCCTAACCCGTACCCAAACGGTAAACCTAACCCATACCCTAACACTAACCCTAACCCGTACTCTAACCCTAACCCTAACCCAAACCCGCACGTAAACTTAACACTAACCCTAACCCAAACCATAACCCTTAACCGTAACCTAACACTAACCCATAGCCTAACCCTAACCCTAACCTTAACCATAACCCTAAGCCGTACCGTAATCCTAACACTAACCCGTACCCTAACACTAACCCTTACCCTAACCCTAAACCTAACCCGTACCCTAACCGTAAAAAAACCCTAACCCGTACCCAAACCCTAACCCTAACATGTACCCTAACCCTAACCCTTACCCTAACCCGCACACTAAACCTAACCCTAACCCTAGACCTAACACGTACACTAAACCTTTCCCATACCATAAACTTAACGCTAAACTGTACCGTAAACCAAACACTAACCCTAACCCTAACCCTAACCCTAACCCGTACACTAACACTAACCCGAATCCTAACCCTAACCCTAACCCTAAACGTTCCCTAACCCTAACCATAACCCGCATCCTAAACCAAACCCTAACCCTAGACCTAACCCGTACCCTAACCCTAACCCGTACCCTAACACTAACCCCAAACCTAACCCTAACCCATACCATAACCCTAAAGCTAACCCTAACCCGTACCCTAAACCTAACCCGTACCCTAACCCCAACACTAACCCTAACCCATACCCTAACACTAACCCTAACCCTTACCCTGACCCTAAACCTAACCCTAACCCGTACACTAACCCTAACCCTAACTCTAACCCACAACCAAAATTAACCCTAACCAGTACCCTAACCCTAACCCATAACCTAAACCTAACCCAAACCCTAAACTTAACCTGTACGCTAGCCCTATCCCGTACCCTAAACCTAACACTAACCCGTAACCTAACCCTAAACCTAAACCTAAGCCTAACCCGTACATTAACCATAACCCTAACCCTAACACTAACCCTACCCCGTACTCTAACCCTAACCCTAACCCTAACCCTAACCCTATCCCGTACCCTAACCCTAACCCTAACCCATTCCCTAACCCTAACACTAACCCTAACCCGTACTCTATCCCTAACACTAAACCTAACCCTAACCCATACTGTAACCCTAACCCGTACCATAACCCTAACCCTAACCCGTACACTAACACTAACCCCAAACCTAACCCGAACCCATATCACAACCCTAATGCTAACCCTAACACGTACCCTAACCCTAACCCGTACCCTAACCCTAAAACTAACCCGTACCCTAACCCCAAACCTAACCCTAACCCGTATCATAACCCTATCCCTAACCTTAACCCTGACCCTAAACCTAACCCTAACCCGTACCCTAACCGTAACCCGCACCTAAACCTAACCCTAACACGTACCCTAACCCTAATCCTAACCTGTAGCCTAACCCTAACCCTAACCCTAACCCTATCCGTACACTAACCCTAACCCTAACCCTAACACAAACCCTAACCGTACTCTAACCCTAACCCTAACCCTAAACCTAACCCTGAGCCTAACCCTAACCCTAACCCATACCTTAAACCTAACCCGTACTCTAACACTAACACTAACCCTAATCCATACCCCAAACCTAAACCTAACCATAAATTGTACCCTAACCCTAACCCTGACTCTAATCCTAATCCTAACCCATACCCTAAGCCTAACCCATACTCTAATCCTAACCCTAAACCTAACCCTAACCCCAACCCGTACACTAAATCTAACCCTAACCCTTGACCTAACCCGTACCCAACCCTATCCCGAACCCTTACCCTAACACTAACCCATACCCTAGCTAGAACCCTAACCCTAACAAGCACCCTAAACCTAACCCTAACCCGAACCCTAACCCTAACCCGTAACCTAAACCTAACCGTGACCCTAAACATAACCCGTACGATAACCCTATGCCGTACCCTAAACCTAACCCTAAACCATATCCTAACGCTAAACCTAACCCTAAGCGTAACCCGTACATTAACCCTAACCCTAACCATACTCTAACCCTAACACTAACCCTCACCTTAACCCTAACCCGTACTGTAACCCTATACCGTAGCATAACCCTAAAACTAACCCGTACCCTAAACCTAACCCATACCCTAAACCTAACCCATACCCTAACCCTAACCCTAAACCGTACCCTAAACCTAACCCTAACCCTAAACTGTACCCTAACCCTAACTCTAACCCTGACCCTAACCCTAACCCTAACACGTACCCTAACCCTAATCCGTACCCTTACCCTAAACCTAACCCTAACCCTAAACCTAACCATAACCCGTACAGTAACCCTAACCCGTACCCTAACCCTAACCCTAAAACTAAACCTAACCATAACCCTGACCCTAAACCAAACCCTAACCGGTACCCTAACCCTAAACTGTACCCTAACCCTAACCCTAAACCTAAACCGTACCCTAACCCTAAATGTAACACTAACCTGTACCCAAACCCTATCCCTAACACGTACCTAACCCTAACGCTAACCCGCACACTAAACCTAACCCTAACCCTAGACCTAACACGAACACTAACATTATCCCGTACCCCAGCCTTAACCCAAACCCGTACCGTAACCCTAACACTAACCGTAACCCTAACCCTAACTCGTACACTAACCCTAACCCTAACCCTAACCCTAACCCTAACCCGTACCCTAACCCTACCTGTAGCCTAACCCTAAATCTAAACCTAACCCCTAACCCTAACCCTAAACCTAAACCTTACCCTAACCCGTACCCAAACGGTAAACCTAATCCGTACCCTAACACTAACCCAAACCCGTACTCTAACCCTAACCCTAACCCAAACCCGCACCCTAAACTTAACACTAACCCTAATCCAAACCATAACCCTTAACCGGAACCTAACCCTAACCCATACCATAACCCTAACCCTAACCTTAACCATAACCCTAACTCGTACCCTAAACCTAAAACTAACCTGTACCCTAACCCCAACCCTAACCCTAACCCGTACCCTAACACTAACCCGTACCCTAATCCTAACCCTTACCCTAACCCTAAACCTAACCCGTACCCTAACCCTAAACGTAACCCTAACCCGTACCCAAACCCTAACCCTAACCCGTACCCAAACCTTAACCCTAACCCGTACCCTAACCCTAACCCTAACCCTAACCCACACACTAAACCTAACACTAACCCTAGACCTAACACGTACACTAAACCTATCCCGTACCGTAAACTTAATGCTAAACCGTACCGTAAACCTAACACTAACCCTAACCCTAACCCTAACCCTAACCCGTGCACTAACACTAACCCGAACCCTAACCCTAACCCTAACCCTAAAAGTACACTAACCCTAACCCTAACGCTAACACTAACACTAACCCTAACACATACTCTAAACTAAATCTAACCCTAAACCTAACCCTATCCCGTTCTCTATCCCTAACACTAAACCTAACACTAACCATAACCCTAACACTAAACCTAACCCGTTCTCTAACCCTAAACCTAACCCTAACACTAACCCTAACCCCCTACTATAACCCTAACCCTAAACCTAACCCTAACCCTAACCCTAACCCTAACTCGTACAGTAACCCGAACCCGTACCCTAACCCTAACCCTAACCCTAACCCTAAACCTAAACCTAACCCTGACCGTAACCCTAAACCTAATCCCGTACACTAACCCTAGCCCTAACCCGCATCCTAAACCTAACCCTAAGGCTAGACCTAACCCGTAACCTAACCCTAACCCGTAACCTAACACTAACCCCAAACCTAACCCTAAACCATACCATAACCCTAACGCTAACCCTAACCCGTACCCTAAACCTAACATGTACCCTATCCCTAACCCGATGCCTAACACTAACCCACACCCTAGACAAACCCTAACCCTAGACCTAAACCGTACCCTAAACCTAACCCACAACCTAACCCTAACCCTTACTTTAAAAGTAACCCTAACCCGTACCCTAACCCTAAAACTAACACGTACCCTAAAACCAACCCTAACCCTAACCCATACCCTAACACTAACCCTAATCCTTACCCTGATTCAAAACCTAACGCTAACCCCTACCCTAACCCTAACCCGTATCATAACCCTATCCCTAACCTTAACCCTGACCCTAAACCTAACCCTAACCCGTACCCTAACCGTAACCCGCACCTAAACCTAACCCTAACCCGTACCCTAACCCTAATCCTAACCTGTAGCCTAACCCTATCCCTAACCCTAAACCTAACCGTAACCCTAAACCTAACCCTAACCCGTACTGTAACCTAACCCGTACCATGACCCTAACTCTAACCCATACCCTAACACTAATCCCAACCCTATCCCTAACCCATAACACAACCCTAACGCTAACCATAACCCGTACCCTAACCCTAACCCGTACCCTAACCCTAGAACTAACCCGTACCCTAACCCCAACCCTAACCCTAACCCATATCATAACCCTATTCCTAACCTTAACCCTGACTCTAAACCTAACCCTAACCCGTACCCTAACCGTAACCCGCACCTAAACCTAACCCTAACCCGTACCCTATCCCTAATCGTAACCCGTAGCCTAACCCTAACCCTAACCCTAAACCTAACCCTATCCGTACACTAACCCTAACCCTAATCCTAACACAAACCCTTACCGAACTCTAACCCTAACCCTAACCCTAAACCTAACCCTGACCCTAAACCTAACCCTAACCTGTACCTTAAACCTAACCGGTACACTAACGCTAAACCTAACCCTAAACCTGACCCTAACCCTAACCCTAAAACGTATCCTAAGCCTAACCCATACCCTAACCCTAACCCAAACCCTAACCCTATCCATACTCTAAGCATAACCCATACCCTAACCCTAAACCTAATCCTAACCCTAACCCTAACACGTACCCTAAACCTAACCCTAACACTTAACCTAACCCGTACTGTAACCCTAACCCATACCCTAAACCTAAACCTAATCCTATCCCTAACCCTAACACGTACCCTAAACCTAACCCTAACACTTAACCTAACCCGTACAGTAACCCTAACCTATACCATAACCCTAAACTTTACCCGTACCCTAAGTCTAACCCTAATTCGTACCCTAACCCTAACCCTAACCCTGACCGTAACCCTAACCCTAACCCGTATCCTAAACCCAACCCATACCCTAACCCTAAACCTAACCCTAACCCGTAACCTAAACCTAACCCTAACCCGTACCTTAACCCTAACCCTAACCCTAACCCTGACCCTAACCATAACCCTAACCCGTACCCTAAGCCTAACCCATACCCTAACCCTAAACCTAATCCTAACCCTAACCCTAACACGTACCCTAAACCACACCTTAACCCTTAACCTAACCCGTAACCTAACCCTAACCCTAACCCGTACCCAAACCCTAACAGTAACCCTAAACCATACCCTAGTGCTAACACTAACCCTAACCCTAACCCTAACCATGATCCATACCCTAACCCTAAACCATACTCTAACACTAACCCTAAACTTAACCGTAACCATGACCCGTACATTAAACCGAAAATTAACCCGTACCCTAACCCCACCCTAACCCTAACCTGTACCCTAACCCTAACCCTAACCCTAACCCACACCAAACCTAACCCTGACCAGTAACCTAAGCCTAACCCTAACCCTAAACTTAACCCATACGCTAACCCTATCCCGTACCCTAAACCTAACCCTAAACCGTAACCTAACCCTAAACGTAACCCTAAGCCTAACCCGTACATTAACCCTAACCCTAACCCTAACCATACTCTAAACCTAACACTAATCCTCACCTTAACCCTAACCCGTACTGTAACCCTCTACCGTACCATAACCCTAAAACTAACCCGTACCCTAAACCTAACCCTAACCCTAACACTAACACTAACCCTACCCCAAACTCTAACCCTAACACAAACCCTAACCCTAAACCGTACTCTATCCCTGACCCTAACCCTAACCCTAACCCTAACCCTAACCCTATCCGCGCTCTAACCCTAACCCTAACCCTAACCCTAACACTAAACCTAAACTGTACTCTAGCACTAACCCTAAACCTAACCATAACCCTAACCCATACGCTAACCCTAACCCGTACCCTAACACTAACCCTAAACCTAACACTATCCCTAACCCGTACTCTAAAACTAAACTTAACCCTATCTCTAACCCAAACCCGTACTATAACCCTAAACCTAACCCTAACCCTAACCCTAACCTTAACCCGTACTCTAACACTATCCCGTAGCCTAACACAAACTCTAACCCTAACCCCTAACTCTAACCCTATCCCTAAACCTTACCTAACCCGTCCCCAAACGGTAAACCTAACCCATTTCCTAACACTAACCCAAACCCGTACTCTAACCCTAACACTAACCCTAACCCTAAACCGCACCCTAAACTTAACCCTAACCCTAACGCTAACCATAACCCTTAACCGTACACTAACCCTAACCCTAACTCATACCCTAACCCTAACACTGACCGTCACCCTAACCCGTACACTAACCCTAACCCGTACTCTAAACCTAAACCTAACCCTAACCCTATCCGTACTCCAAACCTAACCCAAAACCTACCCCGTACTCTAACCCTAAACCTAACTCTAAACCTAACCCGTACCTTAACCCTTAACCTAACCCTAACACTAACCCTACCCCGTACTCTAACCTTAACACTAAACCTAACCGTAAACCTAAACCGTACCCTAAACCTAACCCTAATCCTAACTCGTACCCTAACCCTAACCCTAACCCTGACCCTAACCCTAACCCTAACCCATACCCAAAGCCTAACCCATACCATAACCCTAAATTTAAACCTACCCCTAACCCTATCCCGTACCCTAAACCTAACGCTAACCCTTGTCCTAACCCGTACCCAGCCCTATCCCGTACCCTAACCCCAACCCTAACCCTAAACGTCCCCATACTCTAACCTTAACACTAACCCTAACCCGTACCCGTACCCTAAACCTAAACCTAACCCTAATCCTAAAACTAACTCTAACCCGTACTCTAACCCTTACCCTAACCCTAACACTAACCCTACCCCGTATTCTAACAGTAACCCTTACCCTAACCCTAACCCGTACTCTAACCCTGACCCTAACCCTAACCCTAACACTAAACCTAACCCGTACTCTAACCCTAACCCTAACCCTAACCGTATTCTAAACCTACACCTAACACTCACCCTAACTCTAACCCGTACCGTAAACCTAAACTGTACCCTAACCCTAAACCTAACCCTAACCCATACTCTAAACCTAAACCTAACCCGTACCCTAACCCTAACCCTAACCCTAAGCCTAACCCTGACCCTAACCCTAACCCTAACCCATACCCTAAACCTAACCCATACACTAACACAAAACTAACCCTAAACTGTACCCTAAAGCTAACCCGAACCCATACCCTAACCCTAATACTAACCCGTACCCTAAGCCTAACCCATACCGTAACCCTAACCCTAATCCTAAGCCTAACCCTAACCCGTACCTAAACCTAACCCTAACCAGTGACCTAACCCGTACCCAACCCTATCCCATAACCTAACCTTCACCCTAACCCGTACCCAAACCCTAACAGTAACCCTAACCCATACCGTAGCACTAACCCTAACACTAACCCTAACCCTAACCCTAAACCTGACCCTAACCCTAACCCTAAACCGTACCCTAAGCCTAACCCATACTCTAACCCTAACCCTAACCCTAACCCAAACACCAACCCTACCCCGTACTCTAACCCTAACCCTAACCCTAAACCGTACCTGAACCCTAACCCTAACCCTAACCCTAAACCTAACACTAACCCTATCCAGTACTGTAACCCTAACCCTAACCCTAACTGTACTCTAACCCTAACCCTAAACCTCACCCTAACTCTAACCCGTACTGTAACCCAAACCTAACCCTAACCCTAAACCTAACCCTTACCCTAACCCTAACCCTAATTCGTACCCTATCCCTAAACCTAACGCTGACCCTAACCATAATCCTAAACCGTACCCTAAACCTTACCTGTACCCTAAACCTAAACCTAAAACTATCCAGTAACCTAAACCTAACCCTAACCAGTATCCTAACCCTAATCCTAACCCTGACCCCAACCCTAACCCTAACCCTAACCCTAACCCTAACCCTAACCCCTAAACCTAACCCTAACCCTAAGACTAACCCTAACCCTAACCCCTAACCCTAACCCTAACCCTAACCCTAACCCCTAAACCTAACCCTAACCCTAACCCTAACCCTAAAGGTAACCCTAACCCCTAACCCTAACCCTAACCCTAACCCCTAACCCTAAGCCTAACCCTAACCCTAACCCTAACCCGAACCCTAAACCTAACCCGAACCCTAACCCTAACCCTAACCATAACCCGAAACCTAACCCTAACCCGAACCCGAACCCGAACCCTAACCCTAACCCTAACCCTAACCCGACCCCTAACCCGAACCCTAACCCTAACAATAACCCTAACCTAAACCCTAAACCGAACACTAACCCTAAACCTAACCCTAACCCTAGCCCGAACCTGAACCCTAACCCTAACCCTAACCCAACCCGAAACCGAACCCTAACCCTAACCCGAACCCTAACCCTAACCCTAATCCGAACCCGAACCCTAACCCGAACCCTAACCCGAACACTAACCCGAACCCTAAACCTAAACCGAACCCTATAACGAAGCCTAACCCTAACCCTAACCCTAACCGCTAACCCTCACCCGAACCCTAACCCTAACCCTAACCCGAACCCGAACCCTAACCCGAACCCTAACCCGAACCCTAACCCTCACCCTAACCCTAACCCGAACCCTAACCCGAGCCCGAACCCTAAACCTAACCTTAACCCTAACCCTAACCCGAAACCTAACCCTAACCCTAACCCTAACCCCGAACACTAACCTTAAACCTAAACCTAACCTGAACCCAAAACCTAACCCTAACCCGAACCCCTAACCCTAACCCTAACCCTAACCCGAACCCTAACCCGAACCCTAACCCTAACCCTAACCCGAACCCTAACCCTAACCCGAACCCTAAACCGAACCCGAACCCTAACCCGAACCATAACCCGAACCCGAACCCGAACCCGAACCCTAACCCGAACCCTAACCCTATCCCGAACTCTAACCCTAACCCTAACCCGAAACCTAACCCTAACCCGAACCCTAACCCGAACCCTAACCCTAACCCGAACCCGAACCCTAACCTTAACCCGAACCCTAACCCTAACCCGAACCCTACCCTAACACTAAACCTAACCCTAACCCTAACCCTAACCCTAACCCGAACACTAACCCTAACCCTAACGCAAACCCCTAACCCTAACCCTAACCCTAAGCCTAACACGAACCCTAACCCTAACCGTAACCCGAACCCCTAACCCTAACCCTAAACCTAACCCTAACCCGTACCCTAACCCTAACCCTAACACGAACCCCTAACCCTAACCTTAACCCTAACCCTAACCAGAACCCTAACCCTAACCCTAACCCGAACCCTTAAACCTAAACCTAACCCTAACCCGGACCCTAAACCGAAACCTAACACTAACTATAACCCGAACCCTAACCCTAACCCTAACCCGAACCCTAACCCGAACCCTAACCCTAACCCGAACCCTAACCCTAACCCTAACCCGAACCCTAACCCTAAACCTAACCCTAACCCTAACTCTAAACACGAACCCTAACCCTAACCCGAACCCTAACCCTAACCCGAACCCTAACCCTAACACTAAACCTAACCCTAACCCTAACCCTAACCCTAACCCGAACACTAACCCTAACCCTAACGCAAACCCCTAACCCTAACCCTAACCCTAAGCCTAACACGAACCCTAACCCTAACCGTAACCCGAACCCCTAACCCTAACCCTAAACCTAACCCTAACCCGTACCCTAACCCTAACCCTAACACGAACCCCTAACCCTAACCCTAACCCTAACCCTAACCAGAACCCTAACCCTAACCCTAACCCGAACCCTTAAACCTAAACCTAACCCTAACCCGGACCCTAAACCGAAACCTAACACTAACTATAACCCGAACCCTAACCCTAACCCTAACCCGAACCCTAACCCGAACCCTAACCCTAACCCGAACCCTAACCCTAACCCTAACCCGAACCCTAACCCTAAACCTAACCCTAACCCTAACTCTAAACACGAACCCTAACCCTAACCCGAACCCTAACCCTAACCCGAAACCGAACCCTAACCCGAAACCTAACCCTAACCCGAACCCTAATCCTAACCGTAATCCGAACCATCACCCTAACCCGAACCCTAACCCGAACACTAACCCGAACCCTAACCCTAACCCGAACCCTAACCCGAACCCTAACCCTAATCCTAACCCTAACCCCTAACCCTCACCCGAACCCTAACCCTAACCCTAACCCTAACCCGAACCCTAACCTGAACCCTAATCCGAACCCTAAACCTCACCCTAACCCTAACCCGAACACTAACCCGAACCCTAACCCTAACCCTAACCTTAACCCTAACCCTAACCGGAACCCTAACCCTAACCCTAAACCCGAACCCTAACCGTAACCCTAACCCTAACCCGAAACCTAAACCTAACCAGAACCCGAACACTAACCCTAACCCTACCCCTAACCCGAACCCTAACCCTAACCCTTAACCCTAACCCTTAACCTGAACCCTAACCCTAACCCGAACCCTAACCCGAACCCGAACCCTAACCCGAACGCGAACCCTAACCCTTAAACCGAACCCTAACTCTAACCATAACCCTAACCCTAAACCTAACCCGAACCCTAACCCCTAACCCTAACCATAACGCTAACCCTAACCCTAACCCGAAACCGAACCCTAAACCGAACCCTAACCCTAACCCTAACCCTAACCCTGACCCGAACCCTAACCCAAAACCTAACCCTAACCCGAACCCTAACCCTCACCCGAACCCTAAACCTAACCCTAACCCTAACCCTAAAACCTAAACCTAACCCTAACCCTAACCCTAACCCGAACCCTAACCCTAACCCTAACCCTAACCCTAACCCGAACCCTAACCCTAACCCTTACCCCAACCCGAACCCTAACCCTAACCCTAACCCTAACCCGAACCCTAACCCTAAACCTAATCCTAACCCTAATCGAACCCTAACCCTAACCCCTAACCCTAACACGAACCCTAGCCCTAACCCTAATCCGAACCCTAACCCTAACCCGAACCCTAACCCGAACACTAAACCGAACCCTAACCGTAACCCGAACCCTAACCCTAACCCTAACCCCTAACCCTAAACCGAACCCTAACCCTAACCCTAATCCTAACCCGAACCCTAACCCGAACCCTAACCCGAACGCTAACCCGAACCCTAACCCTAACCGGAACCCTAACCCTAACCCTAACCCTAATCCTAACCCTAAACCGAACTCTAACCCTAACCCTAACCCTAAACCCGAACCCTAACCCTAACCCTAACCCTAACAGGAACCCTAACGCTAACCCGAACCCGAACCCTAACCTTAACCCTAACCCTAACCCGAACCCTAACCCTAACCCTTAACTCTAACCCTTAAACCGAACCCTAACCCTAACTCGAACCCTAACCCGAACCCGAACCCTAACCCGAACGCGAACCCTAACCCTTAACGCGAACCCTAACACTAACCCTAACCGTAACACGAACCCTAAAACCTAACCCTAACGCTAACCCTAACCCGAACCCTAACCCGAACCCTAAACCGAACCCTAACCCTAACCATAACCCTAAGGCTAAC
>JAVLSZ010000079.1:1317500-1442500 GCA_032313775.1 Urocyon cinereoargenteus | reverse complement strand
ACCCGAACACTAACCCTAACCCTAACCCTAACCTTAACCCTAACCCTAACCGGAACCCTAACCCTAACCCTAACCCCGAACCCTAACCGTAACCCTAACCCTAACCCGAACCCTAAACCTAACCTGAACCGAACCCTAAACCTAACCCAACCCCTAACCCGAACCCTAACCCTAACCCTTAACCCTAACCCTTAACCTGAACCCTAACCCTAACCCGAACCCTAACCCGAACCCGAACCCTAACCCGAACGCGAACCCTAACCCTTAAACCGAACCCTAACCCTAACCATAACCCTAACCCTAAACCTAACCCGAACCCTAACCCCTAACCCTAACCCTAACACTAACCCTAACGCTAACCCGAACCCGAACCCTAAACCGAACCCTAACCCTAACCCTAACCCTAACCCGAACCCTAACCCAAAACCTAACCCTAACCCGAACCCTAACCCTCACCCGAACACTAAACCTAACCCTAACCCTAACCCTAACCCGAACACTAACCCTTACACTAACCCTAACCCTAACCCGAACCCGAACCCTAACCCGAACCCTAACCCTAACCCTAACCCAAACCCTAACCCTAACCCTAACCCGATCCCTAACCCTAACCCTAACCCGAACCCTAACCCTAACCCGAACCCTAACCCGACCCCTAAACCGAACCCTAACCCGAACCCTAACCCTAAACCTAACCCGAACCCTAAACTGAACCCTAACCCGAACACTAACCCGAACCCTAACCCGAACCCTAACCCGAACCCTAACCCTAACCCTAACCCGAACCCTAACACGAACCCTAACCCTAACCCGAACCCTAACCCTAACCCTAACCCTAACCCTAACCCTACCCGAACCCTAACCCTAACCCTAACCCTAACCCTAACCCGAACCCTAACCCTAACCCTAACCTGAAACCTAACCCCTAACACGAACCCGAGCCCTAACCCTAACCCCGAACCCTAACCCTAACTCTAACCCCGAAACCTAACCCGAAACCTAACCCTAACCCTAACCCGAACCCTAACCCGAACCCTAACCCTAAACCTAACCCTAACCCGAACCCTAACCCTAAACCCGAACCCTAACACCCGAACCCTAACCCTATCCCGAACCCGAACCCTAACCCTAACCCTAACCCGAACCCGAACACGAACCCGAACCCTAACCCTAACCTTAACCCTAACCCTAACCCGAACCCGAAACGTAACCCAAACACGAACCCTAACCCTAACCCTACCCCGAACCCTAACCCGAACCCGAACCCTAACCCTAACCCTAACCCTAACCCGAACCCTAACCCGAACCCTAACCATAAATCTAACCCTAACCCGAACCCTAAACCGAACCCTAACCCTAACCCTAACCTGAACACTAACCCCTAACCCTAACCCGAACACGAACCCTAACCCGAACCCGAACCCTAACACTAACACGAAACCGAACCCTAAACATAACCCGAACCCGAACACGAACCCTAAACCTAACCCTAACCCAAACCCGAACCCTAGCCCTAACCCTAACACGAACCCGAACCCTAGCCCGAACCATAACCCTAACCCTAACCCTAACCCGAACCCTTACCATAACCCTAACCCTAAACCTAACACGAAATCGAACCCTAACCCTAACCCCTAACCCGAACCAACCCTAACCCGAACCCTAACCCTAACCTGAAACCTAATACTAACCCTAACCCTAACCCTAACCCTAACCCGAACCGGAACCCTAACCCGAAACCTAACCCTAACCCTAATCCGAAAACTTACCCTAACCCTAACCCGAACCCGAACCCTAACCCTAACCCTAACCCTAACACGAACCCTAACCCTAACCCGAACCCTAATCCTAACCCGAACCCTAACCCTAACCCGAACCCTAACCCTAACACTAAACCTAACCCTAACCCTAACCCTAACCCTAACCCGAACCCTAACCCTAACACTAAAGCAAACCCCTAACCCTAACCCTAACCCTAACCCTAACACGAACCATAAACCTAACAGTAACCCGAACCCCTAACCCTAACCCTAACCCTAACCCTAACCCTAACCCGAAACCTAACCCTAACCCTAACCCGAACCCTAACCCGAACCCAAACCCTAACCCTAAACCAACTGTAACAAGAACCCTAACCCGAACCCTAAGCCTAACCCTAACCCTAACCCGAACCCTAACCCTAACCCTTAACCCGAACCCTAAACCTAACCCGAACCCGAACCCGAACCCGAACCGTAACCCGAACGGAACCCTAACCCTAACCCTAACCTGAACCATAACCCCTAAACCTAAACCGAACCCGAACCCTAACCCTAACCCTAAACCGAACCCTAACCCTAACCCCTAACCCTAACCCGAACCCTAAACCTAACCCTAACCCTTACCCGAACCCTAACCCTAACACTTAACCCGAACCCTAACCCTAACCCGAACCCTAAACCTAACCCTAAACCTAACCCTAACCCGAACCCTAACCCTAACCCAAACCTAAACCCTAACCCCTAACCCTAACCCGAACCCGAAACCTAACCCGAACCCGAAACCTAACCCTAACCCGAAACCGAAGCCTAACCCTAACCCGAACCCGAACACGAACCCTAAACCTAACCCTAACCCGAAACCGAACCCTAGCCCTAACCCTAACCCGAACCCGAACCCTAACCCGAAACCTAACCCTAACCCTAACCCTAACCCAAACCCTAACCCAAACCCTAACCCTAACCCTAACCCTAACCCGAAACCGAACACTAACCGTAACCCCTAACCCGAACCCTAACCCTAACCCGAACCCTAACCCTAACCCGAAACCTAACCCGAAATCTAACCATAACCCGTACCCGAACCCTAACCCGAAACCTAACCCTAACCCTAATCCGAACCTAACCCTAACACTAACCCGAACCCTAACCCTAACACTAACCCTATCCCGAACCCTAACACTAACCCTAAACCTAACCCAAACCCGTACCCGAACCGTAACCCTAATCCGAACACTAACCCTAACCCTAACCCTAACCGGAACTCTAAACCTAACCCTAACCCTAACCCTTACCCTAACCCGAACCCTAACCCTAACCCTAACCCGTACGCTAACAATAACTCTAACCCGAACCCGAACCCTAACCATAACCCTAACCCTAACCCTAAAACTAACCCGAACCCTAACGCTAACCCCTAACCACAACCCTAAAGCAAAACCTAACCCGAAGATTAACACTAACCCTAAAACCTAACCCTAACCCTAACCCTACCCCTAACCCGAACCCTAACCCTAACCCTAACCCTAACGCTAACCCTAACCCGAACCCTAACCCTAACCCGAACCCGAACCCTAACTCTAACCCTAACCCTAACACTAACCCGAAACCTAACCCTAACCCTAACCATAACCCTAACCCTAACCCGAACCCAACCCTAACCCTAACCCCTAACCCTAACCCTAACCCTAACCCGAACCCTAAATCCAACCCTAACCCAAACCCTAACCCGAACACTAACCCTAACCCGAACCCTAAACCTAACCCCTAACCCTAACCCTAACCCGAAACCTAATCCTAACCCGAACCCGAACCCTAACCCCTATCCCTAACCCTAATTCTAACCCTAACCCTAACCCGAAACCTAACCCGAACCCGAACCAGAACCCGAAACCTAACGCTAACCCTAACCCGAACCCGAAACCGAACCCTAACCCTAACCCTAACCTGAACCCTAACCCTAACGCGAAACCGAACCCTAAACCTAACCCAAACCCTAACCCTAAACCTATCCCGAACCCTAACCCTAACCCTAAACCTAACCCTAATCCTAACCCGAACCCTAACCCTAAACCGAACTCTAACCCGAACCCGAAACCTAACCCGAACCCTAACCCTAACCCGAACCCTAAACCTAACCCTAACCCGAACCCTAACCCTAACCAAACCCTAACCCGAACACTAAACCGAACCCTAACCCGAACCCAAACCCGAACCCTAACCCTAAACCTAACCCGAAACCTAACCCGAACCCTAACCCTAACCCTAAACCTAACCCGTACCCTAAACCTAACCCTAACCCAAACACTAACCCCTGACCCTAACCCGAACCCTAACCCTAACCCGAACCCTAACCCTAACCCTAACCCAAACCCTAACCCGAACCCTAACCCTAAACCTAATCCTAACCCTAATCCTAACACTAACCCTAACCCGAACCCGAACCCGAAACCTAACCCTAACCATAACCCTAACCCTAACCCTAACCCTAAACCGAACCCTAAACCTAACCCTAACCCGAACCCTAACCCTAACCCTAACCCAAACCCTAACCCTAACCATAACCCTAACCCTAACCTTAACCCGAAACCTAACCCTAACCCTAACCCGAACCCTAAACCGAACCCTAACCCGAACCCTAACCTTAACCCGAACCCTAACCCTAACCCGAAACCTAACCCTAACCCTAACCCGAACCCTAACGCTAACCCTAACCCGAACCCGAACCCAAACCCTAACCCGAACCCGAACCCTAACCCTAACCTAACCCGAAACCTAACCCTAACCCTAACCCTAACCTGAACCCTAACCTTAACCCTAACCCGAACCCTAACCCGAACCCTAACCCTAACCCTAAACCGAACCCTAACCCTAACCCTAAGCCTAACCCGAACCCTAACCCTAACCCTACCCCAACCCTAACCCTAAACTTAACCCTAACCCGAACCCTAACCCTAACACGAACCCTAACACTAACCCTAACACTAACCCTAACCCCTAACCCTAACCCTAACCCTAAAACCTAACCCTAACCCTAACCCTAACCCTAACCCTAACCCGAACCCTAACACTAACACTAACCCGAACCCTAACCCTAACCCTAACCATAACCCTAACCCCAACCCGAACCCTAACCCTAACACTAACCCGAAACCTAACCCTAACCCTAAACCTAAACCTAAACATAACCCTAAACCTAACCCTAACCCTAAACCTAACCCTAACCCTAACCCGAACCCTAACCCTAACCCTAAACCTAACCCTAACCCTAAGCCAAACCCTAACCCTAACCCTAATCCTAACCCGAACCCTAACCCTAACCCTAACCCGAACCCGAACCCTAACCCAAACCCTAACCCTAAACCTAACCCGAACTCTAACCCTAACCCGAACCCGAACCCTAACCCTAACCCTAACCCTAACCCGAACCCTAACCCGATCCCTAATCCGAACCCTAACCTGAACCCTAACTAGAACCCTAACCCTAACCCTAACCCGAACCCTAACCCTAACCCTAAACCTAACCCTAACCCGAACCCTAACCCTAACCCTAACCCAAAACCTAAACCGAACCCGAAACCGAACCCTAACCCGAACACTAACCCGAACCCTAACCCTAACCCGAACCCTAACCCGAAGCCTAACCCTAACCCTAACCCTAAACGCTAACCCTCACCCGAACCCTAACCCTAACACGAAACCGAACCCTAAACACAACCCGAACCCGAACACGAACCCTAAACCTAACCCTAACCCAAACCCGAACCCTAGCCCTAACCCTAACACGAACCCGAACCCTAGCCCGAACCCTAACCCTAACCCTAACCCTAACCCGAACCCTAACCATAACCCTAACCCTAACCCTAACACGAAATCGAACCCTAACCCTAACCCCTAACCCGAACCAACCCTAACCTGAACCCTAACCCTAACCCGAAACCTAACCCTAACCCTAACCCTAACCCTAACCCTAACGCTAACACGAACCGGAACCCTAACCCGAAACCTAACCCTAACCCTAATCCGAACACTAACCCTAACCCTAACCCGAACCCGAACCCTAACCCTAACCCTAACCCTAACCCGAACCCTAACTCTAACCCGAACCCTAATCCTAACCCGAACCCTAACCCTAACCCGAACCCTAACCCTAACACTAAACCTAACCCTAACCCTAACCCTAACCCTAACCCGAACCCTAACCCTAACACTAACGCAAACCCCTAACTCTAACCCTAACCCTAACCCTAACACGAACCATAACCCTAACAGTAACCCTAACCCTAACCCTAACCCGAACCCTAACCCTAACCCTAACACGAACCCCTAACCCTAACCCTAACCCTAACCCTAACCAGAACCCTAACCCTAACCCTAACCCGAACCCTTAACCCTAAACCTAAACCTAACCGGGACCCTAACCCGAACCCTAACACTAACTCTAACCCGAACCCTAACCCTAACCCTAACCCGAACCCTAACCCGAACCCTAACCCTAACCCGAACCCTAAACCTAACCCTAACCCGAACCCTAACCCTAAACCTAACACTAACCCTAACTCTAAACACGAACCCTAACCCTAACCCGAACCCTTACCCTAACCGAACCCTAAACCGAACCCGAACCCTAACCCGAACCATAACCCGAACCCTAACCCTAACCCGAAACAGAACCCTAACCCGAACCCTAACCCTAACCCGAACACTAACCCTAACCGTAATCCGAACCATCACCCTAACCCGAACCCTAACCCGAACACTAACCCGAACCCTAACCCTAACCCGAACCCTAACCCGAACCCTAACCCTATATTAACCCTAACCCCTAACCCTCACCCGAACCCTAACCCTAACCCTAACCCTAACCCGAACCCTAACCCGAACCCTAATCCGAACACTAACCCTCACCCTAACCCTAACCCGAACACTAACCCTAACCCTAACCCTAACCTTAACCCTAACCCTAACCGGAACCCTAACCCTAACCCTAACCCCGAACCCTAACCGTAACCCTAACCCTAACCCGAACACTAAACCTAACCTGACCCGAACCCTAAACCTAACCCAACCCCTAACCCGAACCCTAACCCTAACCCTTAACCCTAACCCTTAACCTGAACCCTAACCCTAACCCGAACCCTAACCATAACCCTAACCCTAACCCTAACACGAAATCGAACCCTAACCCTAACCCCTAACCCGAACCAACCCTAACCTGAACCCTAACCCTAACCCGAAACCTAACCCTAACCCTAACCCTAACCCTAACCCTAACGCTAACACGAACCGGAACCCTAACCCGAAACCTAACCCTAACCCTAATCCGAACACTAACCCTAACCCTAACCCGAACCCGAACCCTAACCCTAACCCTAACCCTAACCCGAACCCTAACTCTAACCCGAACCCTAATCCTAACCCGAACCCTAACCCTAACCCGAACCCTAACCCTAACACTAAACCTAACCCTAACCCTAACCCTAACCCTAACCCGAACCCTAACCCTAACACTAATGCAAACCCCTAACTCTAACCCTAACCCTAACCCTAACACGAACCATAACCCTAACAGTAACCCTAACCCTAACCCTAACCCGAACCCTAACCCTAACCCTAACACGAACCCCTAACCCTAACCCTAACCCTAACCCTAACCAGAACCCTAACCCTAACCCTAACCCGAACCCTTAACCCTAAACCTAAACCTAACCGGGACCCTAACCCGAACCCTAACACTAACTCTAACCCGAACCCTAACCCTAACCCTAACCCGAACCCTAACCCGAACCCTAACCCTAACCCGAACCCTAAACCTAACCCTAACCCGAACCCTAACCCTAAACCTAACACTAACCCTAACTCTAAACACGAACCCTAACCCTAACCCGAACCCTTACCCTAACCGAACCCTAAACCGAACCCGAACCCTAACCCGAACCATAACCCGAACCCTAACCCTAACCCGAAACAGAACCCTAACCCGAACCCTAACCCTAACCCGAACACTAACCCTAACCGTAATCCGAACCATCACCCTAACCCGAACCCTAACCCGAACACTAACCCGAACCCTAACCCTAACCCGAACCCTAACCCGAACCCTAACCCTATATTAACCCTAACCCCTAACCCTCACCCGAACCCTAACCCTAACCCTAACCCTAACCCGAACCCTAACCCGAACCCTAATCCGAACACTAACCCTCACCCTAACCCTAACCCGAACACTAACCCTAACCCTAACCCTAACCTTAACCCTAACCCTAACCGGAACCCTAACCCTAACCCTAACCCCGAACCCTAACCGTAACCCTAACCCTAACCCGAACACTAAACCTAACCTGACCCGAACCCTAAACCTAACCCAACCCCTAACCCGAACCCTAACCCTAACCCTTAACCCTAACCCTTAACCTGAACCCTAACCCTAACCCGAACCCTAACCCGAACCCGAACCCTAAACCGAACGCGAACCCTAACCCTTAAACCGAACCCTAACCCTAACCATAACCCTAACCCTAAACCTAACCAGAACCCTAAACCCTAACCCTAACCCTAACACTAACCCTAACCCTAACCCGAACCCGAACCCTAAACCGAACCCTAACCCTAACCCTAACCCTAACCCTAACCCGAACCCTAACCCAAAACCTAACCCTAACCCTAACCCTAACCCGAACACTAACACTTACACTAACCCTAACCCGAACACTAACCCTTACACTAACCCTAACCCTAACCCGAACCCGAACCCTAACCCGAACCCTAACCCTAACCCTAACCCAAACCCTAACCCTAACCCTAACCCGATCCCTAACCCTAACCCTAACCCGAACCCTAACCCTAACCCGAACCCTAACCCGACCCCTAAACCGAACCCTAACCCGAACCCTAACCCTAAACCTAACCCGAACACTAAACTGAACCCTAACCCAAACACTAACCCGAACCCTACCCGAACCCTAACCCGAACCCTAACCCTAACCCTAACCCGAACCCTAACACGAACCCTAACACTAACCCGAAACCTAACCCTAACCCTAACCCTAACACTACCCGAACCCTAACCCTAACCCTAACCCTAACCCTAACCCGAACCCTAACCCTAACCCTAACCTGAAACCTAACCCCTAACACGAACCCGAGCCCTAACCCTAACCCCGAACCCTAACCCTAACTCTAACCCCGAAACCTAACCCGAAACCTAACCCTAACCCTAACCCGAACCCTAACCCGAACCCTAACCCTAAACCTAACCCTAACCCGAACCCTAACCCTAAACCCGAAACCTAACACCCGAACCCTAACCCTATCCCGAACCCGAACCCTAACCCTAACCCTAACCCGAACCCGAACACGAACCCGAACCCTAACCCTAACCCGAACCCGAACCCTAACCCTAACCCTAACCCTAACCCGAACCCTAACTCTAACCCGAACCCTAATCCTAACCCGAACCCTAACCCTAACCCGAACCCTAACCCTAACACTAAACCTAACCCTAACCCTAACCCTAACCCTAACCCGAACCCTAACCCTAACACTAACGCAAACCCCTAACTCTAACCCTAACCCTAACCCTAACACGAACCATAACCCTAACAGTAACCCTAACCCTAACCCTAACCCTAACCCGAACCCTAACCCTAACCCTAACACGAACCCCTAACCCTAACCCTAACCCTAACCCTAACCAGAACCCTAACCCTAACCCTAACCCGAACCCTTAACCCTAAACCTAAACCTAACCGGGACCCTAACCCGAACCCTAACACTAACTCTAACCCGAACCCTAACCCTAACCCTAACCCGAACACTAACCCGAACCCTAACCCTAACCCGAACCCTAAACCTAACCCTAACCCGAACCCTAACCCTAAACCTAACACTAACCCTAACTCTAAACACGAACCCTAACCCTAACCCGAACCCTTACCCTAACCGAACCCTAAACCGAACCCGAACCCTAACCCGAACCATAACCCGAACCCTAACCCTAACCCGAAACCGAACCCTAACCCGAACCCTAACCCTAAGCCGAAACCTAACCCTAACCGTACTCCGAACCATCACCCTAACCCGAAACCTAACCCGAACACTAACCCGAACCCTAACCCTAACCCGAACCCTAACCCGAACCCTAACCCTATATTAACCCTAACCCCTAACCCTCACCCGAACCCTAACCCTAACCCTAACCCTAACCCGAACCCTAACCCGAACCCTAATCCGAACACTAACCGTCACCCTAACCCTAACCCGAACACTAACCCTAACCCTAACCCTAACCTTAACCCTAACCCTAACCGGAACCCTAACCCTAACCCTAACCCCGAACCCTAACCGTAACCCTAACCCTAACCCGAACCCTAAACCTAACCTGAACCGAACCCTAAACCTAACCCAACCCCTAACCCGAACCCTAACCCTAACCCTTAACCCTAACCCTTAACCTGAACCCTAACCCTAACCCGAACCCTAACCCGAACCCGAACCCTAACCCGAACGCGAACCCTAACCCTTAAACCGAACCCTAACCCTAACCATAACCCTAACCCTAAACCTAACCCGAACCCTAACCCCTAACCCTAACCCTAACACTAACCCTAACCCTAACCCGAACCCGAACCCTAAACCGAACCCTAACCCTAACCCTAACCCTAACCCTAACCCGAACCCTAACCCAAAACCTAACCCTAACCCGAACCCTAACCCTCACCCGAACACTAAACCTAACCCTAACCCTAACCCTAACCCGAACACTAACCCTTACACTAACCCTAACCCTAACCCGAACCCGAACCCTAACCCGAACCCTAACCCTAACCCTAACCCAAACCCTAACCCTAACCCTAACCCGATCCCTAACCCTAACCCTAACCCGAACCCTAACCCTAACCCGAACCCTAACCCGACCCCTAAACCGAACCCTAACCCGAACCCTAACCCTAAACCTAAACCGAACCCTAAACTGAACCCTAACCCGAACACTAACCCGAACCCTAACCCGAACCCTAACCCGAACCCTAACCCTAACCCTAACCCGAACCCTAACACGAACCCTAACCCTAACCCGAACCCTAACCCTAACCCTAACCCTAACCCTAACCCTACCCGAACCCTAACCCTAACCCTAACCCTAACCCTAACCCGAACCCTAACCCTAACCCTAACCTGAAACCTAACCCCTAACACGAACCCGAGCCCTAACCCTAACCCCGAACCCTAACCCTAACTCTAACCCCGAAACCTAACCCGAAACCTAACCCTAACCCTAACCCGAACCCTAACCCGAACCCTAACCCTAAACCTAACCCTAACCCGAACCCTAACCCTAAACCCGAACCCTAACACCCGAACCCTAACCCTATCCCGAACCCGAACCCTAACCCTAACCCGAACCCGAACACGAACCCGAACCCTAACCCTAACCTTAACCCTAACCCTAACCCGAACCCGAAACGTAACCCAAACACGAACCCTAACCCTAACCCTACCCCGAACCCTAACCCGAACCCGAACCCTAACCCTAACCCTAACCCTAACCCGAACCCTAACCCGAACCCTAACCCTAAATCTAACCCTAACCCGAACCCTAAACCGAACCCTAACCCTAACCCTAACCTGAACACTAACCCCGAACCCTAACCCGAACACGAACCCTAACCCGAACCCGAACCCTAACCCTAACACGAAACCGAACCCTAAACATAACCCGAACCCGAACACGAACCCTAAACCTAACCCTAACCCAAACCCGAACCCTAGCCCTAACCCTAACACGAACCCGAACCCTAGCCCGAACCATAACCCTAACCCTAACCCTAACCCGAACCCTTACCATAACCCTAACCCTAAACCTAACACGAAATCGAACCCTAACCCTAACCCCTAACCCGAACCAACCCTAACCCGAACCCTAACCCTAACCTGAAACCTAATCCTAACCCTAACCCTAACCCTAACCCTAACCCGAACCGGAACCCTAACCCGAAACCTAACCCTAACCCTAATCCGAAAACTTACCCTAACCCTAACCCGAACCCGAACCCTAACCCTAACCCTAACCCTAACCCGAACCCTAACCCTAACCCGAACCCTAATCCTAACCCGAAACCTAACCCTAACCCGAACCCTAACCCTAACACTAAACCTAACCCTAACCCTAACCCTAACCCTAACCCGAACCCTAACCCTAACACTAAAGCAAACCCCTAACCCTAACCCTAACCCTAACCCTAACACGAACCATAACCCTAACAGTAACCCGAACCCCTAACCCTAACCCTAACCCTAACCCTAACCCTAACCCGAAACCTAACCCTAACCCTAACCCGAACCCTAACCCGAACCCAAACCCTAACCCTAAACCAACTGTAACAAGAACCCTAACCCGAACCCTAAGCCTAACCCTAACCCTAACCCGAACCCTAACCCTAACCCTTAACCCGAACCCTAAACCTAACCCGAACCCGAACCCGAACCCGAACCGTAACCCGAACGGAACCCTAACCCTAACCCTAACCTGAACCATAACCCCTAAACCTAAACCGAACCCGAACCCTAACCCTAACCCTAAACCGAACCCTAACCCTAACCCCTAACCCTAACCCGAACCCTAAACCTAACCCTAACCCTTACCCGAACCCTAACCCTAACACTTAACCCGAACCCTAACCCTAACCCGAACCCTAAACCTAACCCTAAACCTAACCCTAACCCGAACCCTAACCCTAACCCAAACCTAAACCCTAACCCCTAACCCTAACCCGAACCCAAAACCTAACCCGAACCCGAAACCTAACCCTAACCCGAAACCGAAGCCTAACCCTAACCCGAACCCGAACACGAACCCTAAACCTAACCCTAACCCGAAACCGAACCCTAACCCTAACCCTAACCCGAACCCTAACCCAAAACCTAACCCTAACCCGAACCCTAACCCTCACCCGAACACTAAACCTAACCCTAACCCTAACCCTAACCCGAACACTAACCCTTACACTAACCCTAACCCTAACCCGAACCCGAACCCTAACCCGAACCCTAACCCTAACCCTAACCCAAACCCTAACCCTAACCCTAACCCGATCCCTAACCCTAACCCTAACCCGAACCCTAACCCTAACCCGAACCCTAACCCGACCCCTAAACCGAACCCTAACCCGAACCCTAACCCTAAACCTAACCCGAACCCTAAACTGAACCCTAACCCGAACACTAACCCGAACCCTAACCCGAACCCTAACCCGAACCCTAACCCTAACCCTAACCCGAACCCTAACACGAACCCTAACCCTAACCCGAACCCTAACCCTAACCCTAACCCTAACCCTAACCCTACCCGAACCCTAACCCTAACCCTAACCCTAACCCTAACCCTAACCCGAACCCTAACCCTAACCCTAACCTGAAACCTAACCCCTAACACGAACCCGAGCCCTAACCCTAACCCCGAACCCTAACCCTAACTCTAACCCCGAAACCTAACCCGAAACCTAACCCTAACCCTAACCCGAACCCTAACCCGAACCCTAACCCTAAACCTAACCCTAACCCGACCCTAACCCTAAACCCGAACCCTAACACCCGAACCCTAACCCTATCCCGAACCCGAACCCTAACCCTAACCCTAACCCGAACCCGAACACGAACCCGAACCCTAACCCTAACCTTAACCCTAACCCTAACCCGAACCCGAAACGTAACCCAAACACGAACCCTAACCCTAACCCTACCCCGAACCCTAACCCGAACCCGAACCCTAACCCTAACCCTAACCCTAACCCGAACCCTAACCCGAACCCTAACCCTAAATCTAACCCTAACCCGAACCCTAAACCGAACCCTAACCCTAACCCTAACCTGAACACTAACCCCTAACCCTAACCCGAACACGAACCCTAACCCGAACCCGAACCCTAACCCTAACACGAAACCGAACCCTAAACATAACCCGAACCCGAACACGAACCCTAAACCTAACCCTAACCCAAACCCGAAACCTAGCCCTAACCCTAACACGAACCCGAACCCTAGCCCGAACCATAACCCTAACCCTAACCCTAACCCGAACCCTTACCATAACCCTAACCCTAAACCTAACACGAAATCGAACCCTAACCCTAACCCCTAACCCGAACCAACCCTAACCCGAACCCTAACCCTAACCTGAAACCTAATCCTAACCCTAACCCTAACCCTAACCCTAACCCGAACCGGAACCCTAACCCGAAACCTAACCCTAACCCTAATCCGAAAACTTACCCTAACCCTAACCCGAACCCGAACCCTAACCCTAACCCTAACCCTAACCCGAACCCTAACCCTAACCCGAACCCTAATCCTAACCCGAACCCTAACCCTAACCCGAACCCTAACCCTAACACTAAACCTAACCCTAACCCTAACCCTAACCCTAACCCGAACCCTAACCCTAACACTAAAGCAAACCCCTAACCCTAACCCTAACCCTAACCCTAACACGAACCATAACCCTAACAGTAACCCGAACCCCTAACCCTAACCCTAACCCTAACCCTAACCCTAACCCGAAACCTAACCCTAACCCTAACCCGAACCCTAACCCGAACCCAAACCCTAACCCTAAACCAACTGTAACAAGAACCCTAACCCGAACCCTAAGCCTAACCCTAACCCTAACCCGAACCCTAACCCTAACCCTTAACCCGAACCCTAAACCTAACCCGAACCCGAACCCGAACCCGAACCGTAACCCGAACGGAACCCTAACCCTAACCCTAACCTGAACCATAACCCCTAAACCTAAACCGAACCCGAACCCTAACCCTAACCCTAAACCGAACCCTAACCCTAACCCCTAACCCTAACCCGAACCCTAAACCTAACCCTAACACTTACCCGAACCCTAACCCTAACACTTAACCCGAACCCTAACCCTAACCCGAACCCTAAACCTAACCCTAAACCTAACCCTAACCCGAACCCTAACCCTAACCCAAACCTAAACCCTAACCCCTAACCCTAACCCGAACCCGAAACCTAACCCGAACCCGAAACCTAACCCTAACCCGAAACCGAAGCCTAACCCTAACCCGAACCCGAACACGAACCCTAAACCTAACCCTAACCCGAAACCGAACCCTAGCCCTAACCCTAACCCGAACCCGAACCCTAACCCGAAACCTAACCCTAACCCTAACCCTAACCCAAACCCTAACCCAAACCCTAACCCTAACCCTAACCCTAACCCGAAACCGAACACTAACCGTAACCCCTAACCCGAACCCTAACCCTAACCCGAACCCTAACCCAAACCCGAAACCTAACCCGAAATCTAACCATAACCCGTACCCGAACCCTAACCCGAAACCTAACCCTAACCCTAATCCGAACCTAACCCTAACACTAACCCGAACCCTAACCCTAACACTAACCCTATCCCGAACCCTAACACTAACCCTAAACCTAACCCAAACCCGTACCCGAACCGTAACCCTAATCCGAACACTAACCCTAACCCTAACCCTAACCGGAACTCTAAACCTAACCCTAACCCTAACCCTTACCCTAACCCGAACCCTAACCCTAACCCTAACCCGTACGCTAACAATAACTCTAACCCGAACCCGAACCCTAACCATAACCCTAACCCTAACCCTAAAACTAACCCGAACCCTAACGCTAACCCCTAACCACAACCCTAAAGCAAAACCTAACCCGAAGATTAACACTAACCCTAAAACCTAACCCTAACCCTAACCCTAACCCTAGCGCTAACCCTAACCCGAACCCTAACCCTAACCCGAACCCGAACCCTAACTCTAACCCTAACCCTAACACTAACCCGAAACCTAACCCTAACCCTAACCATAACCCTAACCCTAACCCGAACCCAACCCTAACCCTAACCCCTAACCCTAACCCTAACCCTAACCCGAACCCTAAATCCAACCCTAACCCAAACCCTAACCCGAACACTAACCCTAACCCGAACCCTAAACCTAACCCCTAACCCTAACCCTAACCCGAAACCTAATCCTAACCCGAACCCGAACCCTAACCCCTATCCCTAACCCTAATTCTAACCCTAACCCTAACCCGAAACCTAACCCGAACCCGAACCAGAACCCGAAACCTAACGCTAACCCTAACCCGAACCCGAAACCGAACCCTAACCCTAACCCTAACCTGAACCCTAACCCTAACGCGAAACCGAACCCTAAACCTAACCCAAACCCTAACCCTAAACCTATCCCGAACCCTAACCCTAACCCTAAACCTAACCCTAATCCTAACCCGAACCCTAACCCTAAACCGAACTCTAACCCGAACCCGAAACCTAACCCGAACCCTAACCCTAACCCGAACCCTAAACCTAACCCTAACCCGAACCCTAACCCTAACCAAACCCTAACCCGAACACTAAACCGAACCCTAACCCGAACCCAAACCCGAACCCTAACCCTAAACCTAACCCGAAACCTAACCCGAACCCTAACCCTAACCCTAAACCTAACCCGTACCCTAAACCTAACCCTAACCCAAACACTAACCCCTGACCCTAACCCGAACCCTAACCCTAACCCGAACCCTAACCCTAACCCTAACCCAAACCCTAACCCGAACCCTAACCCTAAACCTAATCCTAACCCTAATCCTAACACTAACCCTAACCCGAACCCGAACCCGAAACCTAACCCTAACCATAACCCTAACCCTAACCCTAACCCTAAACCGAACCCTAAACCTAACCCTAACCCGAACCCTAACCCTAACCCTAACCCAAACCCTAACCCTAACCATAACCCTAACCCTAACCTTAACCCGAAACCTAACCCTAACCCTAACCCGAACCCTAAACCGAACCCTAACCCGAACCCTAACCTTAACCCGAACCCTAACCCTAACCCGAAACCTAACCCTAACCCTAACCCGAACCCTAACGCTAACCCTAACCCGAACCCGAACCCAAACCCTAACCCGAACCCGAACCCTAACCCTAAACCTAACCCGAAACCTAACCCTAACCCTAACCCTAACCTGAACCCTAACCTTAACCCTAACCCGAACCCTAACCCGAACCCTAACCCTAACCCTAAACCGAACCCTAACCCTAACCCTAAGCCTAACCCGAACCCTAACCCTAACCCTACCCCAACCCTAACCCTAAACTTAACCCTAACCCGAACCCTAACCCTAACACGAACCCTAACACTAACCCTAACACTAACCCTAACCCCTAACCCTAACCCTAACACTAAAACCTAACCCTAACCCTAACCCTAACCCTAACCCTAACCCGAACCCTAACACTAACACTAACCCGAACCCTAACCCTAACCCTAACCATAACCCTAACCCCAACCCGAACCCTAACCCTAACACTAACCCGAAACCTAACCCTAACCCTAAACCTAAACCTAAACATAACCCTAAACCTAACCCTAACCCTAAACCTAACCCTAACCCTAACCCGAACCCTAACCCTAACCCTAAACCTAACCCTAACCCTAAGCCAAACCCTAACCCTAACCCTAATCCTAACCCGAACCCTAACCCTAACCCTAACCCGAACCCGAACCCTAACCCAAACCCTAACCCTAAACCTAACCCGAACTCTAACCCTAACCCGAACCCGAACCCTAACCCTAACCCTAACCCTAACCCGAACCCTAACCCGATCCCTAATCCGAACCCTAACCTGAACCCTAACTCGAACCCTAACCCTAACCCTAACCCGAACCCTAACCCTAACCCTAAACCTAACCCTAACCCGAACCCTAACCCTAACCCTAACCCAAAACCTAAACCGAACCCGAAACCGAACCCTAACCCGAACACTAACCCGAACCCTAACCCTAACCCGAACCCTAACCCGAAGCCTAACCCTAACCCTAACCCTAAACGCTAACCCTCACCCGAACCCTAACCCTAACACGAAACCGAACCCTAAACACAACCCGAACCCGAACACGAACCCTAAACCTAACCCTAACCCAAACCCGAACCCTAGCCCTAACCCTAACACGAACCCGAACCCTAGCCCGAACCCTAACCCTAACCCTAACCCTAACCCGAACCCTAACCATAACCCTAACCCTAACCCTAACACGAAATCGAACCCTAACCCTAACCCCTAACCCGAACCAACCCTAACCTGAACCCTAACCCTAACCCGAAACCTAACCCTAACCCTAACCCTAACCCTAACCCTAACCCTAACACGAACCGGAACCCTAACCCGAAACCTAACCCTAACCCTAATCCGAACACTAACCCTAACCCTAACCCTAACCCGAACCCTAACTCTAACCCGAACCCTAATCCTAACCCGAACCCTAACCCTAACCCGAACCCTAACCCTAACACTAAACCTAACCCTAACCCTAACCCTAACCCTAACCCGAACCCTAACCCTAACACTAATGCAAACCCCTAACTCTAACCCTAACCCTAACCCTAACACGAACCATAACCCTAACAGTAACCCTAACCCTAACCCTAACCCGAACCCTAACCCTAACCCTAACACGAACCCCTAACCCTAACCCTAACCCTAACCCTAACCAGAACCCTAACCCTAACCCTAACCCGAACCCTTAACCCTAAACCTAAACCTAACCGGGACCCTAACCCGAACCCTAACACTAACTCTAACCCGAACCCTAACCCTAACCCTAACCCGAACCCTAACCCGAACCCTAACCCTAACCCGAACCCTAAACCTAACCCTAACCCGAACCCTAACCCTAAACCTAACACTAACCCTAACTCTAAACACGAACCCTAACCCTAACCCGAACCCTTACCCTAACCGAACCCTAAACCGAACCCGAACCCTAACCCGAACCATAACCCGAACCCTAACCCTAACCCGAAACAGAACCCTAACCCGAACCCTAACCCTAACCCGAACCCTAACCCTAACCGTAATCCGAACCATCACCCTAACCCGAACCCTAACCCGAACACTAACCCGAACCCTAACCCTAACCCGAACCCTAACCCGAACCCTAACCCTATATTAACCCTAACCCCTAACCTTCACCCGAAACCTAACCCTAACCCTAACCCTAACCCGAACCCTAACCCGAACCCTAATCCGAACACTAACCCTCACCCTAACCCTAACCCGAACACTAACCCTAACCCTAACCCTAACCTTAACCCTAACCCTAACCGGAACCCTAACCCTAACCCTAACCCTGAACCCTAACCGTAACCCTAACCCTAACCCGAACACTAAACCTAACCTGACCCGAACCCTAAACCTAACCCAACCCCTAACCCGAACCCTAACCCTAACCCTTAACCCTAACCCTTAACCTGAACCCTAACCCTAACCCGAACCCTAACCCGAACCCGAACCCTAAACCGAACGCGAACCCTAACCCTTAAACCGAACCCTAACCCTAACCATAACCCTAACCCTAAACCTAACCAGAACCCTAACCCCTAACCCTAACCCTAACACTAACCCTAACCCTAACCCGAACCCGAACCCTAAACCGAACCCTAACCCTAACCCTAACCCTAACCCTAACCCGAACCCTAACCCAAAACCTAACCCTAACCCTAACCCTAACCCGAACACTAACACTTACACTAACCCTAACCCGAACACTAACCCTTACACTAACCCTAACCCTAACCCGAACCCGAACCCTAACCCGAACCCTAACCCTAACCCTAACCCAAACCCTAACCCTAACCCTAACCCGATCCCTAACCCTAACCCTAACCCGAACCCTAACCCTAACCCGAACCCTAACCCGACCCCTAAACCGAACCCTAACCCGAACCCTAACCCTAAACCTAACCCGAACCCTAAACTGAACCCTAACCCGAACACTAACCCGAACCCTAACCCGAACCCTAACCCGAACCCTAACCCTAACCCTAACCCGAACCCTAACACGAACCCTAACACTAACCCGAAACCTAAACCTAACCCTAACCCTAACACTACCCGAACCCTAAACCTAACCCTAACCCTAACCCTAACCCTAACCCGAACCCTAACCCTAACCCTAACCTGAAACCTAACCCCTAACACGAACCCGAGCCCTAACCCTAACCCCGAACCCTAACCCTAACTCTAACCCCGAAACCTAACCCGAAACCTAACCCTAACCCTAACCCGAACCCTAACCCGAACCCTAACCCTAAACCTAACCCTAACCCGAACCCTAACCCTAAACCCGAAACCTAACACCCGAACCCTAACCCTATCCCGAACCCGAACCCTAACCCTAACCCTAACCCGAACCCGAACACGAACCCGAACCCTAACCCTAACCTTAACCCTAACCCTAACCCGAACCCGAAACGTAACCCAAACACGAACCCTAACCCTAACCCTACCCCGAACCCTAACCCGAACCCGAACCCTAACCCTAACCCTAACCCGAACCCGAACCCTAACCCGAACCCTAACCCTAAATCTAACTCAAACCCGAACCCTAAACCGAACCCTAACCCTAACCCTAAACCTAACACTAACCCGAACCCTAACCCTAACCCTAACCTGAACACTAACCCCTAACCCTAACCCGAACACGAACCCTAACCCGAACCCGAACCCTAACCCTAACACGAAACCGAACCCTAAACATAACCCGAACCCGAACACGAACCCTAAACCTAACCCTAACCCAAACCCGAACCCTAGCCCTAAACCTAACACGAACCCGAACCCTAGCCCGAACCCTAACCCTAACCCTAACCCTAACCCGAACCCCTACCATAACCCTAACCCTAAACCTAACACGAAATCGAACCCTAACCCTAACCCCTAACCCGAACCAACCCTAACCCGAACCCTAACCCTAACATGAAACCTAATCCTAAACCTAACACTAACCCTAACCCTAACCCTAACCCGAACCGGAACCCTAACCCGAAACCTAACCCTAACCCTAATCCGAACACTTACCCTAACCCTAACCCGAACCCTAACCCTAACACTAAACCTAACCCTAACCCTAACCCTAACCCTAACCCGAACCCTAACCCTAACACTAAAGCAAACCCCTAACCCTAACCCTAACCCTAACCCTAACACGAACCATAACCCTAACAGTAACCCGAACCCCTAACCCTAACCCTAACCCTAACCCTAACCCGAAACCTAACCCTAACCCTAACCCGAACCCTAACCCGAACCCAAACCCTAACCCTAAACCAACTGTAACAAGAACCCTAACCCGAAACCTAAGCCTAACCCTAACCCTAACCCGAACCCTAACCCTAACCCTTAACCCGAACCCTAAACCTAACCCGAACCCGAACCCGAACCCGAACCGTAACCCTAACGGAACCCTAACCCTAACCCTAACCTGAACCATAACCCCTAAACCTAAACCGAACCCGAACCCTAACCCTAACCCTAACCCGAACCCTAACCCTAACCCCTAACCCTAAACCGAACCCTAAACCTAACCCTAAACCTTACCCGAACCCTAACCCTAACACTTAACCCGAACCCTAACCCTAACCCGAACCCTAAACCTAACCCTAAACCTAACCCTAACCCGAACCCTAACCCTAACCCTAACCTAAACCCTAACCCCTAACCCTAACCCGAACCCGAAACCTAACCCGAACCCGAAACCTAACCCTAACCCGAAACCGAAGCCTAACCATAACCCGAACCCGAACACGAACCCTAAACCTAACCCTAACCCGAAACCGAACCCTAGCCCTAACCCTAACCCGAACCCGAACCCTAACCCGAAACCTAACCCTAACCCTAACCCTAACCAAACCCTAACCCAAACCTTAACCCTAACCCTAACCCTAACCCGAAACCGAACACTAACCGTAACCCCTAACCCGAACCCTAAACCTAACCCGAACCCTAACCCTAACCCGAAACCTAACCCGAAATCTAACCATAACCCGTACCCGAACCCTAACCCGAAACCTAACCCTAACCCTAATCCGAACCTAACCCTACCCTAACCGGAACTCTAAACCTAACCCTAACCCTAACCCTTACCCTAACCCGAACCCTAACCCTAACCCTAACCCGTACGCTAACAATAACTCTAACCCGAACCCGAACCCTAACCATAACCCTAACCCTAACCCTAAAACTAACCCGAACCCTAACGCTAACCCCTAACCACAACCCTAAAGCAAAACCTAACCCGAAGATTAACACTAACCCTAACACCTAACCCTAACCCTAACCCTACCCCTAACCCGAACCCTAACCCTAACCCTAACCCTAACGCTAACCTTAACCCGAACCCTAACCCTAACCCGAACCCGAACCCTAACTCTAACCCTAACCCTAACACTAACCCGAAACCTAACCCTAACCCTAACCCTAACCCTAATCCTAACCCGAACCCAACCCTAACCCTAACCCCTAACCCTAACCCTAACCCTAACCCGAACTCTAAATCCAACCCTAACCCAAACCCTAACCCGAACACTAACCCTAACCCGAACCCTAAACCTAACCCCTAACCCTAACCCTAACCCGAAACCTAATCCTAACCCGAACCCGAACCCTAACCCCTATCCCTAACCCTAACTCTAACCCTAACCCTAACCCGAAACCTAACCCGAACCCGAACCAGAACCCGAAACCTAACGCTAACCCTAACCCGAACCCGAAACCGAACCCTAACCCTAACCCTAACCTGAACCCTAACCCTAACGCGAAACCGAACCCTAAACCTAACCCAAACCCTAACCCTAAACCTATCCCGAACCCTAACCCGAACCCGAACCCTAACCCTAAACCTAACCCTAACCCGGACCCTAACCCGAACCCTAACCCTAACCCTAACCCTAACACGAACCCTAACACTAACCCTTAACCCTAACCCGAACCCTAACCCGAACCCTAACCCGAACCCTAAACCTAACCCTAACCCTATCCCGAACCCTAACCCGAACTCTAACCCGAACCCTAACCCTAACCCCTAACTCTAACCCTAACCAGAAACCTAAACCTAACCCGAAACCGAACCCTAACCCTAACCCGAACCCTAACACAAACCCTAACCCTAACCCTAAACCGAACCCTAACCCTAACCCTAACCCGAACCCGAACCCTAACCCTAAACCTAACCCTAACCCGTACCCTAACCCGAACCCTAACCCTAACCTGAACCAGAAACCTAAAACTAACCAGAACCCTAAGCCTAACCCTAACCCGAACCCTAATCCTAACCCGAACCCTAACCATAACCCTAACGCGAATCCTAAACCTAACCCTAACCAGAACCCTAACCCGAACCCTAACCCTAACCCTAACCTTAACCCAAAACCTAACCCTAACCCTAACCCGAACCCTAACCCTAACCCTAAACCGAACCCTAACCCTAACCCTAACCCTAACCCGAAACCTAACCCTAACCCTAACCCGAACCCTAACCCTAACCCTAAACCTAACCGTAACCCGAACCCTAACCCTAACCCTAAACCTAACCCTAATCCTAACCCGAACCCTAACCCTAAACCGAACTCTAACCCGAACCCGAAACCTAACCCGAACCCTAAACCTAACCCGAACCCTAAACCTAACCCTAACCCGGACCCTAACCCTAACCAAACCCTAACCCGAACGCTAAACCGAACCCTAACCCGAACCCAAACCCGAACCCTAACCCTAAACCTAACCCGAAACCTAACCCGAACCCTAACCCTAACCCTAAACCTAACCCGTACCCTAACCCTAACCCTAACCCAAACACTAACCCCTGACCCTAACCCGAACCCTAACCCTAACCCGAACCCTAACCCTAACCCTAACCCAAACCCTAACCCGAACCCTAACCCTAAACCTAATCCTAACCCTAATCCTAACACTAACCCTAACCCGAACCCGAACCCGAAACCTAACCCTAACCATAACCCTAACCCTAACCCTAACCCTAAACCGAACCCTAACCCTAACCCTAACCCGAACCCTAACCCTAACCCAAACCCTAACCCAAACCCTAACCCTAACCATAACCCTAACCCTAACCTTAACCCGAAACCTAACCCTAACCCTAACCCGAACCCTAACCCGAACCCTAACCCGAACCCTAACCTTAACCCGAACCCTAACCCTAACCCGAAACCTAACCCTAACCCTAACCCGAACCCTAACCCTAACCCTAACCCGAACCCGAACCCAAACCCTAACCCGAACCCGAACCCTAACCCTAACCCTAACCCGAAACCTAACCCTAACCCTAACCCTAACCTGAACCCTAACCTTAACCCTAAACCGAACCCTAACCCGAACCCTAACCCTAACCCTAAACCGAACCCTAACCCTAACCCTAAGCCTAACCCGAACCCTAACCCTAACCCTACCCCAACCCTAACCCTAAACTTAACCCTAACCCGAACCCTAACCCTAACACGAACCCTAACACTAACCCTAACACTAACCCTAACCCCTAACCCTAACCCTAACCCTAAAACCTAACCCTAACCCTAACCCTAACCCTAACCCTAACCCGAACCCTAACACTAACACTAACCCGAACCCTAACCCTAACCCGAACCCTAACCATAACCCTAACCCCAACCCGAACCCTAACCCTAACACTAACCCGAAACCTAACCCTAACCCTAAACCTAAACCTAACCATAACCCTAAACCTAACCCTAACCCTAACCCTAACCCTAATCCTAACCCTAACCCGAACCCTAACCCTAACCCTAAACCTAACCCTAACCCTAAGCCGAACCCTAACCCTAACCCTAACCCTAACCCGAACCCTAACCCTAACCCTAACCCGAACCCGAACCCTAACCCAAACCCTAACCCTAAACCTAAGCCGAACTCTAACCCTAACCCGAACCCGAACCATAACCCTAACCCTAACCCTAACCCGAACCCTATCCCGATCCCTAATCCGAACCCTAACCTGAACCCTAACTCGAACCCTAACCCTAACCCTAACCAAACCCTAACCCTAACCCTAAACCTAACCCTAACCCGAACCCTAACCCTAACCCTAACCCAAAACCTAAACCGAACCCGAAACCGAACCCTAACCCGAACCCTAACCCGAACCCTAACCCTAACCCGAACCCTAACCCGAAGCCTAACCCTAACCCTAACCCTAACCGCTAACCCTCACCCGAACCCTAACCCTAACTCTAACCCGAAGCCGAACCCTAACCCGAACCCTAACCCGAACCCTAACCCTCACCCTAACCCTAACGCGAACCCTAACCCGAACCCTAACCCTAACCCTAACCTTAACCCTAACCCTAACCCGAAACCTAACCCTAACCCTAACCCTAACCCCGAACACTAACCTTCAACCTAACCCTAACCCGAACCGTAAACCTAACCCTAACCCGAACCCCTAACCCTAACCCTAACCCTAACCCGAACCCTAACCCGAACCCTAACCCTAACCCGAACCCTAAACCTAACCCGAACCCTAAACCGAACCCGAAACCTAAACCGAACCATAACCCGAACCCGAACCCGAACCCGAACCCTAACCCGAACCCTAACTCTATCCCGAACCCTAACCCTAACCATAACCCGAACCCTAACCCTAACCCGAACCCTAACCCGAACCCTAACCCTAACCCGAAACAGAACCCTAACCCTAACCCGAACGCTAACCCTAACCCGAACCCTAACCCTAACACTAAACCTAACCCTAACCCTAACACTAACCCTAACCCGAACCCTAACCCTAACCCTAACGCAATCCCCTAACCCTAACCCTAACCCTAACCCTAACACGAACCCTAACCCTAACCGTAACCCGAAACCCTAACCCTAACCCTAACCCTAACCCTAACCCGAACCCTAACCCTAACACTAACACGAACCCCTAACCCTAACCCTAACCCTAACCGTAACCAGAACCCTAACCCTAACCCTAACACGAACCCTTAACCCTAAACCTAACCCTAACCCGGACCCTAACCCGAACCCTAACACTAACTCTAACCCGAACCCTAACCCTAACCCTAACCCGAACCCTAACCCGAACCCTAACCCTAAACCGAACCCTAACCCTAACCCTAACCCGAACCCTAACCCTAAACCTAACCCTAACCCTAACTCTAAACACGAACCCTAACCCTAACCCGAACCCTAACCCTTACCGAACCCTAAACCGAACCCGAACGCTAACCCGAACCCTAAACCGAAACCTAAACCTAACCCGAACCCGAACCCTAACCCGAACCCTAACCCTATCCCGAACCCTAACCTTAACCGTAATCCGAACCATCACCCTAACACGAACCCTAACCCGAACACTAACCCGAACCCTAACCCTAACCCGAACCCTAACCCGAACCCTAACCCTAATCCTAACCCTAACCCCTAACCCTCACCCGAACCCTAACCCTAACACTAATCCTAACCCGAACCCTAACCCGAACCCTAATCCGAACCCTAACCCTAACCCTAACCCTAACCCGAACACTAACCCGAACCCTAACCCTAACCCTAACCTTAACCCTAACCCTAACCGGAACCCTAACTCTAACCCTAACGCTGAACCCTAACCGTAACCGTATCCCTAACCCGAACCCTAAACCTAACCAGAACCCGAACCCTAACCCTAACCCTACCCCTAACCCGAACCCTAACCCTAACCCTTAACCCTAACCCTTAACCTGAACCCTAAACCTAACCCGAACCCTAACCCGAACCCGAACCCTAACCCGAACGCGAACCCTAACCCTTAAACCGAAGCCTAACCATAACCATAACCCTAACCTTAAACCTAACCCGAACCCTAACCCCTAACCCTAATCCTAATGCTAACCCTAACCCTAACCCGAACCCGAACCCTAACCCGAACCCTAACCCTAACCCTAACACGAACCCCTAACCCTAACCCTAACCCTAACCGTAACCAGAACCCTAACCCTAACCCTAACACGAACCCTTAACCCTAAACCTAACCCTAACCCGGACCCTAACCCGAACCCTAACACTAACTCTAACCCGAACCCTAACCCTAACCCTAACCCGAACCCTAACCCGAACCCTAACCCTAAACCGAAACCTAACCCTAACCCTAACCCGAACCCTAACCCTAAACCTAACCCTAACCCTAACTCTAAACACGAACCCTAACCCTAACCCGAACCCTAAACCTTACCGAACCCTAAACCGAACCCGAACGCTAACCCGAACCCTAAACCGAAACCTAACCCTAACCCGAACCCGAACCCTAACCCGAACCCTAACCCTATCCCGAACCCTAACCCTAACCGTAATCCGAACCATCACCCTAACACGAACCCTAACCCGAACACTAACCCGAAACCTAACCCTAACCCGAACCCTAACGCGAACCCTAACCCTAATCCTAACCCTAACCCCTAACCCTCACCCGAACCCTAACCCTAAACCTAATCCTAACCCGAACCCTAACCCGAACCCTAATCCGAACCCTAACCCTAACCCTAACCCTAACCCGAACACTAACCCGAACCCTAACCCTAACCCTAACCTTAACCCTAACCCTAACCGGAACCCTAACTCTAACCCTAACGCTGAACCCTAACCGTAACCCTAACCCTAACCCGAACCCTAAACCTAACCAGAACCCGAACCCTAACCCTAACCCTACCCCTAACCCGAACCCTAACCCTAACCCTTAACCCTAACCCTTAACCTGAACCCTAAACCTAACCCGAACCCTAACCCGAACCCGAACCCTAACCCGAACGCGAACCCTAACCCTTAAACCGAAGCCTAACCATAACCATAACCCTAACCCTAAACCTAACCCGAACCCTAACCCCTAACCCTAATCCTAACGCTAACCCTAACACTAACCCGAACCCGAACCCTAAACCGAACCCTAACCCTAACCCTAACCCTAACCCGAACACTAACCCAAAACCTAACCCTAACCCGAAACCTAACCCTCACCCGAACCCTAAACCTAACCCTAACCCTAACCCTAACCCTAACCCTAAAACCTAAACCTAACCCTAACCCTAACCCTATCCCTAACCCGAACCCTAACCCTAACCCTAACCCGAACCCTAACCCTAACCCTAACCCTAAACCTAACCCGAAACCTAACCCTAACCCTAAACCCAACCCGAACCCTAACCCTAACCCTAACCCTAACCCGAACCCGAACCCTAACCCTAAACCTAATCCTAACCCTAAACCTAACACTAACCCTAACCCTAACCCGAACCCGAACCCTAACCCTAACCCTAACACTAACCCTAACCCTAACCCTAACCCGAACCCTAAACCTAACCCTAACCCGAACCCGAACCCTATCCCGAACCCTAACCCGAACCCTAACCCGAACCCTAACCCGAACCCTAACCCAAACCCTAAGCCTAAACCTAACCCGATCCCTAACCCTAACCCTAACTCGAACCCTAACCCTAAACCTAACCCGAACCCTAACCCGACCCCTAACCCGAACCCTAACCCGAACCCTAACCCTAACCCTAACCCGAACCCTAAACCGAACCCTAACCCGAACACTAACCCGAACCCTAACCCGAACCCTAACTCGAACCCTAACCCTAACCCTAACCCGAACCCTAACTCGAACCCTAACCCTAACCCGAAGCCTAACCCTAACCCTACCCGAACCCTAACCCTAACCCTAACCTGATCCCTAACCCGAACCCTAACACTAACCCTAACCTGAAACCTAACCCCTAACCCGAACCCGAACCTTAACCCTAATCCCGAACCCTAACCCTAACCCTAACCCCGAACCCTAACCCGAAAACTAACCCTAACCCTAACCCGAACCCTAAACTGAACCCTAACCCGAACCCTAACCCGAACACTAACCCTAACACGAACCCTAACCCTAAACTGAACCCTAACCCGAACACTAAACCGAACCCTAACCCGAACCCTAACCCGAACCCTAACCCTAACCCTAACCCTAACCCTAACCCTCACTCGAACCCTAAACCTAACCGTAACCCTAACCCTAACCCGAACCCTAACCCGAACCCTAACCTGAAACCTAACCCTCACACTAACCCTAACCCGAACCCTAACCCGAACCCTAACCCTAACCCTAAACTTAACCCTAACCCTAACCCGAACCCGAACCCGAACCCTAACCCTAACCCTAACCTGAACCCTAACCCTAACCCGAACGCGAAACCTAACCCTAACCCGAACCCTAACCCTAACACTTACCCGAAACCTATACCGAACCCGAACCCTAACCCTAAACCTAAACCTAACCCGAACCCTAACCCGAACCCTAACACTAACCCTAACCCTAACCCGAACCCTAACCTTAACTCTTAACCCTAAACCGAACCCTAACCCGAACCCTAACCCGAACCATAACCCTAACCCTAACACTAACCCGAAACCTAACCCTAACCCGAACCCTAACCCTAACCCCTAGCCCTAAACCTAACCATAACCCGAACCCTAACCCTAACCCGAACCCGAACCCTAACCCCTAACCCTAACCCTAAATCTAACCCTAACCCGAACCCGAACCCTAACCCTAACCCGAACCCTAACCCTAACCCGTAACCCTAACCCTAACCCTAACCCTAAACCGAACCCTAACCCTAAACCGAACCCGAACCCTAACCCCTAACCCTAACCCTAACTCTAACCTTAACCCTACCCGAAACCAAACCCGAACCCGAACACGAACCCGAACCCTAACCCTAACCCTAACCCGAACCCGAACCCGAACCCGAACCCTAACCCTAACCTGAACCCTAACCCTAACCCGAACCCGAACCCTAGCCCTAACACGAAACCTAACCCTAACCCTAACCCGAACCCTTACCCGAACCCGAACCCTAACCCTAACACTAACCCTAACCCGAACCCTAACCCGAATCCTAACCCTAAATCTAACCCTAACCCGAACCCTAACCCTAACACTTAACCCGAACCCTAACCCTAACCCGAACCCTAACCCGAAACCTAACCCGAACGCGAACACTAACCCTTAACCCGAACCCTAACCCTAACACTAACCCGAACCCTAACCCTAACCCTAACCCTAACCCGAACCCTAACACTAACCCTAAACCTAACCCTAACCGGAACCCTAACCCTAACCCTAACCTGAACCCTAACCCCTAACCCTAACCCTAACCCGAACACGAACCCTAACCCGAACCCGAACCCTAACCCTAACCCGAAACCGAACCCTAAACATAACCCGAACCCGAACACGAACCCTAAACCAAACCCTAACCCAAACCCGAACCCTAGCCCTAACCCTAACCCGAACCCGAACCCTAGCCCGAACCCTAACCCTAACCCTAACCCTAACCCGAACCCTAACCCTAACCCTAACCCTACCCCTAACCCGAAATCGACCCTAACCCTAACCCCTAACCCGAACCAACCCTAACCCGAACCCTAACCCTAACCCGAAACCTAACCCGAACCCTAACCCTAACCCTAACGCTAACCCTAACCCGAACCGGAACCATAACCCGAAACCTAACCCTATCCCTAACCCTAAACCCGAACCCTAACCCTAAACCGAACCCGAACGCTAAACCGAACCCGAACACTAACCCGAACCCGAACCCTAACCCGAACCAGAACCCGAACCCTAACCCGAACCCTAACCCTAACCTTAACACGAACCCTAACCCTAACCCTAATCCGAACCCTAACCCTAAGCCGAACCCTAACACAAACACTAACCCGAACCCTAACCGTAACCCGAACCCTAACCCGAACCCTAAACCTAACCCTAACCCCTAACCCTAACACGAACCATAACCCTAACCCTAACCCGAACCCTAACCCGAACCCTAAACCGAACGCTAACCCTCACCCGAACCCTAACCCGAACCCTAACCCTAACCCTAACCCTAACCCAAAACCGAACTCTAACCCTAACGCTAACCCTAAACCTGAACCCTAACCCTAGCCCTAACCCTAACCCGAAACCTAACGCTAACCCGAACCCGAACCCTAACCCGAACCCGAAACCTAACCCTAACCCCTAACCCTAACCCTAATCCTAAACCTAACCCGAAACCTAAACCTAAACCTAACCCGAACCCTAACACTAACCCTAACCCGAACCCGAACCCGAACCCTAACCCGAACCCGAACCCTAACCCTAAACCTAAACCGAACCCTAACCGTAACCCTAACCCTAACCCGAACCCTAACCTTAACCCTAACCCGAACCCTAACCCGAACCCTAAACCTAACCCTAAACCGAACCCTAACCCTAACCCTAAGCCTAACCCGAACCCTAACCCTAACCCTAACCCCAACCCTAACACTAACCCTAACGCTAAACTTAACCCTAACCCGAACCCTATCCCTAACCCGAACCCTAACTCTAACCCTAACACTAACCCTAACCCCTAACCCTAACCCTAAACCTAACCCTAAAACCTAAACCTAACCCTAACCCTAACCCTAACCATAACCCTAACCCTAACCCGAACCCTAACACTAACACTAACTCGAACCCTAACCCTAACCCTAACCCTAACCCTAACCCTAACCATAACCCTAACCCTAAACCGAACCCTAACCCTAACACTAACCCGAACCCTAACCCTAACCCTAAACCTAACCATAACCCTAAACCTAACCCTAACCCGAACCCTAACCCTAACCCTAACACTAACCCTAACACGAACCCTAACCCTAACCCTAACCCTAACCCTAACCCGAACCCTAACCCTAACCCGAACCCTAACCCTAACCCGAACCCTAACCCGACCCCTAACCCGAAACCTATCCCGAACCCTAACCCTAACCGTAACCCGAAACCTAAACCGAACCCTAACACGAACACTAACCCGAACCCTAACCCGAACCCTAAATCGAACCCTAACCCTAACCCTAAGCCGAACCCTAACCCGATCCCTAACCCTAACCCGAACCCTAACCCTAAGCCTAATCCTAACCCTACCCGAACCCTAACCCTAACCCTAACCCTAACCCTAACCCTAACCCGAACCCTAACCCTAACCCTAACCTGAAACCTAACTCCTAACCCGAACCCGAACCCTAACCCTAACCCCGAACCCTAACCCTAACCCTAACCCCGAACCCTAACCCGAAACCTAACCCTAACCCTAACCCGAACCCTAACCCTAAACCTAAACCTAACCCTAACCCTAACCCTAACCCTAAACCCGAACCCTAACACTAACCCGAACCCTAACCCTAACCCGAACCCGAAACCTAACCCGAACCCTAACCCGAACCCTAACCCGAACACTAACCCTAACAGGAACCCTAACCCTAAACTGAACCCTAACCCGAACACTAAACCGAACCCTAACCCGAACCCTAACCCGAACACTAACCCTAACCCTAACCCTAACCCTAACCCTCACTCGAACCCTAACCCTAACCGTAACACTAACCCTAACCCGAACCCTAACCCGAACCCTAACCTGAACCCTAACCCTCACCCTAACCCTAAACCGAACCCTAACCCGAACCCTAACCCTAACCCTAACCTTAACCCTAACCCTAATCCGAACCCGAACCCGAACCCTAACCCTAACCCTAACCTGAACCCTATCCCTAACCCGAACCCGAAACCTAACCCGAACCCGAACCCTAACCCTAACCCTTACCCGAAACCTAACCCGAACCCGAACACTAACCCTAAACCTAAACCTAACCCGAACCCTAACCCGAACCCTAACCCTAACCCTAACCCTAACCCTAACCCGAACCCTAACCTTAACTCTTAACCCTAAACCGAACCCTAACCCGAACCCTAACCCGAACCCTAACCCTAACCCTAACACTAACCCGAAACCTAACCCTAACCCGGACCCTAACCCTAACCCCTAACCCTAACCATAACCATAACCCGAACCCTAACCCTAACCCGAACCCTAACCCCTAACCCTAACCCTAACTCTAACACTAACCCTAACCCGAACCCTAACCCTAATCCGAACCCTAACCCTAACCCCTAAACCTAACCCTAAACCTAACCCTAAACCGACCCTAACCCTAAACCGAACCCGAACCCTAACCCCTAACCCTAACCCTAACTCTAACCCTAACCCTACCCGAAACCAAACCCGAACCCGAACCCGAACCCTAACCCTAACCCGAAACCGAACCCGAACCCGAACCCTAACCCTAACCTGAACCCTAACCCTAACCCGAACCCGAACCCTAAACCTAACACGAAACCTAACCCTAAACCTAACCCGAACCCTAACCCGAACCCGAACCCTAACCCTAACCCTAAAGCTAACCCGAACCCTAACCCGAACCCTAACCCTAAATCTAACCCTAACCCGAACCCTAACCCTACACTTAACCCGAACCCTAACCCTAACCCGAACCCTAACCCGAACCCTAACCCGAACGCAAACACTAACCCCTAACCCGAACCCTAACCCTAACACTAACCCGAACCCTAACCTTAACCCTAACCCTAACCCAACCCTAAACCTAACCCTAAACCTAACCCTAACCCGAACCCTAACCCTAACCCTAACCTGAACCCTAACCCCTAACCCTAACCCGAACACGAACCCTAACCCGAACCCGAACCCTAACCCTAACCCGAAATCGAACCCTAACCCTAACCTCTAACCCGAAACAACCCTAACCCGAACCCTAACCCTAACCCGAAACCTAACCCTAACCCTAACCCTAACCCTAACCCTAACCCTAACCCGAACCGGAACCCTAACCCGAAACCTAACCCTAACCCTAATCCGAACCCTAAACCTAACCCTAACCCGAACCCGAACACTAAACCTAACCCTAACCCTAACCCGAACCCTAACCCTAACCCTAAACCTAACCCTAACCCGTACCCGTACCCGAACCCTAACCCTAACCCGAACACTAACCCTAACCCTAACCCTAACCCGAACCCTAACCCTAACCCTAACCCGAACCCTAACCCGAACCCTAACCCTAACCCTAACCCGTACCCTAACACTAACTCTAACCCTAACCCAAACCCTAACCCTAACCCTATCCGAACCCTAACACTAACCCTAACACAAACCCGAACCCTAACCCGAACAATAACAATAACCCGAACTCTAACCCTAATCCTATCCCTAACCCTAAACCCGAACCCTAACCCTAAACCGAACCCGACCCCTAACACGAACCCGAACCCTAACCCGAACCCGAACCCTAACCCGAACCAGAACCCGAACCCTAACCCGAACCCTAACCCTAACCTTAACACGAACCCTAACGCTTACCCTAATCCGAACACTAACCCTAACCCGAACCCTAACGCTAACCCGAACCCGAACCCTAACCATAACCTCACCCGAACCCTAACCCTAAACCTTAACTCTAACCCTTAACCCGAACCCTAACCCTACCCCGAACCCTAACCCTAACCCTAACCCGAACCCTAACCCGAACCCTAACCCTAACCCTAACCCGTACCCTAACACTAACTCTAAACCTAACCCAAACCCTAACCCTAACCCTATCCGAACCCTAACACTAACCCTAACACAAACCCGAACCCTAACCCGAACAATAACAATAACCCGAACTCTAACCCTAATCCTATCCCTAACCCTAAACCCGAACCCTAACCCTAAACCGAACCCGAACCCTAACACGAACCCGAACCCTAACCCGAACCCGAACCCTAACCCGAACCAGAACCCGAACCCTAACCCGAACCCTAACCCTAACCTTAACACGAACCCTAACCCTAACCCTAATCCGAAACCTAACCCTAACCCGAAACCTAACGCTAACCCGAACCCGAACCCTAACCGTAACCTAACGCGAACCCTAACCCTAAACCTTAACTCTAACCCTTAACCTGAACCGTAACCCTAACCCGAACCCTAACCCGAACCCGAACCCTAACCCGAACGCGGACACTAACCCTTAACCCGAACCCTAACCCTAAACCTAACCGTAACCCGAACCCTAAAACCTAACCCTAACGCTAACCCTAACGCTAACCCTAACCCGAACCCTAACCCGAACCCAAAAACGAACCCTAACCCTAACCATAACCCTAAGGCTAACCCGAACACTAACCCTAACCCGAAATCTAACCGCTAACCCTAACCCTAACACTAACCCTAACCCGAACCCGAACCCTAATCCTAACCCTAAATCTAACCCTAACCCTAACCCTAATCGAACCCTAATCCTAACCCCTAACCCTAACACGAACCCTAACCCTAACCCTAATCCGAACCCTAACCCTAACCCGAACCCTAACCCGAACACTAACCCGAACCCTAACCGTAACCCGAACCCTAACCCGAACCCTAACCCTAACACTAACCCTAACCCGAACCATAACCCTAACCCTAACACTAACCCTAACCCATACCCGAACCCTAACCCTAACCCGAACACTAACCCTAACCCTAACCCTAACCCGAACCCTAACCCTAACCCTAACCCTAACCCGAAACCTAACCCGAACCCTAACCCTAACCCGTACCCTAATACTAACCCTAACCCTAACCCTAACCCTAAACCGAACCCTAACCCTAACCCTAACCCTAACCCGTACCCGAATCCTAACCCTAACCTGAACACTAACCCTAACCCGAACACTAACCCGAACGCTAACACTCAGTCTAAACCTAAACCGAACCCTAACCCTAACCCTAACCCTAACCCGAACCCGAACCCGAACCCTAACCCTAACACTAACCCTAACCCCGAACCCTAACCCTAACCCTAACCCGAACCCTAAACCTAACCCGAACCCTAACACTAACCCCTAACCCTAACCCTAACCCTAACCCTAAACCGAACCCTAACCCTAACCCGAACCCGAACCCTAACCCCTAACCCTAACCCTAACTCTAACCCTAACCCTACCCGAAACCAAACCCGAACCCGAACCCGAACCCGAACCCTAACCCTAACCCGAACCTGAACCCTAACCCTAACACGAACCCTAACCCTAACCCTAACCCGAACCCTAACCTGAACCCGAACCCTAACCCTAACCCTAACCCTAACCCGAACCCTAACCCGAACCCTAACCCTAAATCTAACCCTAACCCGAAACCTAACCCTAACACTTAACCCGAACCCTAACCCTAACCCGAACCCTAACCCGAAACCTAACCCTAACGCGAACACTAACCCTTAACCCGAACCCTAACCCTAACACTAACCCGAACCCTAACCCTAAACCTAACCCTAACCCGAACCCTAACCCTAACCCTAAACCTAACCCAAAACCGAACCCTAACCCTAACCCTAACCTGACCCTAACCCCTAACCCTAACCCGAACACGAACCCTAACCCGAACCCGAACCCTAACCCTAACCCGAAACCGAACCCTAAACATAACCCGAACCCGAACACGAACGCTAAACCTAACCCTAACCCAAACCCGAATCCTAACCCTAACCCTAACCCTAAACCTAACCCAAACGCGAACCCTAACCCTAACCCTTAACTCTAACCCTTAACCCGAACCCTAACCCTAACTCGAACCCTAACCCGAACCCGAACCCTAACCCGAACGCGAACCCTAACCCTTAACGCGAACCCTAACCCTAACCCTAACCCTAACCCGAACCCTAACCCTAACCCTAACACGAAACCTAACCAGAACCCTAACCCTAACCCTAACCCGAACCCTAAACCTAACCCTAACCCGAACCCTAAACCGAACCCGAACACTAACCCTAACCCTAACCCTAACCCGAACCCTAACCCTAAACCTAACCCTAACCCGAACCCGAACCCTCACCGTAACCCTAACCCTAACCCTAACCCGTAACCGAATCCTAACCCTAACCTGAACACTAACCCAAACCCGAACCCTAACCCGAACGCTAACCCTCACCCTAACCCTAAACCGAAACCTAACCCTAACCCTAACCCTAACCCTAACCCTAACCCGAATCCTAACCCTAAACCTAACCCTAACCCCGAACCCTAACCCTAACCCTAACCCGAACCCGAACCCTAACCCTAACACTAACCCTTAACCCTAACCCTTAACCCGAACCCTAACCCTAAACCGAACCCTAAACCTAACCCTAACCGTAACCCGAACCCTAACACCTAACCCTAACGCTAACCCTAACCCGAACCCTATCCCGAACCTTAAACCGAACCCTAACCCTAACCATAACCCTAAGGCTAACCCTAACACTAACCCTAACCCGAAATCTAACCCCTAACCCTAACCCTAACACTAACCCTAACCCGAACCCGAACCCTAACCCGAACCCTAACCCAAACCCTAACCCGTACCCGAACCCTAAACCTAACACGAACACTAACACTAACCCTAACCCTAACCCGAACCCTAACCCGAACCCAAACCCTAACCCTAACCCTAACCCTAACCCGAACCCGAACCCTAACCCTAAATCTAACCCTAACCCGAACCCTAACCCTAACACTTAACCCGAACCCTAACCCTAACCCGAACCCTAACCCGAACCCTAAACCTAACGCGAACACTAACCCTTAACCCGAACCCTAACCCTAACACTAACCCGAACCCTAACCCTAAACCTAACCCTAACCCGAACCCTAACCCTAACCCTAAACCTAACCCTAAACAGAACCCTAACCCTAACCCTAACCTGAACCCTAACCCCTAACCCTAACCCGAACACGAACCCTAACCCGAACCCGAACCCTAACCCTAACCCTAACCCGAAACCGAACCCTAAACATAACCTGAACCCGAACACGAACGCTAAACCTAACCCTAACCCAAACCCGAACCCTAGCCCTAACCCTAACCCGAACCCGAACCCTAGCCCGAACCCTAACCCTAACCCTAACCCTAACCCTAACCCGAACCCTAACCCTAACCCTAACCCTAACCCTAAACCTAACCCTAACGCGAACCCTAACCCTAAACCTTAACTCTAACCCTTAACCCGAACCCTAACCCTAACTCGAACCCTAACCCGAACCCGAACCCTAACCCGAACGCGAACCCTAACCCTTAACGCGAACCCTAACCCTAACCATAACCCTAACCCTAACCCGAACCCTAACCAAAACCCTAACCCGAACCCTAACACGAAACCTAACCAGAACCCTAACCCTAACCCTAACCCGAACCCTAAACCTAACCCTAACCCGAACCCTAAACCGAACCCGAACACTAACCCTAACCCTAACCCTAACCCGAACCCTAACCCTAACCCTAACCCTAACCCGAAACCTAACCCGAACCCTAACCCTAACCCTAACCCGTACCCTAATACTAACCCTAACCCTAACCCTAACACTAACCCTAACTCGAACCCGAACCCTAACCCGAACCCTAACCCTAACCCTAACCCGTACCCGAACACTAAACCTAACACGAACACTAACACTAACCCTAACACTAACCCGAACCCTAACCCTAACCTTAACCCTAACCCTAACACTAACCCTAACCCTAACCCGTACCCGAACCCTAACCCTAAACCGAACACTAACCCTAACACTAACACTAACCCGAACCCTAACCCTAACCCGAAACCTAACCCGAACCCTAAATCTAACACTAACACGTACCCTAACACTAATTCTAAACCTAACCTGAACCCTAACCCTAACCCTAACCCTAAACCTAACACTAACCGGAACCCTAACCCTAACCCCAAACCATAACCCTAACCCTAACCCTAACCCGAACCCTAACCCTAACCCTAACCCCTAACCCTAACACTAACCCTAACCCGAACCCGAACCCTAACCCTAACCCTAACCCTAACGCTAACCCTAAACCGAACCCTAACCCTAACCCGAAACCTAACCCTAACCCTAACCCGAACCCTAACCCGAACCCTAACCCTAAACCTAAACCTAACCCTAACCCTAACCCTAACCCTAACCCTAAACCCGAACCCTAACACTAACCCGAACCCTAACCCTAACCCGAACCCGAAACCTAACCCGAACCCTAACCCGAAACCTAACCCGAACACTAACCCTAACACGAACCCTAACCCTAAACTGAACCCTAACACGAACCCTAACCCGAACCCTAACCCGAACCCTAACCCTAACCCTAACCCTAACCCTAACCCTAACCCGAACCCTAACCCGAACCCTAACCTGAACCCTAACCCTCACCCTAACCCTAAACCGAACCCTAACCCGAACCCTAACCCTAACCCTAACCTTAACCCTAACCCTAATCCGACCCGAACCCGAACCCTAACCCTAACCCTAACCTGAACCCTAACCCTAACCCAAACCCGAAACCTAACCCGAACCCGAACCCTAACCCTAACCCTTACCCGTAACCTAACCCGAACCCGAACCCTAACCCTAAACCTAAACCTAACCCGAACCCTAACCCGAACCCTAACCCTAACCCTAACCCTAACCCGAACCCTAACCTTAACTCTTAACCCTAAACCGAACCCTAACCCGAACCCTAACCCGAACCCTAACCCTAACCCTAACACTAACCAGAAACCTAACCCTAACCCGAACCCTAACCCTAACCCCTAACCCTAACCCTAACCATAACCCGAACCCTAACCCTAACCCGAACCCGAACCCTAACCCCTAACCCTAACCCTAACTCTAACCCTAACCCTAACCCGAACCCTAACCCTAACCCGAACCCTAACCCTAACCCCTAACCCTAACCCTAAACCTAACCCTAAACCGAACCCTAACCCTAAACCGAACCCGAACCCTAACCCCAAACCCTAACCGTAACTCTAACCCTAACCCTACCCGAAACCAAACCCGAACCCGAACCCGAACCCTAACCCTAACCCTAACCCGAACCCGAACCCGAACCCGAACCCTAACCCTAACCTGAACCCTAAACCTAACCCGAACCCGAACCCTAAACCTAACACGAAACCTAACCCTAAACCTAACGCGAACCCTAACCCGAACCCGAACCCTAACCCTAACCCTAACCCTAACCCGAACCCTAACCCGAACCCTAACCCTAAATCTAACCCTAACCCGAACCCTAACCCTAACACTTAACCCGAACCCTAACCCTAACCCGAACCCTAACCCGAACCCTAACCCGAACGCGAACACTAACCCCTAACCCGAACCCTAACCCTAACACTAACCCGAACCCTAACCCTAACCCTAACCCTAACCCAACCCTAACCCTAACCCTAAACCTAACCCTAACCCGAACCCTAACCCTAACCCTAACCTGAACCCTAACCCCTAACCCTAACCCGAACACGAACCCTAACCCGAACACGAACCCTAACCCTAACCCGAATCCGAACCCTAAACATAACCCGAACCCGAACACGAACCCTAAACCTAACCCTAACCCAAACCCGAACCCTAGCCCTAACCCTAACCCGAACCCGAACCCTAGCCCGAACCCTAACCCTAACCCTAACCCTAACCCGAACCCTAACCCTAACCCTAACCCTAACCCTAACCCGAAATCGAACCCTAACCCTAACCTCTAACCCGAACCAACCCTAACACGAACCCTAACCCTAACCCGAAACCTAACCCTAACCCTAACCCTAACCCTAACCCTAACCCTAACCCGAACCGGAACCCTAACCCGAAACCTAACCCTAACCCTAATCCGAACCCTAAACCTAACCCTAACCCGAACCCGAACACTAAACCTAACCCTAACCCTAACCCGAACCCTAACCCTAACCCTAACCCTAACCCTAACCCGTACCCGTACCCGAACCCTAACCCTAACCCGAACACTAACCCTAACCCTAACCCTAACCCGAACCCTAACCCTAACCCTAACCCGAACCCTAACCCGAACCCTAACCCTAACCCTAACCCGTACCCTAACACTAACTCTAACCCTAACCCAAACCCTAACCCTAACCCTATCCGAATCCTAACACTAACCCTAACACAAACCCGAACCCTAACCCGAACAATAACAATAACCCGAACTCTAACCCTAATCCTATCCCTAACCCTAAACCCGAACCCTAACCCTAAACCGAACCCGACCCCTAACACGAACCCGAACCCTAACCCGAACCCGAACCCGAACCCTAACCCGAACCAGAACCCGAACCCTAACCCGAACCCTAACCCTAACCTTAACACGAACCCTAACCCTAACCCTAATCCGAACCCTAACCCTAACCCGAACCCTAACGCTAACCCGAACCCGAAACCTAACCGTAACCTAACCCGAACCCTAACCCTAAACCTTAACTCTAACCCTTAACCCGAACCCTAACCCTAACCCGAACCCTAACCCGAACCCGAACCCTAACCCGAACGCGTACACTAACCCTTAACCCGAACCCTAACCCTAAACCTAACCGTAACCCGAACCCTAAAACCTAACCCTAACGCTAACCCTAACCCGAACCCTAACCCGAACCCAAAAACGAACCCTAACCCTAACCATAACCCTAAGGCTAACCCGAACACTAACCCTAACCCGAAATCAAACCGCTAACCCTAACCCTAACACTAACCCTAACCCGAACCCGAACCCTAATCCTAACCCTAAATCTAACCCTAACCCTAACCCTAATCGAACCCTAACCCTAACCCCTAACCCTAACACGAACCCTAACCCTAACCCTAATCCGAACCCTAACCCTAACCCGAACCCTAACCCGAACACTAACCCGAACCCTAACCGTAACCCGAACCCTAACCCGAACCCTAACCCTAACCCTAACCCTAACCCGAACCCTAACCCTAACCCTAACACTAACCCTAACCCATACCCGAACCCTAACCCTAACCCGAACACTAACCCTAACCCTAACCCTAACCCGAACCCTAACCCTAACCCTAATCCTAACCCGAAACCTAACCCGAACCCTAAACCTAACCCTAACCCGTACCCTAATACTAACCCTAACCCTAACCCTAACCCTAAACCGAACCCTAACCCTAACCCTAACCCTAACCCTAACCCGTAACCGAATCCTAACCCTAACCTGAACACTAACCCTAACCCGAACCCTAACCCGAACGCTAACCCTCAGCCTAACCCTAAACCGAACCCTAACCCTAACCCTAACCCTAACCCGAACCCTAACCCTAACACTAACCCTAAACCCGAACCCTAACCCTAACCCTAACCCGAACCCTAACCCTAACCCTAAACCTAACCCGAACCCTAACCCTAACCCTTAACCCGAACCCTTAACCCGAACCCTAACCCTAACCCGAACCCTAACCCGAACCCGAACCCTAACCCGAACGCGAACCCTAACCCTTAACCAGAACCCTATCCCTAACCCTAATCGTAACCCGAACCCTAACCACTAACCCTAACGCTAACCCTAACCCGAATCCTAACCCGAACCCTAAACCGAACCCTAACCCTAACCATAACCCTAAGACTAACCCTAACACTAACCCTAACCCGAAATCTAACCCCTAACCCTAACCCTAACACTAACCCTAACCCGAACCCGAACCCTAACCCTAACCCTAACTCTAACCCTAACCCTAACCCTAACCCGAAACCTAACCCTAACCCGAACCGTAACCCGAACCCTAACCCGAACCCTAACCCTAACCCTAACCAGAACCCTAACCGTAACCCTAAACCGAACCCTAACCCTAACCCTAACCCTAACCCTAACCCGAACCCTAACCCAAACCCTAACCCGAACCCTAACCCTAACCCTAACACTAACCCGAAACCTAACACTAACCCGAACCCTAACCCTAACACTAACCCGAACCCTAACCCTAACCCTAACCCTAACCCGAAACCTAACCCGAACCCTAACTATAACCCTAACACGTACACTAACACTCATTCTAAACCTAACCCGAACCCTAACCCTAACCTTAACCCTAAACCTAACACTAACCCGAACACTAACCCTAACACCAAACCATAACCCTAACCCTAACCCTAACCCGAACCCTAACCCTAACCCTAACCCATAACCCTAACACTAACCCTAACCCGAACCCGAACCCTAACCCTAACACTAACCCTAACGCTAACCCTAACCCGAACCCATCCCTAACCCGAACCCGAACCCTAATCCTAACCCTAACCCTAACCCTAACACTAACCCGAACCCTAACCCTAACCCCTAACCCTAACCCTAACCCTAACCCTAACCCTAACACAAACCCTAACCCTAACCCGAACCCTAACCCTAAACTGAACCGTCACCCTAACCCCTAACCCTAACCCTAACCGAACACTAACCCTAACGCGAACCCGAACCCTAACCCCTAACCCTAACCCTAACTCTAACCCTAACCCTAACCCGAAACCTAAACGGAACCCGAACCAGAACCCGAACCCTAAGCCTAACCCTAACCCTAACCCGAACCCGAAACCGAACCCTAACCCCAACCCTAAGCTGAACCCTAACCCTAACCTGAACCCGAAAGCTAACCCTAACCCGAACCCTAAACCTAACCCTAACCCTAACCCTAACCCGAACCCTAAAACTAACCTGAACCCTCACCCTAACCCCTAACCCTAACCTTAACCCTAACCCGAACACTAACCCTAACCCGAACCCGAACCCTAACCCCTAACCCTAACCCTAACTCTAACCCTAACCCTAACCCGAAACCTAAACGGAACCCGAACCCGAACCCGAACCCTAAGCCTAACCCTAACCCTAACCCGAACCCGAACCCGAAACCTAACCCTAACCCTAAGCTGAACCCTAACCCTAACCCGAACCTGAAACCTAACCCTAACCCGAACCCTAACCCTAACCCTAACCTGAACCCTAACCCGAACCCTAACCCTAACCCTAACCTTAACCCGAACCCTAACCAGAACCCTAAACCTAAACCTAAACCGAACCCGAACCCTAACCTGAACCATAACCCGAACCCGAACCCGAACCCGAACCCTAACCCGATCCCTAACCCTATACCGAAACCTAACCCTAACCCTAACCCGAACCCTAACCCTAAACCGAACCCTAACCCGAACCCTAACCCTAACCCGAACCCGAACCCTAACCCTAACCCGAACCCTAACCCTAACTCGAACCCTAACCCTAACACTAAACCTAACCCTAACCCTAACCCTAACCCTAACCCGAACCCTAACCCTAACCCTAACGCAAACCCCTAACCCTAACCCTAACCCTAACCCTAACACGAACCCTAACCCTAACCGTAACCCGAACGCCTAACCCGAACCCTAACCCTAACCCTAACCCTAACCCGAAACCTAACCCTAACCCTAACATGAACCCCTAACCCTAACGCTAACCCTAAACCTAACCAGAACCCTAACCCTAACCCTAACCCTAACCCGAACCCTTAACCCTAAACCTAACCCTAACCCGGACCCTAACCCTAACCCTAACCCGAACCCTAACCCGAACCCTAACCCTAACCCGAACCCTAACCCTAACCCTAACCGGAACACTAACCCTAAACCTAACCCTAAACCTAACTCTAAACACGAACCCTAACCCTAACCCGAACCCTAACCCTAACCGAACCCTAAACCGAACCCGAACCCTAACCCGAACCCTAACCCTAACCCTAACCCGAAACCTAACCCTAACCCGAACCCGAACCCTAACCCTAACCCTAACCCGAACCCTAACCCGAACCCTAACCCTAACCCGAACCCTAAACCTAACCCTAACCCGAACCCTAATCCTAAACCTAAACCTAACCCTAACTCTAAACACGAACCCTAACCCTAACCCTAACCCTAACCCTAACCGAACCCTAAACCGAACCCGAACCCTAACCCGAACCCTAACCCGAAAACTAACCCTAACCCGAACCCGAACCCTAACCCGAACCCTAACGCTAACCGTAATCCGAACCATCACACTAACCCGAACCCGAACCCTAACCCTAACCCGAACCCTAACCCTAACCCGAAACCTAACCCGAAATCTAACCATAACCCGTACCCGAACCCTAACCCGAAACCTAACCCTAACCCTAATCCGAACCTAACCCTACCCTAACCGGAACTCTAAACCTAACCCTAACCCTAACCCTTACCCTAACCCGAACCCTAACCCTAACCCTAACCCGTACGCTAACAATAACTCTAACCCGAACCCGAACCCTAACCATAACCCTAACCCTAACCCTAAAACTAACCCGAACCCTAACGCTAACCCCTAACCACAACCCTAAAGCAAAACCTAACCCGAAGATTAACACTAACCCTAACACCTAACCCTAACCCTAACCCTACCCCTAACCCGAACCCTAACCCTAACCCTAACCCTAACGCTAACCTTAACCCGAACCCTAACCCTAACCCGAACCCGAACCCTAACTCTAACCCTAACCCTAACACTAACCCGAAACCTAACCCTAACCCTAACCCTAACCCTAATCCTAACCCGAACCCAACCCTAACCCTAACCCCTAACCCTAACCCTAACCCTAACCCGAACTCTAAATCCAACCCTAACCCAAACCCTAACCCGAACACTAACCCTAACCCGAACCCTAAACCTAACCCCTAACCCTAACCCTAACCCGAAACCTAATCCTAACCCGAACCCGAACCCTAACCCCTATCCCTAACCCTAACTCTAACCCTAACCCTAACCCGAAACCTAACCCGAACCCGAACCAGAACCCGAAACCTAACGCTAACCCTAACCCGAACCCGAAACCGAACCCTAACCCTAACCCTAACCTGAACCCTAACCCTAACGCGAAACCGAACCCTAAACCTAACCCAAACCCTAACCCTAAACCTATCCCGAACCCTAACCCGAACCCGAACCCTAACCCTAAACCTAACCCTAACCCGGACCCTAACCCGAACCCTAACCCTAACCCTAACCCTAACACGAACCCTAACACTAACCCTTAACCCTAACCCGAACCCTAACCCGAACCCTAACCCGAACCCTAAACCTAACCCTAACCCTATCCCGAACCCTAACCCGAACTCTAACCCGAACCCTAACCCTAACCCCTAACTCTAACCCTAACCAGAAACCTAAACCTAACCCGAAACCGAACCCTAACCCTAACCCGAACCCTAACACAAACCCTAACCCTAACCCTAAACCGAACCCTAACCCTAACCCTAACCCGAACCCGAACCCTAACCCTAAACCTAACCCTAACCCGTACCCTAACCCGAACCCTAACCCTAACCTGAACCAGAAACCTAAAACTAACCAGAACCCTAAGCCTAACCCTAACCCGAACCCTAATCCTAACCCGAACCCTAACCATAACCCTAACGCGAATCCTAAACCTAACCCTAACCAGAACCCTAACCCGAACCCTAACCCTAACCCTAACCTTAACCCAAAACCTAACCCTAACCCTAACCCGAACCCTAACCCTAACCCTAAACCGAACCCTAACCCTAACCCTAACCCTAACCCGAAACCTAACCCTAACCCTAACCCGAACCCTAACCCTAACCCTAAACCTAACCGTAACCCGAACCCTAACCCTAACCCTAAACCTAACCCTAATCCTAACCCGAACCCTAACCCTAAACCGAACTCTAACCCGAACCCGAAACCTAACCCGAACCCTAAACCTAACCCGAACCCTAAACCTAACCCTAACCCGGACCCTAACCCTAACCAAACCCTAACCCGAACGCTAAACCGAACCCTAACCCGAACCCAAACCCGAACCCTAACCCTAAACCTAACCCGAAACCTAACCCGAACCCTAACCCTAACCCTAAACCTAACCCGTACCCTAACCCTAACCCTAACCCAAACACTAACCCCTGACCCTAACCCGAACCCTAACCCTAACCCGAACCCTAACCCTAACCCTAACCCAAACCCTAACCCGAACCCTAACCCTAAACCTAATCCTAACCCTAATCCTAACACTAACCCTAACCCGAACCCGAACCCGAAACCTAACCCTAACCATAACCCTAACCCTAACCCTAACCCTAAACCGAACCCTAACCCTAACCCTAACCCGAACCCTAACCCTAACCCAAACCCTAACCCAAACCCTAACCCTAACCATAACCCTAACCCTAACCTTAACCCGAAACCTAACCCTAACCCTAACCCGAACCCTAACCCGAACCCTAACCCGAACCCTAACCTTAACCCGAACCCTAACCCTAACCCGAAACCTAACCCTAACCCTAACCCGAACCCTAACCCTAACCCTAACCCGAACCCGAACCCAAACCCTAACCCGAACCCGAACCCTAACCCTAACCCTAACCCGAAACCTAACCCTAACCCTAACCCTAACCTGAACCCTAACCTTAACCCTAAACCGAACCCTAACCCGAACCCTAACCCTAACCCTAAACCGAACCCTAACCCTAACCCTAAGCCTAACCCGAACCCTAACCCTAACCCTACCCCAACCCTAACCCTAAACTTAACCCTAACCCGAACCCTAACCCTAACACGAACCCTAACACTAACCCTAACACTAACCCTAACCCCTAACCCTAACCCTAACCCTAAAACCTAACCCTAACCCTAACCCTAACCCTAACCCTAACCCGAACCCTAACACTAACACTAACCCGAACCCTAACCCTAACCCGAACCCTAACCATAACCCTAACCCCAACCCGAACCCTAACCCTAACACTAACCCGAAACCTAACCCTAACCCTAAACCTAAACCTAACCATAACCCTAAACCTAACCCTAACCCTAACCCTAACCCTAATCCTAACCCTAACCCGAACCCTAACCCTAACCCTAAACCTAACCCTAACCCTAAGCCGAACCCTAACCCTAACCCTAACCCTAACCCGAACCCTAACCCTAACCCTAACCCGAACCCGAACCCTAACCCAAACCCTAACCCTAAACCTAAGCCGAACTCTAACCCTAACCCGAACCCGAACCATAACCCTAACCCTAACCCTAACCCGAACCCTATCCCGATCCCTAATCCGAACCCTAACCTGAACCCTAACTCGAACCCTAACCCTAACCCTAACCAAACCCTAACCCTAACCCTAAACCTAACCCTAACCCGAACCCTAACCCTAACCCTAACCCAAAACCTAAACCGAACCCGAAACCGAACCCTAACCCGAACCCTAACCCGAACCCTAACCCTAACCCGAACCCTAACCCGAAGCCTAACCCTAACCCTAACCCTAACCGCTAACCCTCACCCGAACCCTAACCCTAACTCTAACCCGAAGCCGAACCCTAACCCGAACCCTAACCCGAACCCTAACCCTCACCCTAACCCTAACGCGAACCCTAACCCGAACCCTAACCCTAACCCTAACCTTAACCCTAACCCTAACCCGAAACCTAACCCTAACCCTAACCCTAACCCCGAACACTAACCTTCAACCTAACCCTAACCCGAACCGTAAACCTAACCCTAACCCGAACCCCTAACCCTAACCCTAACCCTAACCCGAACCCTAACCCGAACCCTAACCCTAACCCGAACCCTAAACCTAACCCGAACCCTAAACCGAACCCGAAACCTAAACCGAACCATAACCCGAACCCGAACCCGAACCCGAACCCTAACCCGAACCCTAACTCTATCCCGAACCCTAACCCTAACCATAACCCGAACCCTAACCCTAACCCGAACCCTAACCCGAACCCTAACCCTAACCCGAAACAGAACCCTAACCCTAACCCGAACGCTAACCCTAACCCGAACCCTAACCCTAACACTAAACCTAACCCTAACCCTAACACTAACCCTAACCCGAACCCTAACCCTAACCCTAACGCAATCCCCTAACCCTAACCCTAACCCTAACCCTAACACGAACCCTAACCCTAACCGTAACCCGAAACCCTAACCCTAACCCTAACCCTAACCCTAACCCGAACCCTAACCCTAACACTAACACGAACCCCTAACCCTAACCCTAACCCTAACCGTAACCAGAACCCTAACCCTAACCCTAACACGAACCCTTAACCCTAAACCTAACCCTAACCCGGACCCTAACCCGAACCCTAACACTAACTCTAACCCGAACCCTAACCCTAACCCTAACCCGAACCCTAACCCGAACCCTAACCCTAAACCGAACCCTAACCCTAACCCTAACCCGAACCCTAACCCTAAACCTAACCCTAACCCTAACTCTAAACACGAACCCTAACCCTAACCCGAACCCTAACCCTTACCGAACCCTAAACCGAACCCGAACGCTAACCCGAACCCTAAACCGAAACCTAAACCTAACCCGAACCCGAACCCTAACCCGAACCCTAACCCTATCCCGAACCCTAACCTTAACCGTAATCCGAACCATCACCCTAACACGAACCCTAACCCGAACACTAACCCGAACCCTAACCCTAACCCGAACCCTAACCCGAACCCTAACCCTAATCCTAACCCTAACCCCTAACCCTCACCCGAACCCTAACCCTAACACTAATCCTAACCCGAACCCTAACCCGAACCCTAATCCGAACCCTAACCCTAACCCTAACCCTAACCCGAACACTAACCCGAACCCTAACCCTAACCCTAACCTTAACCCTAACCCTAACCGGAACCCTAACTCTAACCCTAACGCTGAACCCTAACCGTAACCGTATCCCTAACCCGAACCCTAAACCTAACCAGAACCCGAACCCTAACCCTAACCCTACCCCTAACCCGAACCCTAACCCTAACCCTTAACCCTAACCCTTAACCTGAACCCTAAACCTAACCCGAACCCTAACCCGAACCCGAACCCTAACCCGAACGCGAACCCTAACCCTTAAACCGAAGCCTAACCATAACCATAACCCTAACCTTAAACCTAACCCGAACCCTAACCCCTAACCCTAATCCTAATGCTAACCCTAACCCTAACCCGAACCCGAACCCTAACCCGAACCCTAACCCTAACCCTAACACGAACCCCTAACCCTAACCCTAACCCTAACCGTAACCAGAACCCTAACCCTAACCCTAACACGAACCCTTAACCCTAAACCTAACCCTAACCCGGACCCTAACCCGAACCCTAACACTAACTCTAACCCGAACCCTAACCCTAACCCTAACCCGAACCCTAACCCGAACCCTAACCCTAAACCGAAACCTAACCCTAACCCTAACCCGAACCCTAACCCTAAACCTAACCCTAACCCTAACTCTAAACACGAACCCTAACCCTAACCCGAACCCTAAACCTTACCGAACCCTAAACCGAACCCGAACGCTAACCCGAACCCTAAACCGAAACCTAACCCTAACCCGAACCCGAACCCTAACCCGAACCCTAACCCTATCCCGAACCCTAACCCTAACCGTAATCCGAACCATCACCCTAACACGAACCCTAACCCGAACACTAACCCGAAACCTAACCCTAACCCGAACCCTAACGCGAACCCTAACCCTAATCCTAACCCTAACCCCTAACCCTCACCCGAACCCTAACCCTAAACCTAATCCTAACCCGAACCCTAACCCGAACCCTAATCCGAACCCTAACCCTAACCCTAACCCTAACCCGAACACTAACCCGAACCCTAACCCTAACCCTAACCTTAACCCTAACCCTAACCGGAACCCTAACTCTAACCCTAACGCTGAACCCTAACCGTAACCCTAACCCTAACCCGAACCCTAAACCTAACCAGAACCCGAACCCTAACCCTAACCCTACCCCTAACCCGAACCCTAACCCTAACCCTTAACCCTAACCCTTAACCTGAACCCTAAACCTAACCCGAACCCTAACCCGAACCCGAACCCTAACCCGAACGCGAACCCTAACCCTTAAACCGAAGCCTAACCATAACCATAACCCTAACCCTAAACCTAACCCGAACCCTAACCCCTAACCCTAATCCTAACGCTAACCCTAACACTAACCCGAACCCGAACCCTAAACCGAACCCTAACCCTAACCCTAACCCTAACCCGAACACTAACCCAAAACCTAACCCTAACCCGAAACCTAACCCTCACCCGAACCCTAAACCTAACCCTAACCCTAACCCTAACCCTAACCCTAAAACCTAAACCTAACCCTAACCCTAACCCTATCCCTAACCCGAACCCTAACCCTAACCCTAACCCGAACCCTAACCCTAACCCTAACCCTAAACCTAACCCGAAACCTAACCCTAACCCTAAACCCAACCCGAACCCTAACCCTAACCCTAACCCTAACCCGAACCCGAACCCTAACCCTAAACCTAATCCTAACCCTAAACCTAACACTAACCCTAACCCTAACCCGAACCCGAACCCTAACCCTAACCCTAACACTAACCCTAACCCTAACCCTAACCCGAACCCTAAACCTAACCCTAACCCGAACCCGAACCCTATCCCGAACCCTAACCCGAACCCTAACCCGAACCCTAACCCGAACCCTAACCCAAACCCTAAGCCTAAACCTAACCCGATCCCTAACCCTAACCCTAACTCGAACCCTAACCCTAAACCTAACCCGAACCCTAACCCGACCCCTAACCCGAACCCTAACCCGAACCCTAACCCTAACCCTAACCCGAACCCTAAACCGAACCCTAACCCGAACACTAACCCGAACCCTAACCCGAACCCTAACTCGAACCCTAACCCTAACCCTAACCCGAACCCTAACTCGAACCCTAACCCTAACCCGAAGCCTAACCCTAACCCTACCCGAACCCTAACCCTAACCCTAACCTGATCCCTAACCCGAACCCTAACACTAACCCTAACCTGAAACCTAACCCCTAACCCGAACCCGAACCTTAACCCTAATCCCGAACCCTAACCCTAACCCTAACCCCGAACCCTAACCCGAAAACTAACCCTAACCCTAACCCGAACCCTAAACTGAACACTAACCCGAACCCTAACCCGAACACTAACCCTAACACGAACCCTAACCCTAAACTGAACCCTAACCCGAACACTAAACCGAACCCTAACCCGAACCCTAACCCGAACCCTAACCCTAACCCTAACCCTAACCCTAACCCTCACTCGAACCCTAAACCTAACCGTAACCCTAACCCTAACCCGAACCCTAACCCGAACCCTAACCTGAAACCTAACCCTCACACTAACCCTAACCCGAACCCTAACCCGAACCCTAACCCTAACCCTAAACTTAACCCTAACCCTAACCCGAACCCGAACCCGAACCCTAACCCTAACCCTAACCTGAACCCTAACCCTAACCCGAACGCGAAACCTAACCCTAACCCGAACCCTAACCCTAACACTTACCCGAAACCTATACCGAACCCGAACCCTAACCCTAAACCTAAACCTAACCCGAACCCTAACCCGAACCCTAACACTAACCCTAACCCTAACCCGAACCCTAACCTTAACTCTTAACCCTAAACCGAACCCTAACCCGAACCCTAACCCGAACCATAACCCTAACCCTAACACTAACCCGAAACCTAACCCTAACCCGAACCCTAACCCTAACCCCTAGCCCTAAACCTAACCATAACCCGAACCCTAACCCTAACCCGAACCCGAACCCTAACCCCTAACCCTAACCCTAAATCTAACCCTAACCCGAACCCGAACCCTAACCCTAACCCGAACCCTAACCCTAACCCGTAACCCTAACCCTAACCCTAACCCTAAACCGAACCCTAACCCTAAACCGAACCCGAACCCTAACCCCTAACCCTAACCCTAACTCTAACCTTAACCCTACCCGAAACCAAACCCGAACCCGAACACGAACCCGAACCCTAACCCTAACCCTAACCCGAACCCGAACCCGAACCCGAACCCTAACCCTAACCTGAACCCTAACCCTAACCCGAACCCGAACCCTAGCCCTAACACGAAACCTAACCCTAACCCTAACCCGAACCCTTACCCGAACCCGAACCCTAACCCTAACACTAACCCTAACCCGAACCCTAACCCGAATCCTAACCCTAAATCTAACCCTAACCCGAACCCTAACCCTAACACTTAACCCGAACCCTAACCCTAACCCGAACCCTAACCCGAAACCTAACCCGAACGCGAACACTAACCCTTAACCCGAACCCTAACCCTAACACTAACCCGAACCCTAACCCTAACCCTAACCCTAACCCGAACCCTAACACTAACCCTAAACCTAACCCTAACCGGAACCCTAACCCTAACCCTAACCTGAACCCTAACCCCTAACCCTAACCCTAACCCGAACACGAACCCTAACCCGAACCCGAACCCTAACCCTAACCCGAAACCGAACCCTAAACATAACCCGAACCCGAACACGAACCCTAAACCAAACCCTAACCCAAACCCGAACCCTAGCCCTAACCCTAACCCGAACCCGAACCCTAGCCCGAACCCTAACCCTAACCCTAACCCTAACCCGAACCCTAACCCTAACCCTAACCCTACCCCTAACCCGAAATCGACCCTAACCCTAACCCCTAACCCGAACCAACCCTAACCCGAACCCTAACCCTAACCCGAAACCTAACCCGAACCCTAACCCTAACCCTAACGCTAACCCTAACCCGAACCGGAACCATAACCCGAAACCTAACCCTATCCCTAACCCTAAACCCGAACCCTAACCCTAAACCGAACCCGAACGCTAAACCGAACCCGAACACTAACCCGAACCCGAACCCTAACCCGAACCAGAACCCGAACCCTAACCCGAACCCTAACCCTAACCTTAACACGAACCCTAACCCTAACCCTAATCCGAACCCTAACCCTAAGCCGAACCCTAACACAAACACTAACCCGAACCCTAACCGTAACCCGAACCCTAACCCGAACCCTAAACCTAACCCTAACCCCTAACCCTAACACGAACCATAACCCTAACCCTAACCCGAACCCTAACCCGAACCCTAAACCGAACGCTAACCCTCACCCGAACCCTAACCCGAACCCTAACCCTAACCCTAACCCTAACCCAAAACCGAACTCTAACCCTAACGCTAACCCTAAACCTGAACCCTAACCCTAGCCCTAACCCTAACCCGAAACCTAACGCTAACCCGAACCCGAACCCTAACCCGAACCCGAAACCTAACCCTAACCCCTAACCCTAACCCTAATCCTAAACCTAACCCGAAACCTAAACCTAAACCTACCCGAACCCTAACACTAACCCTAACCCGAACCCGAACCCGAACCCTAACCCGAACCCGAACCCTAACCCTAAACCTAAACCGAACCCTAACCGTAACCCTAACCCTAACCCGAACCCTAACCTTAACCCTAACCCGAACCCTAACCCGAACCCTAAACCTAACCCTAAACCGAACCCTAACCCTAACCCTAAGCCTAACCCGAACCCTAACCCTAACCCTAACCCCAACCCTAACACTAACCCTAACCCTAAACTTAACCCTAACCCGAACCCTATCCCTAACCCGAACCCTAACTCTAACCCTAACACTAACCCTAACCCCTAACCCTAACCCTAAACCTAACCCTAAAACCTAAACCTAACCCTAACCCTAACCCTAACCATAACCCTAACCCTAACCCGAACCCTAACACTAACACTAACTCGAACCCTAACCCTAACCCTAACCCTAACCCTAACCCTAACCATAACCCTAACCCTAAACCGAACCCTAACCCTAACACTAACCCGAACCCTAACCCTAACCCTAAACCTAACCATAACCCTAAACCTAACCCTAACCCGAACCCTAACCCTAACCCTAACACTAACCCTAACACGAACCCTAACCCTAACCCTAACCCTAACCCTAACCCGAACCCTAACCCTAACCCGAACCCTAACCCTAACCCGAACCCTAACCCGACCCCTAACCCGAAACCTATCCCGAACCCTAACCCTAACCGTAACCCGAAACCTAAACCGAACCCTAACACGAACACTAACCCGAACCCTAACCCGAACCCTAAATCGAACCCTAACCCTAACCCTAAGCCGAACCCTAACCCGATCCCTAACCCTAACCCGAACCCTAACCCTAAGCCTAATCCTAACCCTACCCGAACCCTAACCCTAACCCTAACCCTAACCCTAACCCTAACCCGAACCCTAACCCTAACCCTAACCTGAAACCTAACTCCTAACCCGAACCCGAACCCTAACCCTAACCCCGAACCCTAACCCTAACCCTAACCCCGAACCCTAACCCGAAACCTAACCCTAACCCTAACCCGAACCCTAACCCTAAACCTAAACCTAACCCTAACCCTAACCCTAACCCTAAACCCGAACCCTAACACTAACCCGAACCCTAACCCTAACCCGAACCCGAAACCTAACCCGAACCCTAACCCGAACCCTAACCCGAACACTAACCCTAACAGGAACCCTAACCCTAAACTGAACCCTAACCCGAACACTAAACCGAACCCTAACCCGAACCCTAACCCGAACACTAACCCTAACCCTAACCCTAACCCTAACCCTCACTCGAACCCTAACCCTAACCGTAACACTAACCCTAACCCGAACCCTAACCCGAACCCTAACCTGAACCCTAACCCTCACCCTAACCCTAAACCGAACCCTAACCCGAACCCTAACCCTAACCCTAACCTTAACCCTAACCCTAATCCGAACCCGAACCCGAACCCTAACCCTAACCCTAACCTGAACCCTATCCCTAACCCGAACCCGAAACCTAACCCGAACCCGAACCCTAACCCTAACCCTTACCCGAAACCTAACCCGAACCCGAACACTAACCCTAAACCTAAACCTAACCCGAACCCTAACCCGAACCCTAACCCTAACCCTAACCCTAACCCTAACCCGAACCCTAACCTTAACTCTTAACCCTAAACCGAACCCTAACCCGAACCCTAACCCGAACCCTAACCCTAACCCTAACACTAACCCGAAACCTAACCCTAACCCGGACCCTAACCCTAACCCCTAACCCTAACCATAACCATAACCCGAACCCTAACCCTAACCCGAACCCTAACCCCTAACCCTAACCCTAACTCTAACACTAACCCTAACCCGAACCCTAACCCTAATCCGAACCCTAACCCTAACCCCTAAACCTAACCCTAAACCTAACCCTAAACCGACCCTAACCCTAAACCGAACCCGAACCCTAACCCCTAACCCTAACCCTAACTCTAACCCTAACCCTACCCGAAACCAAACCCGAACCCGAACCCGAACCCTAACCCTAACCCGAAACCGAACCCGAACCCGAACCCTAACCCTAACCTGAACCCTAACCCTAACCCGAACCCGAACCCTAAACCTAACACGAAACCTAACCCTAAACCTAACCCGAACCCTAACCCGAACCCGAACCCTAACCCTAACCCTAAAGCTAACCCGAACCCTAACCCGAACCCTAACCCTAAATCTAACCCTAACCCGAACCCTAACCCTACACTTAACCCGAACCCTAACCCTAACCCGAACCCTAACCCGAACCCTAACCCGAACGCAAACACTAACCCCTAACCCGAACCCTAACCCTAACACTAACCCGAACCCTAACCTTAACCCTAACCCTAACCCAACCCTAAACCTAACCCTAAACCTAACCCTAACCCGAACCCTAACCCTAACCCTAACCTGAACCCTAACCCCTAACCCTAACCCGAACACGAACCCTAACCCGAACCCGAACCCTAACCCTAACCCGAAATCGAACCCTAACCCTAACCTCTAACCCGAAACAACCCTAACCCGAACCCTAACCCTAACCCGAAACCTAACCCTAACCCTAACCCTAACCCTAACCCTAACCCTAACCCGAACCGGAACCCTAACCCGAAACCTAACCCTAACCCTAATCCGAACCCTAAACCTAACCCTAACCCGAACCCGAACACTAAACCTAACCCTAACCCTAACCCGAACCCTAACCCTAACCCTAAACCTAACCCTAACCCGTACCCGTACCCGAACCCTAACCCTAACCCGAACACTAACCCTAACCCTAACCCTAACCCGAACCCTAACCCTAACCCTAACCCGAACCCTAACCCGAACCCTAACCCTAACCCTAACCCGTACCCTAACACTAACTCTAACCCTAACCCAAACCCTAACCCTAACCCTATCCGAACCCTAACACTAACCCTAACACAAACCCGAACCCTAACCCGAACAATAACAATAACCCGAACTCTAACCCTAATCCTATCCCTAACCCTAAACCCGAACCCTAACCCTAAACCGAACCCGACCCCTAACACGAACCCGAACCCTAACCCGAACCCGAACCCTAACCCGAACCAGAACCCGAACCCTAACCCGAACCCTAACCCTAACCTTAACACGAACCCTAACGCTTACCCTAATCCGAACACTAACCCTAACCCGAACCCTAACGCTAACCCGAACCCGAACCCTAACCATAACCTCACCCGAACCCTAACCCTAAACCTTAACTCTAACCCTTAACCCGAACCCTAACCCTACCCCGAACCCTAACCCTAACCCTAACCCGAACCCTAACCCGAACCCTAACCCTAACCCTAACCCGTACCCTAACACTAACTCTAAACCTAACCCAAACCCTAACCCTAACCCTATCCGAACCCTAACACTAACCCTAACACAAACCCGAACCCTAACCCGAACAATAACAATAACCCGAACTCTAACCCTAATCCTATCCCTAACCCTAAACCCGAACCCTAACCCTAAACCGAACCCGAACCCTAACACGAACCCGAACCCTAACCCGAACCCGAACCCTAACCCGAACCAGAACCCGAACCCTAACCCGAACCCTAACCCTAACCTTAACACGAACCCTAACCCTAACCCTAATCCGAAACCTAACCCTAACCCGAAACCTAACGCTAACCCGAACCCGAACCCTAACCGTAACCTAACGCGAACCCTAACCCTAAACCTTAACTCTAACCCTTAACCTGAACCGTAACCCTAACCCGAACCCTAACCCGAACCCGAACCCTAACCCGAACGCGGACACTAACCCTTAACCCGAACCCTAACCCTAAACCTAACCGTAACCCGAACCCTAAAACCTAACCCTAACGCTAACCCTAACGCTAACCCTAACCCGAACCCTAACCCGAACCCAAAAACGAACCCTAACCCTAACCATAACCCTAAGGCTAACCCGAACACTAACCCTAACCCGAAATCTAACCGCTAACCCTAACCCTAACACTAACCCTAACCCGAACCCGAACCCTAATCCTAACCCTAAATCTAACCCTAACCCTAACCCTAATCGAACCCTAATCCTAACCCCTAACCCTAACACGAACCCTAACCCTAACCCTAATCCGAACCCTAACCCTAACCCGAACCCTAACCCGAACACTAACCCGAACCCTAACCGTAACCCGAACCCTAACCCGAACCCTAACCCTAACACTAACCCTAACCCGAACCATAACCCTAACCCTAACACTAACCCTAACCCATACCCGAACCCTAACCCTAACCCGAACACTAACCCTAACCCTAACCCTAACCCGAACCCTAACCCTAACCCTAACCCTAACCCGAAACCTAACCCGAACCCTAACCCTAACCCGTACCCTAATACTAACCCTAACCCTAACCCTAACCCTAAACCGAACCCTAACCCTAACCCTAACCCTAACCCGTACCCGAATCCTAACCCTAACCTGAACACTAACCCTAACCCGAACACTAACCCGAACGCTAACACTCAGTCTAAACCTAAACCGAACCCTAACCCTAACCCTAACCCTAACCCGAACCCGAACCCGAACCCTAACCCTAACACTAACCCTAACCCCGAACCCTAACCCTAACCCTAACCCGAACCCTAAACCTAACCCGAACCCTAACACTAACCCCTAACCCTAACCCTAACCCTAACCCTAAACCGAACCCTAACCCTAACCCGAACCCGAACCCTAACCCCTAACCCTAACCCTAACTCTAACCCTAACCCTACCCGAAACCAAACCCGAACCCGAACCCGAACCCGAACCCTAACCCTAACCCGAACCTGAACCCTAACCCTAACACGAACCCTAACCCTAACCCTAACCCGAACCCTAACCTGAACCCGAACCCTAACCCTAACCCTAACCCTAACCCGAACCCTAACCCGAACCCTAACCCTAAATCTAACCCTAACCCGAAACCTAACCCTAACACTTAACCCGAACCCTAACCCTAACCCGAACCCTAACCCGAAACCTAACCCTAACGCGAACACTAACCCTTAACCCGAACCCTAACCCTAACACTAACCCGAACCCTAACCCTAAACCTAACCCTAACCCGAACCCTAACCCTAACCCTAAACCTAACCCAAAACCGAACCCTAACCCTAACCCTAACCTGACCCTAACCCCTAACCCTAACCCGAACACGAACCCTAACCCGAACCCGAACCCTAACCCTAACCCGAAACCGAACCCTAAACATAACCCGAACCCGAACACGAACGCTAAACCTAACCCTAACCCAAACCCGAATCCTAACCCTAACCCTAACCCTAAACCTAACCCAAACGCGAACCCTAACCCTAACCCTTAACTCTAACCCTTAACCCGAACCCTAACCCTAACTCGAACCCTAACCCGAACCCGAACCCTAACCCGAACGCGAACCCTAACCCTTAACGCGAACCCTAACCCTAACCCTAACCCTAACCCGAACCCTAACCCTAACCCTAACACGAAACCTAACCAGAACCCTAACCCTAACCCTAACCCGAACCCTAAACCTAACCCTAACCCGAACCCTAAACCGAACCCGAACACTAACCCTAACCCTAACCCTAACCCGAACCCTAACCCTAAACCTAACCCTAACCCGAACCCGAACCCTCACCGTAACCCTAACCCTAACCCTAACCCGTAACCGAATCCTAACCCTAACCTGAACACTAACCCAAACCCGAACCCTAACCCGAACGCTAACCCTCACCCTAACCCTAAACCGAAACCTAACCCTAACCCTAACCCTAACCCTAACCCTAACCCGAATCCTAACCCTAAACCTAACCCTAACCCCGAACCCTAACCCTAACCCTAACCCGAACCCGAACCCTAACCCTAACACTAACCCTTAACCCTAACCCTTAACCCGAACCCTAACCCTAAACCGAACCCTAAACCTAACCCTAACCGTAACCCGAACCCTAACACCTAACCCTAACGCTAACCCTAACCCGAACCCTATCCCGAACCTTAAACCGAACCCTAACCCTAACCATAACCCTAAGGCTAACCCTAACACTAACCCTAACCCGAAATCTAACCCCTAACCCTAACCCTAACACTAACCCTAACCCGAACCCGAACCCTAACCCGAACCCTAACCCAAACCCTAACCCGTACCCGAACCCTAAACCTAACACGAACACTAACACTAACCCTAACCCTAACCCGAACCCTAACCCGAACCCAAACCCTAACCCTAACCCTAACCCTAACCCGAACCCGAACCCTAACCCTAAATCTAACCCTAACCCGAACCCTAACCCTAACACTTAACCCGAACCCTAACCCTAACCCGAACCCTAACCCGAACCCTAAACCTAACGCGAACACTAACCCTTAACCCGAACCCTAACCCTAACACTAACCCGAACCCTAACCCTAAACCTAACCCTAACCCGAACCCTAACCCTAACCCTAAACCTAACCCTAAACAGAACCCTAACCCTAACCCTAACCTGAACCCTAACCCCTAACCCTAACCCGAACACGAACCCTAACCCGAACCCGAACCCTAACCCTAACCCTAACCCGAAACCGAACCCTAAACATAACCTGAACCCGAACACGAACGCTAAACCTAACCCTAACCCAAACCCGAACCCTAGCCCTAACCCTAACCCGAACCCGAACCCTAGCCCGAACCCTAACCCTAACCCTAACCCTAACCCTAACCCGAACCCTAACCCTAACCCTAACCCTAACCCTAAACCTAACCCTAACGCGAACCCTAACCCTAAACCTTAACTCTAACCCTTAACCCGAACCCTAACCCTAACTCGAACCCTAACCCGAACCCGAACCCTAACCCGAACGCGAACCCTAACCCTTAACGCGAACCCTAACCCTAACCATAACCCTAACCCTAACCCGAACCCTAACCAAAACCCTAACCCGAACCCTAACACGAAACCTAACCAGAACCCTAACCCTAACCCTAACCCGAACCCTAAACCTAACCCTAACCCGAACCCTAAACCGAACCCGAACACTAACCCTAACCCTAACCCTAACCCGAACCCTAACCCTAACCCTAACCCTAACCCGAAACCTAACCCGAACCCTAACCCTAACCCTAACCCGTACCCTAATACTAACCCTAACCCTAACCCTAACACTAACCCTAACTCGAACCCGAACCCTAACCCGAACCCTAACCCTAACCCTAACCCGTACCCGAACACTAAACCTAACACGAACACTAACACTAACCCTAACACTAACCCGAACCCTAACCCTAACCTTAACCCTAACCCTAACACTAACCCTAACCCTAACCCGTACCCGAACCCTAACCCTAAACCGAACACTAACCCTAACACTAACACTAACCCGAACCCTAACCCTAACCCGAAACCTAACCCGAACCCTAAATCTAACACTAACACGTACCCTAACACTAATTCTAAACCTAACCTGAACCCTAACCCTAACCCTAACCCTAAACCTAACACTAACCGGAACCCTAACCCTAACCCCAAACCATAACCCTAACCCTAACCCTAACCCGAACCCTAACCCTAACCCTAACCCCTAACCCTAACACTAACCCTAACCCGAACCCGAACCCTAACCCTAACCCTAACCCTAACGCTAACCCTAAACCGAACCCTAACCCTAACCCGAAACCTAACCCTAACCCTAACCCGAACCCTAACCCGAACCCTAACCCTAAACCTAAACCTAACCCTAACCCTAACCCTAACCCTAACCCTAAACCCGAACCCTAACACTAACCCGAACCCTAACCCTAACCCGAACCCGAAACCTAACCCGAACCCTAACCCGAAACCTAACCCGAACACTAACCCTAACACGAACCCTAACCCTAAACTGAACCCTAACACGAACCCTAACCCGAACCCTAACCCGAACCCTAACCCTAACCCTAACCCTAACCCTAACCCTAACCCGAACCCTAACCCGAACCCTAACCTGAACCCTAACCCTCACCCTAACCCTAAACCGAACCCTAACCCGAACCCTAACCCTAACCCTAACCTTAACCCTAACCCTAATCCGACCCGAACCCGAACCCTAACCCTAACCCTAACCTGAACCCTAACCCTAACCCAAACCCGAAACCTAACCCGAACCCGAACCCTAACCCTAACCCTTACCCGTAACCTAACCCGAACCCGAACCCTAACCCTAAACCTAAACCTAACCCGAACCCTAACCCGAACCCTAACCCTAACCCTAACCCTAACCCGAACCCTAACCTTAACTCTTAACCCTAAACCGAACCCTAACCCGAACCCTAACCCGAACCCTAACCCTAACCCTAACACTAACCAGAAACCTAACCCTAACCCGAACCCTAACCCTAACCCCTAACCCTAACCCTAACCATAACCCGAACCCTAACCCTAACCCGAACCCGAACCCTAACCCCTAACCCTAACCCTAACTCTAACCCTAACCCTAACCCGAACCCTAACCCTAACCCGAACCCTAACCCTAACCCCTAACCCTAACCCTAAACCTAACCCTAAACCGAACCCTAACCCTAAACCGAACCCGAACCCTAACCCCAAACCCTAACCGTAACTCTAACCCTAACCCTACCCGAAACCAAACCCGAACCCGAACCCGAACCCTAACCCTAACCCTAACCCGAACCCGAACCCGAACCCGAACCCTAACCCTAACCTGAACCCTAAACCTAACCCGAACCCGAACCCTAAACCTAACACGAAACCTAACCCTAAACCTAACGCGAACCCTAACCCGAACCCGAACCCTAACCCTAACCCTAACCCTAACCCGAACCCTAACCCGAACCCTAACCCTAAATCTAACCCTAACCCGAACCCTAACCCTAACACTTAACCCGAACCCTAACCCTAACCCGAACCCTAACCCGAACCCTAACCCGAACGCGAACACTAACCCCTAACCCGAACCCTAACCCTAACACTAACCCGAACCCTAACCCTAACCCTAACCCTAACCCAACCCTAACCCTAACCCTAAACCTAACCCTAACCCGAACCCTAACCCTAACCCTAACCTGAACCCTAACCCCTAACCCTAACCCGAACACGAACCCTAACCCGAACACGAACCCTAACCCTAACCCGAATCCGAACCCTAAACATAACCCGAACCCGAACACGAACCCTAAACCTAACCCTAACCCAAACCCGAACCCTAGCCCTAACCCTAACCCGAACCCGAACCCTAGCCCGAACCCTAACCCTAACCCTAACCCTAACCCGAACCCTAACCCTAACCCTAACCCTAACCCTAACCCGAAATCGAACCCTAACCCTAACCTCTAACCCGAACCAACCCTAACACGAACCCTAACCCTAACCCGAAACCTAACCCTAACCCTAACCCTAACCCTAACCCTAACCCTAACCCGAACCGGAACCCTAACCCGAAACCTAACCCTAACCCTAATCCGAACCCTAAACCTAACCCTAACCCGAACCCGAACACTAAACCTAACCCTAACCCTAACCCGAAACCTAACCCTAACCCTAACCCTAACCCTAACCCGTACCCGTACCCGAACCCTAACCCTAACCCGAACACTAACCCTAACCCTAACCCTAACCCGAACCCTAACCCTAACCCTAACCCGAACCCTAACCCGAACCCTAACCCTAACCCTAACCCGTACCCTAACACTAACTCTAACCCTAACCCAAACCCTAACCCTAACCCTATCCGAATCCTAACACTAACCCTAACACAAACCCGAACCCTAACCCGAACAATAACAATAACCCGAACTCTAACCCTAATCCTATCCCTAACCCTAAACCCGAACCCTAACCCTAAACCGAACCCGACCCCTAACACGAACCCGAACCCTAACCCGAACCCGAACCCGAACCCTAACCCGAACCAGAACCCGAACCCTAACCCGAACCCTAACCCTAACCTTAACACGAACCCTAACCCTAACCCTAATCCGAACCCTAACCCTAACCCGAACCCTAACGCTAACCCGAACCCGAAACCTAACCGTAACCTAACCCGAACCCTAACCCTAAACCTTAACTCTAACCCTTAACCCGAACCCTAACCCTAACCCGAACCCTAACCCGAACCCGAACCCTAACCCGAACGCGTACACTAACCCTTAACCCGAACCCTAACCCTAAACCTAACCGTAACCCGAACCCTAAAACCTAACCCTAACGCTAACCCTAACCCGAACCCTAACCCGAACCCAAAAACGAACCCTAACCCTAACCATAACCCTAAGGCTAACCCGAACACTAACCCTAACCCGAAATCAAACCGCTAACCCTAACCCTAACACTAACCCTAACCCGAACCCGAACCCTAATCCTAACCCTAAATCTAACCCTAACCCTAACCCTAATCGAACCCTAACCCTAACCCCTAACCCTAACACGAACCCTAACCCTAACCCTAATCCGAACCCTAACCCTAACCCGAACCCTAACCCGAACACTAACCCGAACCCTAACCGTAACCCGAACCCTAACCCGAACCCTAACCCTAACCCTAACCCTAACCCGAACCCTAACCCTAACCCTAACACTAACCCTAACCCATACCCGAACCCTAACCCTAACCCGAACACTAACCCTAACCCTAACCCTAACCCGAACCCTAACCCTAACCCTAATCCTAACCCGAAACCTAACCCGAACCCTAAACCTAACCCTAACCCGTACCCTAATACTAACCCTAACCCTAACCCTAACCCTAAACCGAACCCTAACCCTAACCCTAACCCTAACCCTAACCCTAACCCGTAACCGAATCCTAACCCTAACCTGAACACTAACCCTAACCCGAACCCTAACCCGAACGCTAACCCTCAGCCTAACCCTAAACCGAACCCTAACCCTAACCCTAACCCTAACCCGAACCCTAACCCTAACACTAACCCTAAACCCGAACCCTAACCCTAACCCTAACCCGAACCCTAACCCTAACCCTAAACCTAACCCGAACCCTAACCCTAACCCTTAACCCGAACCCTTAACCCGAACCCTAACCCTAACCCGAACCCTAACCCGAACCCGAACCCTAACCCGAACGCGAACCCTAACCCTTAACCAGAACCCTATCCCTAACCCTAATCGTAACCCGAACCCTAACCACTAACCCTAACGCTAACCCTAACCCGAATCCTAACCCGAACCCTAAACCGAACCCTAACCCTAACCATAACCCTAAGACTAACCCTAACACTAACCCTAACCCGAAATCTAACCCCTAACCCTAACCCTAACACTAACCCTAACCCGAACCCGAACCCTAACCCTAACCCTAACTCTAACCCTAACCCTAACCCTAACCCGAAACCTAACCCTAACCCGAACCGTAACCCGAACCCTAACCCGAACCCTAACCCTAACCCTAACCAGAACCCTAACCGTAACCCTAAACCGAACCCTAACCCTAACCCTAACCCTAACCCTAACCCGAACCCTAACCCAAACCCTAACCCGAACCCTAACCCTAACCCTAACACTAACCCGAAACCTAACACTAACCCGAACCCTAACCCTAACACTAACCCGAACCCTAACCCTAACCCTAACCCTAACCCGAAACCTAACCCGAACCCTAACTATAACCCTAACACGTACACTAACACTCATTCTAAACCTAACCCGAACCCTAACCCTAACCTTAACCCTAAACCTAACACTAACCCGAACACTAACCCTAACACCAAACCATAACCCTAACCCTAACCCTAACCCGAACCCTAACCCTAACCCTAACCCATAACCCTAACACTAACCCTAACCCGAACCCGAACCCTAACCCTAACACTAACCCTAACGCTAACCCTAACCCGAACCCATCCCTAACCCGAACCCGAACCCTAATCCTAACCCTAACCCTAACCCTAACACTAACCCGAACCCTAACCCTAACCCCTAACCCTAACCCTAACCCTAACCCTAACCCTAACACAAACCCTAACCCTAACCCGAACCCTAACCCTAAACTGAACCGTCACCCTAACCCCTAACCCTAACCCTAACCGAACACTAACCCTAACGCGAACCCGAACCCTAACCCCTAACCCTAACCCTAACTCTAACCCTAACCCTAACCCGAAACCTAAACGGAACCCGAACCAGAACCCGAACCCTAAGCCTAACCCTAACCCTAACCCGAACCCGAAACCGAACCCTAACCCCAACCCTAAGCTGAACCCTAACCCTAACCTGAACCCGAAAGCTAACCCTAACCCGAACCCTAAACCTAACCCTAACCCTAACCCTAACCCGAACCCTAAAACTAACCTGAACCCTCACCCTAACCCCTAACCCTAACCTTAACCCTAACCCGAACACTAACCCTAACCCGAACCCGAACCCTAACCCCTAACCCTAACCCTAACTCTAACCCTAACCCTAACCCGAAACCTAAACGGAACCCGAACCCGAACCCGAACCCTAAGCCTAACCCTAACCCTAACCCGAACCCGAACCCGAAACCTAACCCTAACCCTAAGCTGAACCCTAACCCTAACCCGAACCTGAAACCTAACCCTAACCCGAACCCTAACCCTAACCCTAACCTGAACCCTAACCCGAACCCTAACCCTAACCCTAACCTTAACCCGAACCCTAACCAGAACCCTAAACCTAAACCTAAACCGAACCCGAACCCTAACCTGAACCATAACCCGAACCCGAACCCGAACCCGAACCCTAACCCGATCCCTAACCCTATACCGAAACCTAACCCTAACCCTAACCCGAACCCTAACCCTAAACCGAACCCTAACCCGAACCCTAACCCTAACCCGAACCCGAACCCTAACCCTAACCCGAACCCTAACCCTAACTCGAACCCTAACCCTAACACTAAACCTAACCCTAACCCTAACCCTAACCCTAACCCGAACCCTAACCCTAACCCTAACGCAAACCCCTAACCCTAACCCTAACCCTAACCCTAACACGAACCCTAACCCTAACCGTAACCCGAACGCCTAACCCGAACCCTAACCCTAACCCTAACCCTAACCCGAAACCTAACCCTAACCCTAACACGAACCCCTAACCCTAACGCTAACCCTAAACCTAACCAGAACCCTAACCCTAACCCTAACCCTAACCCGAACCCTTAACCCTAAACCTAACCCTAACCCGGACCCTAACCCTAACCCTAACCCGAACCCTAACCCGAACCCTAACCCTAACCCGAACCCTAACCCTAACCCTAACCGGAACACTAACCCTAAACCTAACCCTAAACCTAACTCTAAACACGAACCCTAACCCTAACCCGAACCCTAACCCTAACCGAACCCTAAACCGAACCCGAACCCTAACCCGAACCCTAACCCTAACCCTAACCCGAAACCTAACCCTAACCCGAACCCGAACCCTAACCCTAACCCTAACCCGAACCCTAACCCGAACCCTAACCCTAACCCGAACCCTAAACCTAACCCTAACCCGAACCCTAATCCTAAACCTAAACCTAACCCTAACTCTAAACACGAACCCTAACCCTAACCCTAACCCTAACCCTAACCGAACCCTAAACCGAACCCGAACCCTAACCCGAACCCTAACCCGAAAACTAACCCTAACCCGAACCCGAACCCTAACCCGAACCCTAACGCTAACCGTAATCCGAACCATCACACTAACCCGAACCCTAACCCGAACACTAACCAGAACCCTAACCCTAACCCGAACCCTAACCCGAACCCTAACCCTAATCCTAACCCTAACCCCTAACCCTCACCCGAACCCTAACCCTAACCCTAACCCGAACCCTAAACCGAACCCTAATCCGAACCCTAACCCTCACCCTAACCCTAACCAGAACACTAACCCGAACCCTAAACCTAACCCTAACCTTAACCCTAACCCTAACCGGAACCCTAACCCTAACCCTAACCCCGAACCCTAACCGTAACCCTAACCCTAACCAGAACCCTAAAACTAACCAGAACCCGAACCCTAACCCTAACCCTACACCTAACCCGAACCCTAACCCTAACACTTAACTCTAACCCTTAACCTGAACCCTAACCCTAACCCGAACCCTAACCCGAACCCGAACCCTAACCCGAACGCGAACACTAACCCTTAAACTGAACCCTAACCATAACCATAACCCTAACACTAAACCTAACCCGAACCCTAACCCCTAACCCTAACCCTAACGCTAACCCTAACCCTAACCCGAACCCGAACCCTAAACCGAACCCTAACCCTAACCCTAACCCTAACCCTAACCCGAACCCTAACCCAAAACCTAACCATAACCCGAACCCTAACCCTCACCCGAACCATAAACCTAACCCTAACCCTAACCCTAACCCTAAAACCTAACCCTAACCCTAACCCTAACCCTAACCCGAACCCTAACCCTAACCCTAAACCGAACCCTAACCCTAACCCTAACCCTAACCCTAACCCGAAACCTAACCCTAACCCTAACCCGAACCCTAACCCTAACCCTAACCCTAACCCTAACCCGAACCCTAACCCTAACCCAAATCCCAAACCGAACCCTAACCCTAACCCTAACCCGAACCCTAACCCTAAACCTAATCCTAACCCTAAACCTAACACTAACCCTAACCCTAACACTAACCCGAACCCTAACCCGAACCCTAACCCTAACCCTAACCCGAAACCTAACCCTAACCCTAACCCGAACCCTAACCCTAAACCTAACCCAAACCCTAACCCTAACCCTAACCCCGAACCCTAACCCGAAACCTAACCCTAACCCTAACCCGAACCCTAACCCTAAACCTAAAACTAACCCTAACCCTAACCCTAACCCTAACCCTAACCATAAACCCGAACCCTAACCCTAACCCGAACCCGAAATCTAACCCGAACCCTAACCCGAACCCTAACCCGAACCCTAACCCCGAACCCTAACCCAAAACCTAACCCTAACCCTAACCCTAATCTTAACCCGAACCCTAACCCGAACCCTAACCCTAACCCTAAACCGAACCCGAACCCTAACCCGAACCATAACACGAACCCGAACCCGAGCCCGAACCCTAACCCGATCCCTAACCCTATCCCGTACCCTAACCCTAACCCTAACCCGAACCCTAACCCTAACCCGAACCCTAACCCGAATCCCTAACCCTAACCCGAACCCGAACCCTAATCCTAACCCGAACCCTAACCCTAACCCGAACCCTAACCCTAACACTAAACCTAACCCTAACCCTAACCCGAACCCTAACCCTAACCCTAACCCGAACCCTAACCCTAAACCTAACCCTAACCCTAACTCTAAACACGAACCCTAACCCTAACCCGAACCCTAAACCTAACCGAACCCTAAACCGAACCCGAACCCTAACCTGAAACTTAACCCGAAACCTAACCCTAACCCGAACCCGAACCCTAACCCGAACCCTAATCCTAACCCGAACCCTAACCCTAACCGTAATCCGAACCATCACCCTAACACGAACCCTAACCCGAACACTAACCCGAACCCTAAACCTAACCCGAACCCTAACCCGAACCCTAACCCTAATCCTAACCTAACCCTAACCCCTAACCCTCACCCGAACCCTAACCCTAAACCTAACCCTAACCCGAACCCTAACCCGAACCATAACACGAACCCGAACCCGAGCCCGAACCCTAACCCGATCCCTAACCCTATCCCGAACCCTAACCCTAACCCTAACCCGAACCCTAACCCTAACCCGAACCCTAACCCGAATCCCTAACCCTAACCCGAACCCGAACCCTAATCCTAACCCGAACCCTAACCCTAACCCGAACCCTAACCCTAACACTAAACCTAACCCTAACCCTAACCCAAACCCTAACCCTAACCCTAACCCCGAACACTAACCCGAAACCTAACCCTAACCCTAACCCGAACCCTAACCCGAACCCTAACCCTAAACCTAAAACTAACCCTAACCCTAACCCTAACCCTAACCCTAACCATAAACCCGAACCCTAACACTAACCCGAACCCTAACCCTAACCCGAACCCGAAACCTAACCCGAACCCTAACCCGAACCCTAACCCGAACCCTAATCCGAACCCTAACCCTCACCCTAACCCTAACCCGAACACTAACCCGAACCCTAACCCTAACCCTAACCTTAACCCTAACCCTAACCGGAACCCTAACACTAAACCTAACCCCGAACCCTAACCGTAACCCTAACCCTAACCCGAACCCGAACCCTAACTCTAACCCTAACCCTAACCCTAACCCGAACCCTAACCCTAACCCTAACGCAAACCCCTAACCCTAACCCTAACCCTAACCCTAACACGAACGCTAACCCTAACCGTAACCCGAACGCCTAACCCTAACCCTAACCCTAACCCTAACCCGAACCCTAACCCTAACCCTAACACGAACCCCTAACCCTAACGCTAACCCTAACCCTGTCCAGAACCCTAACCCTAACCCTAACCCGAACCCTTAACCCTAAACCTAACCCTAACCCGGACCCTAACCCTAACCCTAACCCGAACCCTAACCCGAACCCTAACCCTAACCCGAACCCTAACCCTAACCCTAACCGGAACACTAACCCTAAACCTAACCCTAACCCTATCTCTAAACACGAACCCTAACCCTAACCCGAACCCTAACCCTAACCGAACCCTAAACCGAAACCGAACCCTAACCCGAACCCTAACCCTAACCCTAACCCGAAACCTAACCCTAACCCGAACCCGAACCCTAACCCTAACCCTAACCCGAACCCTAACCCGAACCCTAACCCTAACCCGAACCCTAAACCTAACCCTAACCCGAACCCTAATCCTAAACCTAAACCTAACCCTAACTCTAAACACGAACCCTAACCCTAACCCTAACCCTAACCCTAACCGAACCCTAAACCGAACCCGAACACTAACCCGAACCCTAACCCGAAAACTAACCCTAACCCGAACCCGAACCCTAACCCGAACCCTAACCCTAACCGTAATCCGAACCATCACACTAACCCGAACCCTAACCCGAACACTAACCCGAACCCTAACCCTAACCCGAACCCTAACCCGAACCCTAACCCTAATCCTAACCCTAACCCCTAACCCTCACCCGAACCCTAACCCTAACCCTAACCCTAACCCGAACCCTAACCCGAACCCTAATCCGAACCCTAACCCTCACCCTAACCCTAACCAGAACACTAACCCGAACCCTAAACCTAACCCTAACCTTAACCCTAACCCTAACCGGAACCCTAACCCTAACCCTAACCCCGAACCCTAACCGTAACCCTAACCCTAACCAGAACCCTAAAAGTAACCAGAACCCGAACCCTAACCCTAACCCTACACCTAACCCGAACCCTAACCCTTAAACTGAACCCTAACCATAACCATAACCCTAACCCTAAACCTAACCCGAACCCTAACCCGAACCCTAACCCTAACCCTAACCCGTACCCGAACACTAAACCTAACACGAACACTAACACTAACCCTAACACTAACCCGAACCCTAACCCTAACCTTAACCCTAACCCTAACACTAACCCTAACCCTAACCCGTACCCGAACCCTAACCCTAAACCGAACACTAACCCTAACACTAACACTAACCCGAACCCTAACCCTAACCCGAAACCTAACCCGAACCCTAAATCTAACACTAACACGTACCCTAACACTAATTCTAAACCTAACCTGAACCCTAACCCTAACCCTAACCCTAAACCTAACACTAACCGGAACCCTAACCCTAACCCCAAACCATAACCCTAACCCTAACCCTAACCCGAACCCTAACCCTAACCCTAACCCCTAACCCTAACACTAACCCTAACCCGAACCCGAACCCTAACCCTAACCCTAACCCTAACGCTAACCCTAAACCGAACCCTAACCCTAACCCGAAACCTAACTCTAACCCTAACCCGAACCCTAACCCGAACCCTAACCCTAAACCTAAACCTAACCCTAACCCTAACCCTAACCCTAAACCCGAACCCTAACACTAACCCGAACCCTAACCCTAACCCGAACCCGAAACCTAACCCGAACCCTAACCCGAAACCTAACCCGAACACTAACCCTAACACGAACCCTAACCCTAAACTGAACCCTAACACGAACCCTAACCCGAACCCTAACCCGAACCCTAACCCTAAACCTAACCCTAACCCTAACCCTTACCCGAACCCTAACCCGAACCCTAACCTGAACCCTAACCCTCACCCTAACCCTAAACCGAACCCTAACCCGAACCCTAACCCTAACCCTAACCTTAACCCTAACCCTAATCCGAACCCGAACCCGAACCCTAACCCTAACCCTAACCTGAACCCTAACCCTAACCCAAACCCGAAACCTAACCCGAACCCGAACCCTAACCCTAACCCTTACCCGAAACCTAACCCGAACCCGAACCCTAACCCTAAACCTAAACCTAACCCGAACCCTAACCCGAACCCTAACCCTAACCCTAACCCTAACCCGAACCCTAACCTTAACTCTTAACCCTAAACCGAACCCTAACCCGAACCCTAACCCGAACCCTAACCCTAACCCTAACACTAACCAGAAACCTAACCCTACCCCGAACCCTAACCCTAACCCCTAACCCTAACCCTAACCATAACCCGAACCCTAACCCTAACCCGAACCCGAACCCTAACCCCTAACCCTAACCCTAACTCTAACCCTAACCCTAACCCGAACCCTAACCCTAACCCGAACCCTAACCCTAACCCCTAACCCTAACCCTAAACCTAACCCTAAACCGAACCCTAACCCTAACCCGAACCCGAACCCTAACCCCAAACCCTAACCGTAACTCTAACCCTAACCCTACCCGAAACCAAACCCGAACCCGAACCCGAACCCTAACCCTAACCCTAACCCGAACCCGAACCTGAACCCGAACCCTAACCCTAACCTGAACCCTAAACCTAACCCGAACCCGAACCCTAAACCTAACACGAAACCTAACCCTAAACCTAACGCGAACCCTAACCCGAACCCGAACCCTAACCCTAACCCTAACCCTAACCCGAACCCTAACCCGAACCCTAACCCTAAATCTAACCCTAACCCGAACCCTAACCCTAACACTTAACCCGAACCCTAACCCTAACCCGAACCCTAACCCGAACCCTAACCCGAACGCGAACACTAACCCCTAACCCGAACCCTAACCCTAACACTAACCCGAACCCTAACCCTAACCCTAACCCTAACCCAACCCTAACCCTAACCCTAAACCTAACCCTAACCCGAACCCTAACCCTAACCCTAACCTGAACCCTAACCCCTAACCCTAACCCGAACACGAACCCTAACCCGAACACGAACCCTAACCCTAACCCGAAACCGAACCCTAAACATAACCCGAACCCGAACACGAACCCTAAACCTAACCCTAACCCAAACCCGAACCCTAGCCCTAACCCTAACCCGAACCCGAACCCTAGCCCGAACCCTAACCCTAACCCTAACCCTAACCCGAACCCTAACCCTAACCCTAACCCTAACCCTAACCCGAAATCGAACCCTAACCCTAACCTCTAACCCGAACCAACCCTAACACGAACCCTAACCCTAACCCGAAACCTAACCCTAACCCTAACCCTAACCCTAACCCTAACCCTAACCCGAACCGGAACCCTAACCCGAAACCTAACCCTAACCCTAATCCGAACCCTAAACCTAACCCTAACCCGAACCCGAACACTAAACCTAACCCTAACCCTAACCCGAACCCTAACCCTAACCCTAACCCTAACCCTAACCCGTACCCGTACCCGAACCCTAACCCTAACCCGAACACTAACCCTAACCCTAACCCTAACCCGAACCCTAACCCTAACCCTAACCCGAACCCTAACCCGAACCCTAACCCTAACCCTAACCCGTACCCTAACACTAACTCTAACCCTAACCCAAACCCTAACCCTAACCCTATCCGAATCCTAACACTAACCCTAACACAAACCCGAACCCTAACCCGAACAATAACAATAACCCGAACTCTAACCCTAATCCTATCCCTAACCCTAAACCCGAACCCTAACCCTAAACCGAACCCGACCCCTAACACGAACCCGAACCCTAACCCGAACCCGAACCCGAACCCTAACCCGAACCAGAACCCGAACCCTAACCCGAACCCTAACCCTAACCTTAACACGAACCCTAACCCTAACCCTAATCCGAACCCTAACCCTAACCCGAACCCTAACGCTAACCCGAACCCGAAACCTAACCGTAACCTAACCCGAACCCTAACCCTAAACCTTAACTCTAACCCTTAACCCGAACCCTAACCCTAACCCGAACCCTAACCCGAACCCGAACCCTAACCCGAACGCGTACACTAACCCTTAACCCGAACCCTAACCCTAAACCTAACCGTAACCCGAACCCTAAAACCTAACCCTAACGCTAACCCTAACCCGAACCCTAACCCGAACCCAAAAACGAACCCTAACCCTAACCATAACCCTAAGGCTAACCCGAACACTAACCCTAACCCGAAATCAAACCGCTAACCCTAACCCTAACACTAACCCTAACCCGAACCCGAACCCTAATCCTAACCCTAAATCTAACCCTAACCCTAACCCTAATCGAACCCTAACCCTAACCCCTAACCCTAACACGAACCCTAACCCTAACCCTAATCCGAACCCTAACCCTAACCCGAACCCTAACCCGAACACTAACCCGAACCCTAACCGTAACCCGAACCCTAACCCGAACCCTAACCCTAAAGCTAACCCTAACCCGAACCCTAACCCTAACCCTAACACTAACCCTAACCCATACCCGAACCCTAACCCTAACCCGAACACTAACCCTAACCCTAACCCTAACCCGAACCCTAACCCTAACCCTAATCCTAACCCGAAACCTAACCCGAACCCTAAACCTAACCCTAACCCGTACCCTAATACTAACCCTAACCCTAACCCTAACCCTAAACCGAACCCTAACCCTAACCCTAACCCTAACCCTAACCCGTAACCGAATCCTAACCCTAACCTGAACACTAACCCTAACCCGAACCCTAACCCGAACGCTAACCCTCAGCCTAACCCTAAACCGAACCCTAACCCTAACCCTAACCCTAACCCGAACCCTAACCCTAACACTAACCCTAAACCCGAACCCTAACCCTAACCCTAACCCGAACCCTAACCCTAACCCTAAACCTAACCCGAACCCTAACCCTAACCCTTAACCCGAACCCTTAACCCGAACCCTAACCCTAACCCGAACCCTAACCCGAACCCGAACCCTAACCCGAACGCGAACCCTAACCCTTAACCAGAACCCTATCCCTAACCCTAATCGTAACCCGAACCCTAACCACTAACCCTAACGCTAACCCTAACCCGAATCCTAACCCGAACCCTAAACCGAACCCTAACCCTAACCATAACCCTAAGACTAACCCTAACACTAACCCTAACCCGAAATCTAACCCCTAACCCTAACCCTAACACTAACCCTAACCCGAACCCGAACCCTAACCCTAACCCTAACTCTAACCCTAACCCTAACCCTAACCCGAAAACTAACCCTAACCCGAACCGTAACCCGAACCCTAACCCGAACCCTAACCCTAACCCTAACCAGAACCCTAACCGTAACCCTAAACCGAACCCTAACCCTAACCCTAACCCTAACCCTAACCCGAACCCTAACCCAAACCCTAACCCGAACCCTAACCCTAACCCTAACACTAACCCGAAACCTAACACTAACCCGAACCCTAACCCTAACACTAACCCGAACCCTAACCCTAACCCTAACCCTAACCCGAAACCTAACCCGAACCCTAACTATAACCCTAACACGTACACTAACACTCATTCTAAACCTAACCCGAACCCTAACCCTAACCTTAACCCTAAACCTAACACTAACCCGAACACTAACCCTAACACCAAACCATAACCCTAACCCTAACCCTAACCCGAACCCTAACCCTAACCCTAACCCATAACCCTAACACTAACCTTAACCCGAACCCGAACCCTAACCCTAACACTAACCCTAACGCTAACCCTAACCCGAACCCATCCCTAACCCGAACCCGAACCCTAATCCTAACCCTAACCCTAACCCTAACACTAACCCGAACCCTAACCCTAACCCCTAACCCTAACCCTAACCCTAACCCTAACCCTAACACAAACCCTAACCCTAACCCGAACCCTAACCCTAACCTGAACCGTCACCCTAACCCCTAACCCTAACCCTAACCGAACACTAACCCTAACGCGAACCCGAACCCTAACCCCTAACCCTAACCCTAACTCTAACCCTAACCCTAACCCGAAACCTAAACGGAACCCGAACCAGAACCCGAACCCTAAGCCTAACCCTAACCCTAACCCGAACCCGAAACCGAACCCTAACCCCAACCCTAAGCTGAACCCTAACCCTAACCTGAACCCGAAAGCTAACCCTAACCCGAACCCTAAACCTAACCCTAACCCTAACCCTAACCCGAACCCTAAAACTAACCTGAACCCTCACCCTAACCCCTAACCCTAACCTTAACCCTAACCCGAACACTAACCCTAACCCGAACCCGAACCCTAACCCCTAACCCTAACCCTAACTCTAACCCTAACCCTAACCCGAAACCTAAACGGAACCCGAACCCGAACCCGAACCCTAAGCCTAACCCTAACCCTAACCCGAACCCGAACCCGAAACCTAACCCTAACCCTAAGCTGAACCCTAACCCTAACCCGAACCTGAAACCTAACCCTAACCCGAACCCTAACCCTAACCCTAACCTGAACCCTAACCCGAACCCTAACCCTAACCCTAACCTTAACCCGAACCCTAACCCGAACCCTAAACCTAAACCTAAACCGAACCCAAACCCTAACCTGAACCATAACCCGAACCCGAACCCGAACCCGAACCCTAACCCGATCCCTAACCCTATACCGAAACCTAACCCTAACCCTAACCCGAACCCTAACCCTAAACCGAACCCTAACCCGAACCCTAACCCTAACCCGAACCCGAACCCTAACCCTAACCCGAACCCTAACCCTAACTCGAACCCTAACCCTAACACTAAACCTAACCCTAACCCTAACCCTAACCCTAACCCGAACCCTAACCCTAACCCTAACGCAAACCCCTAACCCTAACCCTAACCCTAACCCTAACACGAACCCTAACCCTAACCGTAACCCGAAGGCCTAACCCTAACCCTAACCCTAACCCTAACCCTAACCCGAAACCTAACCCTAACCCTAACACGAACCCCTAACCCTAACGCTAACCCTAAACCTAACCAGAACCCTAACCCTAACCCTAACCCTAACCCGAACCCTTAACCCTAAACCTAACCCTAACCCGGACCCTAACCCTAACCCTAACCCGAACCCTAACCCGAACCCTAACCCTAACCCGAACCCTAACCCTAACCCTAACCGGAACACTAACCCTAAACCTAACCCTAACCCTAACTCTAAACACGAACCCTAACCCTAACCCGAACCCTAACCCTAACCGAACCCTAAACCGAACCCGAACCCTAACCCGAACCCTAACCCTAACCCTAACCCGAAACCTAACCCTAACCCGAACCCGAACCCTAACCCTAACCCTAACCCGAACCCTAACCCGAACCCTAACCCTAACCCGAACCCTAAACCTAACCCTAACCCGAACCCTAATCCTAAACCTAAACCTAACCCTAACTCTAAACACGAACCCTAACCCTAACCCTAACCCTAAACCTAACCGAACCCTAAACCGAACCCGAACCCTAACCCGAACCCTAACCCGAAAACTAACCCTAACCCGAACCCGAACCCTAACCCGAACCCTAACCCTAACCGTAATCCGAACCATCACACTAACCCGAACCCTAACCCGAACACTAACCAGAACCCTAACCCTAACCCGAACCCTAACCCGAACCCTAACCCTAATCCTAACCCTAACCCCTAACCCTCACCCGAACCCTAACCCTAACCCTAACCCTAACCCGAACCCTAACCCGAACCCTAATCCGAACCCTAACCCTCACCCTAACCCTAACCAGAACACTAACCCGAACCCTAAACCTAACCCTAACCTTAACCCTAACCCTAACCGGAACCCTAACCCTAACCCTAACCCCGAACCCTAACCGTAACCCTAACCCTAACCAGAACCCTAAAACTAACCAGAACCCGAACCCTAACCCTAACCCTACACCTAACCCGAACCCTAACCCTAACACTTAACTCTAACCCTTAACCTGAACCCTAACCCTAACCCGAACCCTAACCCGAACCCGAACCCTAACCCGAACGCGAACACTAACCCTTAAACTGAACCCTAACCATAACCATAACCCTAACCCTAAACCTAACCCGAACCCTAACCCCTAACCCTAACCCTAACGCTAACCCTAACCCTAACCCGAACCCGAACCCTAAACCGAACCCTAACCCTAACCCTAACCCTAACCCTAACCCGAACCCTAACCCAAAACCTAACCATAACCCGAACCCTAACCCTCACCCGAACCATAAACCTAACCCTAACCCTAACCCTAACCCTAAAACCTAACCCTAACCCTAACCCTAACCCTAACCCGAACCCTAACCCTAACCCTAAACCGAACCCTAACCCTAACCCTAACCCTAACCCTAACCCGAAACCTAACCCTAACCCTAACCCGAACCCTAACCCTAACCCTAACCCTAACCCTAACCCGAACCCTAACCCTAACCCAAATCCCAAACCGAACCCTAACCCTAACCCTAACCCTAACCCGAACCCTAACCCTAAACCTAATCCTAACCCTAAACCTAACACTAACCCTAACCCTAACACTAACCCGAACCCTAACCCGAACCCTAACCCTAACCCTAACCCGAAACCTAACCCTAACCCTAACCCGAACCCTAACCCTAAACCTAACCCAAACCCTAACCCTAACCCTAACCCCGAACCCTAACCCGAAACCTAACCCTAACCCTAACCCGAACCCTAACCCGAACCCTAACCCTAAACCTAAAACTAACCCTAACCCTAACCCTAACCCTAACCCTAACCATAAACCCGAACCCTAACACTAACCCGAACCCTAACCCTAACCCGAACCCGAAACCTAACCCGAACCCTAACCCGAACCCTAACCCGAACCCTAACCCCGAACCCTAACCCAAAACCTAACCCTAACCCTAACCCTAATCTTAACCCGAACCCTAACCCGAACCCTAACCCTAACCCTAAACCGAACCCGAACCCTAACCCGAACCATAACACGAACCCGAACCCGAGCCCGAACCCTAACCCGATCCCTAACCCTATCCCGTACCCTAACCCTAACCCTAACCCGAACCCTAACCCGAACCCTAACCCGAATCCCTAACCCTAACCCGAACCCGAACCCTAATCCTAACCCGAACCCTAACCCTAACCCGAACCCTAACCCTAACACTAAACCTAACCCTAACCCTAACCCGAACCCTAACCCTAACCCTAACCCGAACCCTAACCCTAAACCTAACCCTAACCCTAACTCTAAACACGAACCCTAACCCTAACCCGAACCCTAAACCTAACCGAACCCTAAACCGAACCCGAACCCTAACCTGAAACTTAACCCGAAACCTAACCCTAACCCGAACCCGAACCCTAACCCGAACCCTAATCCTAACCCGAACCCTAACCCTAACCGTAATCCGAACCATCACCCTAACACGAACCCTAACCCGAACACTAACCCGAACCCTAAACCTAACCCGAACCCTAACCCGAACCCTAACCCTAATCCTAACCTAACCCTAACCCCTAACCCTCACCCGAACCCTAACCCTAAACCTAACCCTAACCCGAACCCTAACCCGAACCATAACACGAACCCGAACCCGAGCCCGAACCCTAACCCGATCCCTAACCCTATCCCGAACCCTAACCCTAACCCTAACCCGAACCCTAACCCTAACCCGAACCCTAACCCGAATCCCTAACCCTAACCCGAACCCGAACCCTAATCCTAACCCGAACCCTAACCCTAACCCGAACCCTAACCCTAACACTAAACCTAACCCTAACCCTAACCCAAACCCTAACCCTAACCCTAACCCCGAACCCTAACCCGAAACCTAACCCTAACCCTAACCCGAACCCTAACCCGAACCCTAACCCTAAACCTAAAACTAACCCTAACCCTAACCCTAACCCTAACCCTAACCATAAACCCGAACCCTAACACTAACCCGAACCCTAACCCTAACCCGAACCCGAAACCTAACCCGAACCCTAACCCGAACCCTAACCCGAACCCTAATCCGAACCCTAACCCTCACCCTAACCCTAACCCGAACACTAACCCGAACCCTAACCCTAACCCTAACCTTAACCCTAACCCTAACCGGAACCCTAACACTAAACCTAACCCCCACCCTAACCGTAACCCTAACCCTAACCCGAACCCGAACCCTAACTCTAACCCTAACCCTAACCCTAACCCGAACCCTAACCCTAACCCTAACGCAAACCCCTAACCCTAACCCTAACCCTAACACGAACGCTAACCCTAACCGTAACCCGAACGCCTAACCCTAACCCTAACCCTAACCCTAACCCGAACCCTAACCCTAACCCTAACACGAACCCCTAACCCTAACGCTAACCCTAACCCTGTCCAGAACCCTAACCCTAACCCTAACCCGAACCCTTAACCCTAAACCTAACCCTAACCCGGACCCTAACCCTAACCCTAACCCGAACCCTAACCCGAACCCTAACCCTAACCCGAACCCTAACCCTAACCCTAACCGGAACACTAACCCTAAACCTAACCCTAACCCTATCTCTAAACACGAACCCTAACCCTAACCCGAACCCTAACCCTAACCGAACCCTAAACCGAAACCGAACCCTAACCCGAACCCTAACCCTAACCCTAACCCGAAACCTAACCCTAACCCGAACCCGAACCCTAACCCTAACCCTAATCCGAACCCTAACCCGAACCCTAACCCTAACCCGAACCCTAAACCTAACCCTAACCCGAACCCTAATCCTAAACCTAAACCTAACCCTAACTCTAAACACGAACCCTAACCCTAACCCTAACCCTAACCCTAACCCCGAACCCTAACCGTAACCCTAACCCTAACCAGAACCCTAAAAGTAACCAGAACCCGAACCCTAACCCTAACCCTACACCTAACCCGAACCCTAACCCTTAAACTGAACCCTAACCATAACCATAACCCTAACCCTAAACCTAACCCGAACCCTAACCCGAACCCTAACCCTAACCCTAACCCGTACCCGAACACTAAACCTAACACGAACACTAACACTAACCCTAACACTAACCCGAACCCTAACCCTAACCTTAACCCTAACCCTAACACTAACCCTAACCCTAACCCGTACCCGAACCCTAACCCTAAACCGAACACTAACCCTAACACTAACACTAACCCGAACCCTAACCCTAACCCGAAACCTAACCCGAACCCTAAATCTAACACTAACACGTACCCTAACACTAATTCTAAACCTAACCTGAACCCTAACCCTAACCCTAACCCTAAACCTAACACTAACCGGAACCCTAACCCTAACCCCAAACCATAACCCTAACCCTAACCCTAACCCGAACCCTAACCCTAACCCTAACCCCTAACCCTAACACTAACCCTAACCCGAACGCGAACCCTAACCCTAACCCTAACCCTAACGCTAACCCTAAACCGAACCCTAACCCTAACCCGAAACCTAACCCTAACCCTAACCCGAACCCTAACCCGAACCCTAACCCTAAACCTAAACCTAACCCTAACCCTAACCCTAACCCTAAACCCGAACCCTAACACTAACCCGAACCCTAACCCTAACCCGAACCCGAAACCTAACCCGAACCCTAACCCGAACCCTAACCCGAACACTAACCCTAACACGAACCCTAACCCTAAACTGAACCCTAACACGAACCCTAACCCGAACCCTAACCCGAACCCTAACCCTAACCCTAACCCTAACCCTAACCCGAACCCTAACCCGAACCCTAAACTGAACCCTAACCCTCACCCTAACCCTAAACCGAACCCTAACCCGAACCCTAACCCTAACCCTAACCTTAACCCTAACCCTAATCCGAACCCGAACCCGAACCCTAACCCTAACACTAACCTGAACCCTAACCCTAACCCGAACCCGAAACCTAACCCGAACCCGAACCCTAACCCTAACCCTTACCCGAAACCTAACCCGAACCCGAACCCTAACCCTAAACCTAAACCTAATCCGAACCCTAACCCGAACCCTAACCCTAACCCTAACCCTAACCCGAACCCTAACCTTAACTCTTAACCCTAAACCGAACCCTAACCCGAACCCTAACCCGAACCCTAACCCTAACCCTAACACTAACCAGAAACCTAACCCTAACCCGAACCCTAACCCTAACCCCTAACCCTAACCCTAACCATAACCCGAACCCTAACCCTAACCCGAACCCGAACCCTAACCCCTAACCCTAACCCTAACTCTAACCCTAACCCTAACCCGAACCCTAACCCTAACCCGAACCCTAACCCTAACCCCTAACCCTAACCCTAAACCTAACCCTAAACCGAACCCTAACCCTAACCCGAACCCGAACCCTAACCCCAAACCCTAACCGTAACTCTAACCCTAACCCTACCCGAAACCAAACCCGAACCCGAACCCGAACCCTAACCCTAACCCTAACCCGAACCCGAACCCGAACCCGAACCCTAACCCTAACCTGAACCCTAAACCTAACCCGAACCCGAACCCTAAACCTAACACGAAACCTAACCCTAAACCTAACGCGAACCCTAACCCGAACCCGAACCCTAACCCTAACCCTAACCCTAACCCGAACCCTAACCCGAACCCTAACCCTAAATCTAACCCTAACCCGAACCCTAACCCTAACACTTAACCCGAACCCTAACCCTAACCCGAACCCTAACCCGAACCCTAACCCGAACGCGAACACTAACCCCTAACCCGAACCCTAACCCTAACACTAACCCGAACCCTAACCCTAACCCTAACCCTAACCCAACCCTAACCCTAACCCTAAACCTAACCCTAACCCGAACCCTAACCCTAACCCTAACCTGAACCCTAACCCCTAACCCTAACCCGAACACGAACCCTAACCCGAACACGAACCCTAACCCTAACCCGAAACCGAACCCTAAACATAACCCGAACCCGAACACGAACCCTAAACCTAACCCTAACCCAAACCCGAACCCTAGCCCTAACCCTAACCCGAACCCGAACCCTAGCCCGAACCCTAACCCTAACCCTAACCCTAACCCGAACCCTAACCCTAACCCTAACCCTAACCCTAACCCGAAATCGAACCCTAACCCTAACCTCTAACCCGAACCAACCCTAACACGAACCCTAACCCTAACCCGAAACCTAACCCTAACCCTAACCCTAACCCTAACCCTAACCCTAACCCGAACCGGAACCCTAACCCGAAACCTAACCCTAACCCTAATCCGAACCCTAAACCTAACCCTAACCCGAACCCGAACACTAAACCTAACCCTAACCCTAACCCGAACCCTAACCCTAACCCTAACCCTAACCCTAACCCGTACCCGTACCCGAACCCTAACCCTAACCCGAACACTAACCCTTACCCTAACCCTAACCCGAACCCTAACCCTAACCCTAACCCGAACCCTAACCCGAACCCTAACCCTAACCCTAACCCGTACCCTAACACTAACTCTAACCCTAACCCAAACCCTAACCCTAACCCTATCCGAATCCTAACACTAACCCTAACACAAACCCGAACCCTAACCCGAACAATAACAATAACCCGAACTCTAACCCTAATCCTATCCCTAACCCTAAACCCGAACCCTAACCCTAAACCGAACCCGACCCCTAACACGAACCCGAACCCTAACCCGAACCCGAACCCGAACCCTAACCCGAACCAGAACCCGAACCCTAACCCGAACCCTAACCCTAACCTTAACACGAACCCTAACCCTAACCCTAATCCGAACACTAACCCTAACCCGAACCCTAACGCTAACCCGAACCCGAAACCTAACCGTAACCTAACCCGAACCCTAACCCTAAACCTTAACTCTAACCCTTAACCCGAACCCTAACCCTAACCCGAACCCTAACCCGAACCCGAACCCTAACCCGAACGCGTACACTAACCCTTAACCCGAACCCTAACCCTAAACCTAACCGTAACCCGAACCCTAAAACCTAACCCTAACGCTAACCCTAACCCGAACCCTAACCCGAACCCAAAAACGAACCCTAACCCTAACCATAACCCTAAGGCTAACCTGAACACTAACCCTAACCCGAAATCTAACCGCTAACCCTAACCCTAACACTAACCCTAACCCGAACCCGAACCCTAATCCTAACCCTAAATCTAACCCTAACCCTAACCCTAATCGAACCCTAACCCTAACCCCTAACCCTAACACGAACCCTAACCCTAACCCTAATCCGAACCCTAACCCTAACCCGAACCCTAACCCGAACACTAACCCGAACCCTAACCGTAACCCGAACCCTAACCCGAACCCTAACCCTAACCCTAACCCTAACCCTAACCCGAACCCTAACCCTAACCCTAACACTAACCCTAACCCATACCCGAACCCTAACCCTAACCCGAACACTAACCCTAACCCTAACCCTAACCCGAACCCTAACCCTAACCCTAATCCTAACCCGAAACCTAACCCGAACCCTAAACCTAACCCTAACCCGTACCCTAATACTAACCCTAACCCTAACCCTAACCCTAAACCGAACCCTAACCCTAACCCTAACCCTAACCCTAACCCGTAACCGAATCCTAACCCTAACCTGAACACTAACCCTAACCCGAACCCTAACCCGAACGCTAACCCTCAGCCTAACCCTAAACCGAACCCTAACCCTAACCCTAACCCTAACCCGAACCCTAACCCTAACACTAACCCTAAACCCGAACCCTAACCCTAACCCTAACCCGAACCCTAACCCTAACCCTAAACCTAACCCGAACCCTAACCCTAACCCTTAACCCGAACCCTTAACCCGAACCCTAACCCTAACCCGAACCCTAACCCGAACCCGAACCCTAACCCGAACGCGAACCCTAACCCTTAACCAGAACCCTATCCCTAACCCTAATCGTAACCCGAACCCTAACCACTAACCCTAACGCTAACCCTAACCCGAATCCTAACCCGAACCCTAAACCGAACCCTAACCCTAACCATAACCCTAAGACTAACCCTAACACTAACCCTAACCCGAAATCTAACCCCTAACCCTAACCCTAACACTAACCCTAACCCGAACCCGAACCCTAACCCTAACCCTAACTCTAACCCTAACCCTAACCCTAACCCGAAACCTAACCCTAACCCGAACCGTAACCCGAACCCTAGCCCGAACCCTAACCCTAACCCTAACCAGAACCCTAACCGTAACCCTAAACCGAACCCTAACCCTAACCCTAACCCTAACCCTAACCCGAACCCTAACCCAAACCCTAACCCGAACCCTAACCCTAACCCTAACACTAACCCGAAACCTAACACTAACCCGAACCCTAACCCTAACACTAACCCGAACCCTAACCCTAACCCTAACCCTAACCCGAAACCTAACCCGAACCCTAACTATAACCCTAACACGTACACTAACACTCATTCTAAACCTAACCCGAACCCTAACCCTAACCTTAACCCTAAACCTAACACTAACCCGAACACTAACCCTAACACCAAACCATAACCCTAACCCTAACCTTAACCCGAACCCTAACCCTAACCCTAACCCATAACCCTAACACTAACCCTAACCCGAACCCGAACCCTAACCCTAACACTAATCCTAACGCTAACCCTAACCCGAACCCATCCCTAACCCGAACCCGAACCCTAATCCTAACCCTAACCCTAACCCTAACACTAACCCGAACCCTAACCCTAACCCCTAACCTAACCCTAACCCTAACCCTAACCCTAACACAAACCCTAACCCTAACCCGAACCCTAAACCTAACCTGAACCGTCACCCTAACCCCTAACCCTAACCCTAACCGAACACTAACCCTAACGCGAACCCGAACCCTAACCCCTAACCCTAACCCTAACTCTAACCCTAACCCTAACCCGAAACCTAAACGGAACCCGAACCAGAACCCGAACCCTAAGCCTAACCCTAACCCTAACCCGAACCCGAAACCGAACCCTAACCCCAACCCTAAGCTGAACCCTAACCCTAACCTGAACCCGAAAGCTAACCCTAACCCGAACCCTAAACCTAACCCTAACCCTAACCCTAACCCGAACCCTAACACTAACCTGAACCCTCACCCTAACCCCTAACCCTAACCTTAACCCTAACCCGAACACTAACCCTAACCCGAACCCGAACCCTAACCCCTAACCCTAACCCTAACTCTAACCCTAACCCTAACCCGAAACCTAAACGGAACCCGAACCCGAACCCGAACCCTAAGCCTAACCCTAACCCTAACCCGAACCCGAACCCGAAACCTAACCCTAACCCTAAGCTGAACCCTAACCCTAACCCGAACCTGAAACCTAACCCTAACCCGAACCCTAACCCTAACCCTAACCTGAACCCTAACCCGAACCCTAACCCTAACCCTAACCTTAACCCGAACCCTAACCCGAACCCTAAACCTAAACCTAAACCGAACCCAAACCCTAACCTGAACCATAACCCGAACCCGAACCCGAACCCGAACCCTAACCCGATCCCTAACCCTATACCGAACCCTAACCCTAACCCTAACCCGAACCCTAACCCTAAACCGAACCCTAACCCGAACCCTAACCCTAACCCGAACCCGAACCCTAACCCTAACCCGAACCCTAACCCTAACTCGAACCCTAACCCTAACACTAAACCTAACCCTAACCCTAACCCTAACCCTAACCCGAACCCTAACCCTAACCCTAACGCAAACCCCTAACCCTAACCCTAACCTTAACCCTAACACGAACCCTAACCCTAACCGTAACCCGAACGCCTAACCCTAACCCTAACCCTAACCCTAACCCTAACCCGAAACCTAACCCTAACCCTAACACGAACCCCTAACCCTAACGCTAACCCTAAACCTAACCAGAACCCTAACCCTAACCCTAACCCTAACCCGAACCGTTAACCCTAAACCTAACCCTAACCCGGACCCTAACCCTAACCCTAACCCGAACCCTAACCCGAACCCTAACCCTAACCCGAACCCTAACCCTAACCCTAACCGGAACACTAACCCTAAACCTAACCCTAACCCTAACTCTAAACACGAACCCTAACCCTAACCCGAACCCTAACCCTAACCGAACCCTAAACCGAACCCGAACCCTAACCCGAACCCTAACCCTAACCCTAACCCGAAACCTAACCCTAACCCGAACCCGAACCCTAACCGTAACCCTAACCCGAACCCTAACCCGAACCCTAACCCTAACCCGAACCCTAAACCTAACCCTAACCCGATCCCTAATCCTAAACCTAAACCTAACCCTAACTCTAAACACGAACCCTAACCCTAACCCTAACCCTAACCCTAACCGAACCCTAAACCGAACCCGAACCCTAACCCGAACCCTAACCCGAAAACTAACCCTAACCCGAACCCGAACCCTAACCCGAACCCTAACCCTAACCGTAATCCGAACCATCACACTAACCCGAACCCTAACCCGAACACTAACCAGAACCCTAACCCTAACCCGAACCCTAACCCGAACCCTAACCCTAATCCTAACCCTAACCCCTAACCCTCACCCGAACCCTAACCCTAACCCTAACCCTAACCCGAACCCTAACCCGAACCCTAATCCGAACCCTAACCCTCACCCTAACCCTAACCAGAACACTAACCCGAACCCTAAACCTAACCCTAACCTTAACCCTAACCCTAACCGGAACCCTAACCCTAACCCTAACCCCGAACCCTAACCGTAACCCTAACCCTAACCAGAACCCTAAAACTAACCAGAACCCGAACCCTAACCCTAACCCTACACCTAACCCGAACCCTAACCCTAACACTTAACTCTAACCCTTAACCTGAACCCTAACCCTAACCCGAACCCTAACCCGAACCCGAACCCTAACCCGAACGCGAACACGAACCCTTAAACTGAACCCTAACCATAACCATAACCCTAACCCTAAACCTAACCCGAACCCTAACCCCTAACCCTAACCCTAACGCTAACCCTAACCCTAACCCGAACCCGAACCCTAAACCGAACCCTAACCCTAACCCTAACCCTAACCCTAACCCGAACCCTAACCCAAAACCTAACCATAACCCGAACCCTAACCCTCACCCGAACCATAAACCTAACCCTAACCCTAACCCTAACCCTAAAACCTAACCCTAACCCTAACCCTAACCCTAACCCGAACCCTAACCCTAACCCTAACCCGAACCCTAACCCTAACCCTAACCCTAACCCTAACCCGAAACCTAACCCTAACCCTAACCCGAACCCTAACCCTAACCCTAACCCTAACCCTAACCCGAACCCTAACCCTAACCCAAATCCCAAACCGAACCCTAACCCTAACCCTAACCCGAACCCTAACCCTAAACCTAATCCTAACCCTAAACCTAACACTAACCCTAACCCTAACACTAACCCGAACCCTAACCCGAACCCTAACCCTAACCCTAACCCGAAACCTAACCCTAACCCTACCCCGAACCCTAACCCTAAACCTAACCCAAACCCTAACCCTAACCCTAACCCCGAACCCTAACCCGAAACCTAACCCTAACCCTAACCCGAACCCTAACCCGAACCCTAACCCTAAACCTAAAACTAACCCTAACCCTAACCCTAACCCTAACCCTAACCATAAACCCGAACCCTAACACTAACCCGAACCCTAACCCTAACCCGAACCCGAAACCTAACCCGAACCCTAACCCGAACCCTAACCCGAACCCTAACCCCGAACCCTAACCCAAAACCTAACCCTAACCCTAACCCTAATCTTAACCCGAACCCTAACCCGAACCCTAACCCTAACCCTAAACCGAACCCGAACCCTAACCCGAACCATAACACGAACCCGAACCCTAACCCGAACCCTAAACCGAATCCCTAACCCTAACCCGAACCCGAACCCTAATCCTAACCCGAACCCTAACCCTAACCCGAACCCTAACCCTAACACTAAACCTAACCCTAACCCTAACCCGAACCCTAACCCTAACCCTAACCCGAACCCTAACCCTAAACCTAACCCTAACCCTAACTCTAAACACGAACCCTAACCCTAACCCGAACCCTAACCCTAACCCTAACCCGAACCCTAACCCTAACCCGAACCCTAACCCGAATCCCTAACCCTAACCCGAACCCGAACCCTAATCCTAACCCGAACCCTAACCCAAACCCGAACCCTAACCCTAACACTAAACCTAACCCTAACCCTAACCCGAACCCTAACCCTAACCCTAACCCGAACCCTAACCCTAAACCTAACCCTAATCCTAACTCTAAACACGAACCCTAACCCTAACCCGAACCCTAAACCTAACCGAACCCTAAACCGAACCCGAACCCTAACCTGAAACTTAACCCGAAACCTAACCCTAACCCGAACCCGAACCCTAACCCGAACCCTAATCCTAACCCGAACCCTAACCCTAACCGTAATCCGAACCATCACCCTAACACGAACCCTAACCCGAACACTAACCCGAACCCTAAACCTAACCCGAACCCTAACCCGAACCCTAACCCTAATCCTAACCTAACCCTAACCCCTAACCCTCACCCGAAACCTAACCCTAAACCTAACCCTAACCCGAACCCTAACCCGAACCATAACACGAACCCGAACCCGAGCCCGAACCCTAACCCGATCCCTAACCCTATCCCGAACCCTAACCCTAACCCTAACCCGAACCCTAACCCTAACCCGAACCCTAACCCGAAACCCTAACCCTAACCCGAACCCGAACCCTAATCCTAACCCGAACCCTAACCCTAACCCGAACCCTAACCCTAAAACTAAACCTAACCCTAACCCTAACCCAAACCCTAACCCTAACCCTAACCCCGAACCCTAACCCGAAACCTAACCCTAACCCTAACCCGAACCCTAACCCGAACCCTAACCCTAAACCTAAAACTAACCCTAACCCTAACCCTAACCCTAACCCTAACCATAAACCCGAACCCTAACACTAACCCGAACCCTAACCCTAACCCGAACCCGAAACCTAACCCGAACCCTAACCCGAACCCTAACCCGAACCCTAACCCCGAACCCTAACCCAAAACCTAACCCTAACCCTAACCCTAATCTTAACCCGAACCCTAACCCGAACCCTAACCCTAACCCTAAACCGAACCCGAACCCTAACCCGAACCATAACACGAACCCGAACCCGAGCCCGAACCCTAACCCGATCCCTAACCCTATCCCGAACCCTAACCCTAACCCTAACCCGAACCCTAACCCTAACCCGAACCCTAACCCGAAACCCTAACCCTAACCCGAACCCGAACCCTAATCCTAACCCGAACCCTAACCCTAACCCGAACCCTAACCCTAAAACTAAACCTAACCCTAACCCTAACCCAAACCCTAACCCTAACCCTAACCCCGAACCCTAACCCGAAACCTAACCCTAACCCTAACCCGAACCCTAACCCGAACCCTAACCCTAAACCTAAAACTAACCCTAACCCTAACCCTAACCCTAACCCTAACCATAAACCCGAACCCTAACACTAACCCGAACCCTAACCCTAACCCGAACCCGAAACCTAACCCGAACCCTAACCCGAACCCTAACCCGAACCCTAACCCCGAACCCTAACCCAAAACCTAACCCTAACCCTAACCCTAATCTTAACCCGAACCCTAACCCGAACCCTAACCCTAACCCTAAACCGAACCCGAACCCTAACCCGAACCATAACACGAACCCGAACCCGAGCCCGAACCCTAACCCGATCCCTAACCCTATCCCGAACCCTAACCCTAACCCTAACCCGAACCCTAACCCTAACCCGAACCCTAACCCGAATCCCTAACCCTAACCCGAACCCGAACCCTAATCCTAACCCGAACCCTAACCCTAACCCGAACCCTAACCCTAACACTAAACCTAACCCTAACCCTAACCCGAACCCTAACCCTAACCCTAACCCGAACCCTAACCCTAAACCTAACCCTAACCCTAACTCTAAACACGAACCCTAACCCTAACCCGAACCCTAAACCTAACCGAACCCTAAACCGAACCCGAACCCTAACCTGAAACTTAACCCGAAACCTAACCCTAACCCTAACCCGAACCCTAACCCGAACCCTAATCCGAACCCTAACCCTCACCCTAACCCTAACCCGAACACTAACCCGAACCCTAACCCTAACCCTAACCTTAACCCTAACCCTAACCGGAACCCTAACACTAAACCTAACCCCGAACCCTAACCGTAACCCTAACCCTAACCCGAACCCGAACCCTAACTCTAACCCTAACCCTAACCCTAACCCGAACCCTAACCCTAACCCTAACGCAAACCCCTAACCCTAACCCTAACCCTAACCCTAACACGAACGCTAACCCTAACCGTAACCCGAACGCCTAACCCTAACCCTAACCCAAACCATAACCCTAACCCGAACCCTAACCCTAACCCTAACACGAACCCCTAACCCTAACGCTAACCCTAACCCTGTCCAGAACCCTAACCCTAACCCTAACCCGAACCCTTAAACCTAAACCTAACCCTAACCCGGACCCTAACCCTAACCCTAACCCGAACCCTAACCCGAACCCTAACCCTAACCCGAACCCTAACCCTAACCCTAACCGGAACACTAACCCTAAACCTAACCCTAACCCTATCTCTAAACACGAACCCTAACCCTAACCCGAACCCTAACCCTAACCGAACCCTAAACCGAACCCGAACCCTAACCCGAACCCTAACCCTAACCCTAACCCGAAACCTAACCCTAACCCGAACCCGAACCCTAACCCTAACCCTAACCCGAACCCTAACCCGAACCCTAACCCTAACCCGAACCATAAACCTAACCCTAACCCGAACCCTAATCCTAAACCTAAACCTAACCCTAACTCTAAACACGAACCCTAACCCTAACCCTAACCCTAACCCTAACCGAACCCTAAACCGAACCCGAACCCTAACCCGAACCCTAACCCGAAAACTAACCCTAACCCGAACCCGAACCCTAACCCGAACCCTAACCCTAACCGTAATCCGAACCATCACACTAACCCGAACCCTAACCCGAACACTAACCCGAACCCTAACCCTAACCCGAACCCTAACCCGAACCCTAACCCTAATCCTAACCCTAACCCCTAACCCTCACCCGAACCCTAACCCTAACCCTAACCCTAACCCGAACCCTAACCCGAACCCTAATCCGAACCCTAACCCTCACCCTAACCCTAACCCGAACACTAACCCGAACCCTAAACCTAACCCTAACCTTAACCCTAACCCTAACCGGAACCCTAACCCTAACCCTAACCCCGAACCCTAACCGTAACCCTAACCCTAACCAGAACCCTAAAAGTAACCAGAACCCGAACCCTAACCCTAACCCTACACCTAACCCGAACCCTAACCCTTAAACTGAACCCTAACCATAACCATAACCCTAACCCTAAACCTAACCCGAACCCTAACCCCTAACCCTAACCCTAACGCTAACCCTAACCCTAACCCGAACCCGAACCCTAAACCGAACCCTAAACCTAACCCTAACCCTAACCCTAACCCGAACCCTAACCCAAAACCTAACCCTAACCCGAACCCTAACCCTCACCCGAACCATAAACCTAACCCTAACCCTAACCCTAACCCTAAAACCTAACCCTAACCCTAACCCTAACCCTAACCCGAACCCTAACCCTAACCCTAACCCGAACCCTAACCCTAACCCTAACCCTAACCCTAACCCGAAACCTAACCCTAACCCTAACCCGAACCCTAACCCTAACCCTAACCCTAACCCTAACCCGAACCCTAACCCTAACCCAAACCCCAACCCGAACCCTAACCCTAACCCTAACCCGAACCCTAACCCTAAACCTAATCCTAACCCTAAACCTAACACTAACCCTAACCCTAACACTAACCCGAACCCTAACCCGAACCCTAACCCTAACCCTAACCCGAAACCTAACCCTAACCCTAACCCTAACCCTAACCCTAAACCTAACCCGAACCCTAACCCTAACCCTAACCCCGAACCCTAACCCGAAACCTAACCTTAAATCTTAACCCTAAACCGAACCCTAACCCGAACCCTAACCCGAACCCTAACCCTAACCCTAACACTAACCCGAAACCTAACCCTAACCCGAACCCTAACCCTAACCCCTAACCCGAACCCTAACCATAACCCGAACCCAAACCCTAACCCGAACCCGAATCCTAAACCCTAAACCTAACCCTATATCTAACCCTAACCCTAACCCGACCCTAACCCTAACCCGAACCCTAACACTAACCCCTAACCCTAACCCTAACGCTAACCCTAACCCTAACCGAAGCCTAACCCTAACCCAAAACCTAACCCTAACCCTAACTGTAACAAGAACCCTAACCCGAACCCTAACCCTAACCCTAACCCGAACCCGAACCCGAACCCGAACCCTCACCCCTAACCCTAACCCTAACTCTAACCCGAACCCTAACCCTAACCTTAACCCTAACCCTAACCCGAACCCGAACCCGAACCCTAACCCTAACCCTAACCTGAACCCTAACCCTAACCCGAACCAGAAACCTAACCCTAACCCGAACCCTAACCCTAACCCCTAACCCGAACCCTAACCATAACCCGAACCCAAACCCTAACCCGAACCCGAATCCTAAACCCTAACCCTAACCCTATATCTAACCCTAACCCTAACCCGAACCCTAACCCTAACCCGAACCCTAACACTAACCCCTAACCCTAACCCTAACGCTAACCCTAACCCTAACCCGAAGCCTAACCCTAACCCAAAACCTAACCCTAACCCTAACTGTAACAAGAACCCTAACCCGAACCCTAACCCTAACCCTAACCCGAACCCGAACCCGAAACCGAACCCTCACCCCTAACCCTAACCCTAACTCTAACCCGAACCCTAACCCTAACCTTAACCCTAACCCTAACCCGAACCCGAACCCGAACCCTAACCCTAACCCTAACCTGAACCCTAACCCTAACCCGAACCAGAAACCTAACCCTAACCCGAACCCTAACCCTAACCCTTACCCGAAACCTAACCCGAACCCGAACACTAACCCTAAACCTAAACCTAACCCGAACCCTAACCCGAACCCTAACCCTAACCCTAACCCTAACCCGAACCCTAACCTTAACTCTTAACCCTAAACCGAACCCTAACCCGAACCCTAACCCGAACCCTAACCCTAACCCTAACACTAACCCGAAACCTAACGCTAACCCAAACCCTAACCCTAACCCCTAACCCTAACCCTAACCGTAACCCGAACCCTAACCCTAACCCGAACCCCAACCCTAACCCCTAACCCTAACCCTAACTCTAACCCTAACCCTAACCCGAACCCTAATCTTAAACCGAACCCTAACCCCTAACCCTAACCCTAACCCTAAACCGAACCCGAACCCGAACCCGAAACCTAACCCTAAACTGAACCCTCACCCTAACCCGAACCCGAACCCTAAACCTAACACGAAACCTAACCCTAAACCTAAACCGAACCCTAACCCGAACCCGAACCCTAACCCTAACCCTAACCCAAACCCTAAATCTAACCCTAACCCGAACCCTAACCCTAACACTTAACCCGAACCCTAACCCTAACCCGAACCCTAACCCGAACCCTAACGCGAACGCGAACACTAACCCCTAACCCGAACCCTAACCCTAACACTAACCCGAACCCTAACCCTAACCCTAACCCTAACCCGAACCCTAACCCTAACCCTAAACCTAACCCTAACCCGAACCCTAACCCTAACCCTAACCTGAACCCTAACCCCTAAACCTAACCCGAACACGAACCCTGAACCGAACCCGAACCCTAACCCTAACCCGAAACCGAACCCTAAACATAACCCGAACCCGAACACGAACCCTAAACCTAACCCTAACCCAAACACGAACACTAGCCCTAACCCTAACCCGAACCCGAACCCTAGCCCGAACCCTAACCCTAACCCTAACCCGAACCCGAACCCTAACCCTAACCCTAACCCTATCCCTAACCCGAAATCGAACGCTAACCCTAACCCCTAACCCGAACCAATCCTAACCCGAACCCTAACCCTAACCCGAAACCTAACCCTAACCCTAAGGCTAACCCTAACCCTAACCCTAACCCGAACCGGAACCCTAACCCGAAACCTAACCCTAACCCTAATCCGAACCCTAAACCTAACCCTAACACTAACCCTAAACCCGAACCCTAACCCTAGCCCTAACACTAACCCGAAACCTAATGCTAACCCGAACCCGAACCCTAACCGTAACCTAACCCGAACCCTAACACTAACCCTTATCTCTAACCCTTAACCCGAACCCTAACCCTAACCCGAACCCTAACCCGAACCGGAACCCTAACACGAACACGTACCCTAACACATAACCCGAACCCTAACCCTAACCCTAACCGTAACCCGAACCCTAAAACCTAACCCTAATGCTAACCCTAACCCGAACCCTAACCCGAACCCTAACCCTAACCCTAACCCTAACCCTAACCTAACCCTAACCCAAACACGAACACTAGCCCTAACCCTAACACGAACCCTAACCCTAACACGAACCCTAACCCTAACCGTAATCCGAACCCTAACCCTAACCCGAACCCTAACCCGAACACTAACCTGAACACTAACCGTAACCCGAACCCTAACCCGAACCCTAACGCTAAACCTAACCCTAACCCTAACCCGAACCCTAACCCTAACCCTAACCCTAACCCTAACCCATACCCGAACCCTAACCCTAACCCGAACACTAACCCTAACCCTAACCCGAACCCTAACCCTAACCCTAACCCTAACCCGAAACCTAACCCGAACCCTAACCCTAACCCTAACCCGTACCCTAATACTAACCCTAACCCTAACCCTAACCCGAACCCTAAACCTAACCCTAACCCTAACCCTAACCCGTACCCGAATCCTAACACTAACCTGAACACTAACCCTAACCCGAACCCTAACCCGAACGCTAACCCTCAGCCTAACCTTAAACCGAACCCTAACCCTAACCCTAACCCTAACCCGAACCCGAACCCTAACCCTAACACTAACCCTAACCCCGAACCCTTACCCTAACCCTAACCCAAACCCTAACCCTAACCCTAACCCTAACCTTAACCCGAACCAAACCCGAACCTAACCCTAACCCTAAACCGAACCCGAACCCTAACCCGAACCATAACCCGAACCCGATCCCGAACCCGAACCCTAACCCGATCCCTAACCCTATCCCGAACCCTAACCCTAACCCTAACCCGAACCCTAACCCTAACCCGAACCCTAACCCGAACCCTAACCCTAACCCGAACCCGAACCCTAACCCTAACCCGAACACTAACCCTAACCCTAACCCTAACCAGAACCCTAACCCTAACCCGAAACCGAACCCTAACCCTAACCCTAACCCGAACCCTAACCCGAACCCTAACCCTAACCCGAACCCTAACCCTAACCCTACCCGAACCCTAACCCTAAACCTAACCCTAATACTAACTCTAAACACGAACCCTAAACCTAACCCGAACCCTAACCCTAACCGAACCCTAAACCGAACCCGAACCCTAACCCGAACCCTTACCCGAACCCTAACCCTAACCGTAATCCGAAACATCACCCTAACCCGAACCCTAACCCGAACACTAACCCGAACCCTAACCCTAACCCGAACCCTAACCCGGACCCTAAACCTAATCCTAAACCTAACCCCTAACCCTCACCCGAACCCTAACCCTAACCCTAACCCTAACCCTAAGCCTTACCCGAACCCTAACCCGAACCCGAAACCTAACCCGAACGCGAACCCTAACCCTTAAACCGAACCCTAACCATAACCATAACCCTAACCCTAAACCTAACCCGAAACCTAACCCCTGACCCTAACCCTAACGCTAACCCTAACCCTAACCCGAACCCGAACCCTAAGCCGAACCCTAACCCTAACCCTAACCCTAACCCGAACCCTAACCCAAAACCTAACCCTAACCCGAACCCTAACCCTCACCCGAACCCTAAACCTAACCCTAACCCTAACCCTAACCCTAAAACCTAACCCTAACCCTAACCCTAACCCTAACCCTAAACCGAACCCTAACCCTAACCCTAACCCGAACCCTAAACCTAACCCTAACCCTAAACCTAACCCGAACCCTAACCCTAACCCTAACCCCAACCCGAACCCTAACCCTAACCCTAACACGAACCCTAACGCTAAACCTAATCCTAACCCTAAACCTAACACTAACCCTAACCCTAACCCTAACCCGAACCCTAACTCGAACCCTAACCCTAACCCTAACCCGAAACCTAACCCTAACCCTAACCCGAACCCGAAACTTAACCCGAACCCTAACCCTAACCCTAACCCAAACCCTAAACCTAACCCTAACCAGATCCCTAACCCTAACCCTAACCCGAACCCTAACCCTAACCCTAACCCGAACCCTAACCCTAACCCTAACCCCGAACCCTAACCCGAAACCTAACCCTAACCCTAACCCGAACCCTAACCCGAACCCTAACCCTAAACCTAAACCTAACCCTAACCCTAACCCTAACCCTAAACCCGAACCCTAACACTAACCCGAACCCTAACCCTAACCAGAACCCGAAACCTAACCCGAACCCTAACCCGAACCCTAACCCGAACACTAACCCTAACACGAACCCTAACCCTAAACTGAACCCTAACCCGAACACTAAACCGAACCCTAACCCGAACCCTAACCCGAACCCTAACGCTAACCCTAACCCTAACCCTCACTCGAACCCTAACCCTAACGGTAACCCTAACCCTAACCCGAACCCTAACCCGAACCCTAAACTGAACCCTAACACTCACCCTAACCCTAACCCGAACCCTAACCCGAACCCTATCCCTAACCCTAACCTTAACCCTAACCCTAACACGAACCCGAACCCGTACCCTAACCCTAACCCTAAACTGAACCCTAACCCTAACCCGAACCCGAAACCTAACCCTAACCCGAACCCTAACCCTAACCCTAACCCGAAACCAAACCCGAACCCGAACCCTAACCCTAAACCTAACCTAACCCGAACCCTAACCCAAACCCTAACCCTAACCCTAACCCTAATCCGAACCCTAACCTTAACTCTTAACCCTAAACCGAACCCGAACCCGAACCCTAACCATAACCCGAACCCTAACCCTAACCCGAAACCGAACCCTAACCACTAACCCTAACCCTATATCTAACCCTAACCCTAACCCGAACCCTAACCCTAACCCAAACCCTAACCCTAACCCCTAACCCTAACCCTAACCCTAACCCTAACCCTAATCCTAACCCTAACCCCTAACCCTCACCCGAACCCTAACCCTAACCCTAACCCTAACCCGAACCCTAACCCGAACCCTAATCCGAACCCTAACCCTCACCCTAACCCTAACCCGAACACTAACCCGAACCCTAAACCTAACCCTAACCTTAACCCTAACCCTAACCGGAACCCTAACCCTAACCCTAACCCCGAACCCTAATGTAACCCTAACCCTAACCAGAACCCTAAAACTAACCAGAACCCGAACCCTAACCCTAACCCTACACCTAACCCGAACCCTAACCCTAACACTTAACTCTAACCCTTAACCTGAACCCTAACCCTAACCCGAACCCTAACCCGAACCCGAACCCTAACCCGAACGCGAACCCTAACCCTTAAACTGAACCCTAACCATAACCATAACCCTAACCCTAAACCTAACCCGAACCCTAACCCCTAACCCTAACCCTAACGCTAACCCTAACCCTAACCCGAACCCGAACCCTAACCCGAAACCTAACTCGAACCCTAACCCTAACCCTAACCCGAAACCTAACCCTAACACTAACCCGAACCCGAAACCTAACCCGAACCCTAACCCTAACCCTAACCCAAACCCTAAACCTAACCCTAACCAGATCCCTAACCCTAACCCTAACCCGAACCCTAACCCTAACCCTAACCCGAACCCTAACCCTAACCCTAACCCCGAACCCTAACCCGAAACCTAACCCTAACCCTAACCCGAACCCTAACCCGAACCCTAACCCTAAACCTAAACCTAACCCTAACCCTAACCCTAACCCTAAACCCGAACCCTAACACTAACCCGAACCCTAACCCTAACCAGAACCCGAAACCTAACCCGAACCCTAACCCGAACCCTAACCCGAACACTAACCCTAACACGAACCCTAACCCTAAACTGAACCCTAACCCGAACACTAAACCGAACCCTAACCCGAACCCTAACCCGAACCCTAACGCTAACCCTAACCCTAACCCTCACTCGAACCCTAACCCTAACGGTAACCCTAACCCTAACCCGAACCCTAACCCGAACCCTAAACTGAACCCTAACACTCACCCTAACCCTAACCCGAACCCTAACCCGAACCCTATCCCTAACCCTAACCTTAACCCTAACCCTAACACGAACCCGAACCCGTACCCTAACCCTAACCCTAAACTGAACCCTAACCCTAACCCGAACCCGAAACCTAACCCTAACCCGAACCCTAACCCTAACCCTAACCCGAAACCAAACCCGAACCCGAACCCTAACCCTAAACCTAAACCTAACCCGAACCCTAACCCAAACCCTAACCCTAACCCTAACCCTAACCCGAACCCTAACCTTAACTCTTAACCCTAAACCGAACCCGAACCCGAACCCTAACCATAACCCGAACCCTAACCCTAACCCGAAACCGAACCCTAACCCCTAACCCTAACCCTATATCTAACCCTAACCCTAACCCGAACCCTAACCCTAACCCAAACCCTAACCCTAACCCCTAACCCTAACCCTAACCCTAACCCTAACCCTAATCCTAACCCTAACCCCTAACCCTCACCCGAACCCTAACCCTAACCCTAACCCTAACCCGAACCCTAACCCGAACCCTAATCCGAACCCTAACCCTCACCCTAACCCTAACCCGAACACTAACCCGAACCCTAAACCTAACCCTAACCTTAACCCTAACCCTAACCGGAACCCTAACCCTAACCCTAACCCCGAACCCTAATGTAACCCTAACCCTAACCAGAACCCTAAAACTAACCAGAACCCGAACCCTAACCCTAACCCTACACCTAACCCGAACCCTAACCCTAACACTTAACTCTAACCCTTAACCTGAACCCTAACCCTAACCCGAACCCTAACCCGAACCCGAACCCTAACCCGAACGCGAACCCTAACCCTTAAACTGAACCCTAACCATAACCATAACCCTAACCCTAAACCTAACCCGAACCCTAACCCCTAACCCTAACCCTAACGCTAACCCTAACCCTAACCCGAACCCGAACCCTAAACCGAACCCTAACCCTAACCCTAACCCTAACCCTAACCCGAACCCTAACCCAAAACCTAACCCTAACCCGAACCCTAACCCTAAAACCTAACCCTAACCCTAACCCTAACCCTAACCCGAACCCTAACCCTAACCCTAACCCGAACCCTAACCCTAACCCTAACCCTAACCCTAACCCGAAACCTAACCCTAACCCTAACCCGAACCCTAACCCTAACCCTAACCCTAACCCTAACCCGAACCCTAACCCTAACCCAAACCCCAACCCGAACCCTAACCCTAACCCTAACCCGAACCCTAACCCTAAACCTAATCCTAACCCTAAACCTAACACTAACCCTAACCCTAACACTAACCCGAACCCTAACCCGAACCCTAACCCTAACCCTAACCCGAAACCTAACCCTAACCCTAACCCGAACCCTAACCCTAAACCTAACCCGAACCCTAACCCTAACCCTAACCCCGAACCCTAACCCGAAACCTAACCCTAACCCTAACCCGAACCCTAACCCGAACCCTAACCCTAAACCTAAAACTAACCCTAACCCTAACCCTAACCCTAACCCTAAACCCGAACCCTAAGACTAACCCGAACCCTAACCCTAACCCGAACCCGAACCCTAACCCGAACCCTAACCCCGAAACCTAACCCAAAACCTAACCCTAACCCTAACCCTAACCTTAACCCGAACCCTAACCCGAACCCTAACCCTAACCCTAAACCGAACCCGAACCCTAACCCGAACCATAACACGAACCCGAACCCGAGCCCGAACCCTAACCCGATCCCTAACCCTATCCCGAACCCTAACCCTAACCCTAACCCGAACCCTAACCCTAACCCTAACCCGAATCCCTAACCCTAACCCGAACCCGAACCCTAACCCTAACACTAAACCTAACCCTAACCCTAACCCTAACCCTAACCCTAAACCTAACCCTAACCCTAACTCTAAACACGAACCCTAACCCTAACCCGAACCCTAACCCTAACCGAACCCTAAACCGAACCCGAACCCTAACCCGAAACTTAACCCGAAACCTAACCCTAACCCGAACCCGAACCCTAACCCGAACCCTAACCCTAAACCGAACCCTAACCCTAACCGTAATCCGAACCATCACCCTAACACGAACCCTAACCCGAACACTAACCCGAACCCTAAACCTAACCCGAACCCTAACCCGAACCCTAACCCTAATCCTAACCTAACCCTAACCCCTAACCCTCACCCGAACCCTAACCCTAACCCTAACCCTAACCCGATCCTAACCCGAACCCTAATCCGAACCCTAACCCTCACCCTAACCCTAACCCAAACACTAACCCGAACCCTAACCCTAACCCTAACCTTAACCCTAACCCTAACCGGAACCCTAACACTAACCCTAACCCCGAACCCTAACCGTAACCCTAACCCTAACCCGAACCCTAAACCTAACCAGAACCCGAACCCTAACCCTAACCCTACCCCTAACCCGAACCCTAACCCTAACCCTTAACCCTAACCCTTAACCTGAACCCTAACCCTAAACCGAACAATAACCCGAACCCGAACCCTAACACGAACGCGAACCCTAACCCTTAAACCGAACCCTAACCATAACCATAACTCTAACCCTAAACCTAACCCGAACCCTAACCCCTAACCCTAACCCTAACGCTAACCCTATCCCTAACCCGAACCCGAACCCTAAACCGAACCCTAACCCTAACCCTAACCCTAACCCTAACCCTAACCAGAACCCTAACCGTAACCCGAACCCTAACCCAAAACCTAACCCTAACCCGAACCCTAACCCTCACCCGAACCCTAAACCTAACCGTAACCCTAACCCTAACCCTAAAACCTAACCCTAACCCTAACCCTAACCCTAACCCGAACCCTAACCCTAACCCTAACCCTAAAACCTAACCCTAACCCTAACCCTAACCCTAACCCGAACCCTAACCCTAACCCTAACCCGAACCCTAACCCTAACCCTAACCCTAACCCGAACCCTAACCCTAACCCTAACCCCAACCCGAACCCTAACCCTAACCCTAACCCTAACCCTAACCCGAACCCTAACCCTAAACCTAATCCTAACCCTAAACCTAACACTAACCCTAACCCAAACCCTAACCCTAACCCTAACCCTAACACGAAACCTAACCTTAACTCTTAACCCTAACCCGAACCCTAACCCGAACCCTAACCCGAACCCTAACCCTAACCCTAACACTAACCCGAAACCTAACCCTAACCCGAACCCTAACCCTAACCCCTAACCCGAACCCTAACCATAACCCGAACCCAAACCCTAACCCGATCCCGAATCCTAACCCCTAACCATAACCCTATATCTAACCCTAACCCTAACCCGAACCCTAACCCTAACCCGAACCCTAACACTAACCCCTAACCCTAACCCTAACCCTAACCCTAAACTGAACCCTAACCCTAACCCGAACCCGAACCCTAACCCCTAACCCTAACCCTAACTCTAACCCTAACCCTACCCGAAACCAAACCCGAACCCGAACCCGAACCCGAACCCTAAATCTAACCCTAACCTGAACCCGAACCCGAAACCGAACCCTAACCCTAACCTGAACCCTAACCCTAACCCGAACCCGAACACTAACCCTAACACGAACCCTAACCCTAACCCTAACCCGAACCCTAACCCGAACCCAAACCCTAACCCTAACCCTAACCCTAACCCGAACCCTAACCCGAACCCTAACCCTAAATCTAACCCTAACCCGAAACCTAACCCTAACACTTAACCCGAACCCTAACCCTAACCCGAACCCTAACCCGAACCCTAACCCTAACGCGAACACTAACCCTTAACCCGAACCCTAACCCTAACACTAACCCGAACCCTAACCCTAACACTAACCCTAACCCGAACCCTAACCCTAACCCTAAATCTAACCCAAAACCGAACCCTAACCCTAACCCTAACCTGAACCCTAACCCCTAACCCTAACCCGAACACGAACCCTAATCCGAACCCGAACCCTAACCCTAACCCGAAACCGAACCCTAAACATAACCCGAACCCGAACACGAACGCTAAACCTAACCCTAACCCAAACCCGAACCCTAACCCTAACCCTAACCCTAAACCTAACCCTAACGCGAACCCTAACCCTAACCCTTAACTCTAACCCTTAACCCGAACCCTAACCCTAACTCGAACACTAACCCGAACCCGAAACCTAACCCGAACGCGAACCCTAACCCTTAACGCGAACCCTAACCCTAACCCTAACCCTAACCCTAACCCGAACCCTAACCCGAACCCTAACCCTAACCCTAACACGAAACCTAACCAGAACCCTAACCCTAACCCTAACCCGAACCCTAAACCTAAACCTAACCCGAACCCTAAACCGAACCCGAACACTAACCCTAACCCTAACCCTAACCCGAACCCTAACCCTAAACCTAACCCTAACCCGAAACCTAACCCGAAACCTAACCCTAACCCAAACCCGTACCCTAATACTAACCCTAACCCTAACCCTCACCCTAACCCTAACCCGAACCCGAACCCTCACCGTAACCCTAACCCTAACCCTAACCCGTACCCGAATCCTAACCCTAACCTGAACACTAACCCTAACCCGAACCCTAACCCGAATGCTAACCCTCACCCTAACCCTAAACCGAACCCTAACCCTAACCCTAACCCTAACCCTAACCCGAATCCTAACCCTAAACCTAACCCTAACCCCGAACCCTAACCCTAACCCTAACCCGAACCCGAACCCTAACCCTAACCCTAACCCTTAACCCTAACCCTTAACCCGAACCCTAACCCTAACCCGAACCCTAAACCTAACCCTAACCGTAACCCGAACCCTAACCCCTAACCCTAACGCTAACCCTAACCCGAACCCTAACCCGAACCTTAAACCGAACCCTAACCCTAACCATAACCCTAAGGCTAACACTAACACTAACCCTAACCCGAAATCTAACCCCTAACCCTAACCCTAACACTAACCCTAACCCGAACCCGAACCCTAACCCGAACCCTAACCCTAACCCTAACCCGTACCCGAACCCTAAACCTAACACGAACACTAACACTAACCCTAACCCTAACCCGAACCCTAACCCGAACCCGAACCCTAACACTAACCCTAACCCTAACCCGAACCCTAACCCGAACCCTAACCCTAAATCTAACCCTAACCCGAACCCTAACCCTAACACTTAACCCGAACCCTAACCCTAACCCGAACCCTAACCCGAACCCTAACCCTAACGCGAACACTAACCCTTAACCCGAACCCTAACCCTAACACTAACCCAAACCCTAACCCTAAACCTAACCCTAACCCGAACCCTAACCCTAACCCTAAACCTAACCCTAAACAGAACCCTAACCCTAACCCTAACCTGAACCCTAACCCCTAACCCTAACCCGAACACGAACCCTAACCCGAACCCGAACCCTAACCCTAACCCTAACCTGAAACCGAACCCTAAACATAACCCGAACCCGAACACGAACGCTAAACCTAACCCTAACCCAAACCCGAAACCTAGCCCTAACCCTAACCCGAACCCGAACCCTAGCCCGAACCCTAACCCTAACCCTAACCCTAACCCGAACCCTAACCCTAACCCTAACCCTAACCCTAACCCTAAACCTAACCCTAACGCGAACCCTAACCCTAAACCTTAACTCTAACACTTAACCCGAACCCTAACCCTAACTCGAACCCTAACCCGAACCCGAACCCAAACCCGAACGCGAACCCTAACCCTTAACGCGAAACCTAACCCTAACCCTAACCCTAACCCTAACCCGAACCCTAACCAAAACCCTAACCCGAACCCTAACACGAAACCTAACCAGAACCCTAACCCTAACCCTAACCCGAACCCTAAACCTAACCCTAACCCGAACCCTAAACGGAACCCGAACACTAACCCTAACCCTAACCCTAACCCGAACCCTAACCCTAACCCTAACCCTAACCCGAAACCTAACCCGAACCCTAACCCTAACCCTAACCCGTACCCTAATACTAACACTAACCCTAACCCTAACACTAACCCTAACTCGAACCCGAACCCTAACCCGAACCCTAACCCTAACCCGTACCCGTACCCGAACCCTAAACCTAACACGAACACTAACACTAACCCTAACACTAACCCGAACCCTAACCCTAACCTTAACCCTAACCCTAACACTAACCCTAACCCTAACCCGTACCCGAACCCTAACCCTAAACCGAACACTAACCCTAACACTAACACTAACCCGAACCCTAACCCTAACCCGAAACCTAACCCGAACCCTAAATCTAACAATAACACGTACCCTAACACTAATTCTAAACCTAACCCGAACCCTAACCCTAACCCTAACCCTAAACCTAACACTAACCGGAACCCTAACCCTAACCCGAACCCTAACCCTAACCCTAACCCTATCCCTAACCCGAAATCGAACCCTAACGCTAACCCCTAACCCGAACCAACCCTAACCCGAAACCCTAACCCTAACCCGAAACCTAACCCTAACCCTAAGCCTAACCCTAACCCTAACCCTAACCCGAACAGGAACCCTAACCCGAAACCTAACCCTAACCCTAATCCGAACCGTAAACCTAACCCTAACCCTAACCCTAAACCCGAACCCTAACCCTAGCCCTAACCCTAACCCGAACCCTAACGCTAACCCGAACCCGAACCCTAACCGTAACCTAACCCGAACCCTAACCCTAACCCTTAACTCTAACCCTTAACCCGAACCCTAACCCTAACCCGAACCCTAACCCGAACCGGAACCCTAACACGAACACGTACCCTAACACTTAACCCGAACCCTAACCCTAACCCTAACCGTAACCCGAACCCTAAAACCTAACCCTAATGCTAACCCTAACCTGAACCCTAACCCGAACCCTAAACCGAACCCTAACCCGAACCATAACCCTAAGGCTAACCCGAACACTAACCCTAACCCGAAATCTAACCGCTAACCCTAACCCTAACACTAACCCTAACCCGAACCCGAACCCTAATCCTAACCCTAAATCTAACCCTAACCCTAACCCTAATCGAACCCTAACCCTAACCCCTAACCCTAACACGAACCCTAACCCTAACCGTAATCCGAACCCTAACCCTAACCCGAACCCTAACCCGAACACTAACCTGAACCCTAATCGTAACCCGAACCCTAACCCGAACCCTAACGCTAAACCTAACCCTAACCCTAACCCGAACCCTAACCCTAACCCTAACCCTAACCCTAACCCATAACCGAACCCTAACCCTAACTCGAACACTAACCCTAACCCTAACCCTAACCCGAACCCTAACCCTAACCCTAACCCTAACCCGAAACCTAACCCGAACCCTAACCCTAACCCTAACCCGTACCCTAATACTAACCCTAACCCTAACCCTAACCCGAACCCTAAACCTAACCCTAACCCTAACCCTAACCCGTACCCGAATCCTAACCCTAACCTGAACACTAACCCTAACCCGAAACCTAACCCGAACGCTAACCCTCAGCCTAACCTTAAACCGAACCCTAACCCTAACCCTAACCCTAACCCGAACCCGAACCCTAACCCTAACACTAACCCTAACCCCGAACCCTTACCCTAACCCTAACCCAAACCCTAACCCTAACCCTAACCCTAACCTTAACCCGAACCCTAACCCGAACCCTAACCCTAACCCTAAACCGAACCCGAACCCTAACCCGAACCATAACCCGAACCCGATCCCGAACCCGAACCCTAACCCGATCCCTAACCCTATCCCGAACCCTAACCCTAACCCTAACCCGAACCCTAACCCTAACCCGAACCCAAACCCGAACCCTAACCCTAACCCGAACCCGAACCCTAACCCTAACCCGAACCCTAACCCTAACCCGAACCCTAAACCTAACACTAAACCTAACCCTAACCCTAACCCTAACCCTAACACGAACCCTAACCCTAACCTTAACGCAAACCCCTAACCCTAACCCTAACACGAACCCTAACCCTAACCCTAACCCTAACCGTAACCCGAACCCCTAACCCTAACCCTAACCCTAACCCTAACCCTAACCCTAACCCTAACCAGAACCCTAACCCTAAACCTAACCCGGACCCTTAACCCTAAACCTAAAACTAACCCGGACCCTAACCCTAACCCTAACCCGAACCCTAACCCGAACCCTAACCCTAACCCGAACCCTAACCCTAACCCTAACCCGAACCCTAAGCCTAAACCTAACCCTAACCCTAACTCTAAACACGAACCCTAACCCTAACCCGAACCCTAACCCTAACCGAACCCTAAACCGAACCCGAACCCTAAACCTAACCCTAACCCTAACCAGAACCCTAACCCTAACCCGAACCCGAACCCTAACCCTAACCCTAACCCGAACCCTAACCCGAACCCTAACCCTAACCCGAACCCTAACCCTAACCCTACCCGAACCCTAACCCTAAACCTAACACTAACACTTACTCTAAACACGAACCCTAACCCTAACCCGAACCCTAACCCTAACCGAACCCTAAACCGAACCCGAACCCTAACCCGAACCCTATCCCGAACCCTAACCCTAACCGTAATCCGAAACATCACCCTAACCCGAACCCTAACCCGAACACTAACCCGAAACCTAACCCTAACCCGAACCCTAACCCGGACCCTAACCCTAATCCTAAACCTAACCCCTAACCATCACCCGAACCCTAACCCTAACCCTAACCCTAACCCTAAACCTAACCCGAACCCTAACCCGAACCCGAAACCTAACCCGAACGCGAACCCTAACCCTTAAACCGAACCCTAACCATAACCATAACCCTAACCCTAAACCTAACCCGAAACCTAACCCCTGAGCCTAACCCTAACGCTAACCCTAACCCTAACCCGAACCCGAACCCTAAGCCGAACCCTAACCCTAACCCTAACCCTAACCCGAACCCTAACCCAAAACCTAACCCTAACCCGAACCCTAACCCTCACCATAACCCTAAACCTAACCCTAACCCTAACCCTAACCCTAAAACCTAACCCTAACCCTAACCCTAACCCTAACCCGAACCCTAACCCTAACCCTAACCCGAACCCTAACCCTAACCCTAACCCTAACCCTAACCCGAACCCTAACCCTAACCCTAACCCCAACCCGAACCCTAACCCTAACCCTAACCCGAACCCTAACGCTAAACCTAATCCTAACCCTAAACATAACACTAACCCTAACCCTAACCCTAACCCGAAATCTAACTCGAACCCTAACCCTAACCCTAACCCTAACCCTAACCCGAAACCTAACCCTAACCCTAACCCGAACCCGAACCCTAACCCGAACCCTAACCCTAACCCTAACCCAAACCCTAACCCTAACCCTAACCAGATCCCTAACCCTAACCCTAACCCGAAACCTAACCCTAACCCTAACCCGAACCCTAACCCTAATCCGAACCCCGAACCCTAACACGAAACCTAACCCTAACCCTAACCCGAACCCTAACCCGAACCCTAACCCTAAACCTAAACCTAACCCTAACCCTAACCCTAAACCCGAACCCTAACACTAACCCGAACCCTAACCCTAACCAGAACCCGAAACCTAACCCGAACCCTAACCTGAACCCTAACCCGAACACTAACCCTAACACGAACCCTAACCCTAAACTGAACCCTAACCCGAACCCTAACCCGAACCCTAACCCGAACCCTAACGCTAACCCTAACCCTAACCCTCACTCGAACCCTAACCCTAACGGTAACCCTAACCCTAACCCGAACCCTAACCCGAACCCTAAACTGAACCCTAACCCTCACCCTAACCCTAACCCGAAACCTAACCCGAACCCTATCCCTAACCCTAACCTTAACCCTAACCCTAACCCGAACCCGAACCCGTACCCTAACCCTAACCCTAAACTGAACCCTAACCCTAACCCGAACCCGAAACCTAACCCTAACCCGAACCCTAAACCTAACCCTAACCCGAAACCAAACCCGAACCCGAACCCTAAACCTAAACCTAAACCTAACCCGAAACCTAACCCAAACCCTAACCCTAACCCTAACCCTAACCCGAACCCTAACCTTAACTCTTAACCCTAAACCGAACCCTAACCCGAACCCTAACCATAACCCGAACCCTAACCCTAACCCGAAACCGAACCCTAACCCCTAACCCTAACCCTATATCTAACCCTAACCCTAACCCGAACCCTAACCCTAACCCGAACCCTAACCCTAACCCCTAACCCTAACCCTAACCCTAACCCTAAACCGAACCCTAACCCTAACCCGAACCCGAAACCTAACCCCTAACCCTAACCCTAACTCTAAACCTAACCCTACCCGAAACCAAACCCAAACCCGAACCCGAACCCGAACCCTAACCCTAACCCTAACCCGAACCCGAACCCGAACCCTAACCCTAACCTGAACCCTAACCCTAACCTGAACCCGAACCCTAACCCTAACACGAACCCTAACCCTAACACTAACCCGAACCCTAACCCGAACCCGAACCCTAACCCTAACCCTAACCCTAACCCGAACCCTAACCCGAACCCTAACCCTAAATCTAACCCTAACCCGAACCCTAACGCTAACCCTAAACTGAACCCTAATCCTAACCCTAACCCTAACCCTAACCCGAAACCTAACCCTAACCCTAACCCGAACCCTAACCCTAACCCTAAACCTAACCCTAACCCTTAACCCTAACCCGAAACCTAGCCCTCACCCTAACCCCTAACCCTAACCCTAACCCTAACCCGAACACTAACCCTAACATGAACCCGAACCCTAACCCCTAACCCTAACCCTAACTCTAACCCTAACCCTAACACGAAACCTAAACCGAACCCGAACCCGAACCCTAAGCCTAACCCTAACCCTAACCCGAATCCGAAACCCAACCCTAAACCTAATCCTAACCTGAACCCTAACCCTAACCCGAACCCGAAACCTAACCCTAACCCGAACCCTAACCCTAACCCTAACCTGAACACTAACCCGAACCCTATTCCTAACCCTAACCCTAACCCGAACCCTAACCCTAAACCTAACCCTAACCCGAGCCCTAACCCTAACCCTTAACCCTAAACCGAACACAAAACCGAACCCTAACCCGAAACCTAAACCTAACCCTAACCCTAACCCGAACCCTAACCCTAACGCGAACCCTAACAATAACCCCTAACCCTAACGCTAACCCTAACCCGAACCCTAAACCTAACCCGAACCCGAACCCTAACCCCTAACCCCTAAACCTAACCCTAACTCTAACCTTAACCCTAAGCCGAAACCTAACCCGAACCCGAACCCGAACACTAACCCTAACCCTACCCCGAACACGAACCCGAACCCTAACCCTAACCCTAACCTGAACCCTAACCCTAACCCGAACCCGAACCCTAACCCTAACCCGAACCCTAACCCTAACCCTAACCCAAACCCTAACCCGAACACGAACACTAACCCTAACCTTAACTGTAACAAGAACCCTAACCCGAACCCTAACCCTAACCCTAACCCTAACCCGAACCCTAACCCTAACCCTTAATCCGAACCCTAACCCTAACCCGAACCCTAACCCGAACCCGAACCGTAACCCGAACGCGAACACTAACACTAACCCTAACCTGAACCCTAACCCCTAAACCTAACCCGAACCCGAACCCTAACCCTAACCCTAACCCGAAACCTAACCCTAACCCCTAACCCTAACTCGAACCCTAAACCTAACCCTAACCCTAACCCGAACCCTAATCCTAACCCTTAACCCGAACCCTAACCCTAACCCGAACCCTAACCCTAACCCTAAACCTAACCCTAACCCGAACCCTAACCCTAACCCTAACCTGAACCCTAACCCCTAACCCTAACCCGAACCCGAACCCTAACCCGAACCCGAAACACTAACCCTAACCCGAAACCGAAGCCTAACCCTAACCCGAACCCGAACACGAACCCTAAACCTAACCCTAACCCGAAACCGAACCCTAGCCCTAACCCTAACCCGAACCCGAACCCTAACCCGAACCCTAACCCTAACCCTAACCCTAACCCAAACCCTAACCCAAACCCTAACCCTAACCCTAACCCGAACCCGAACCCGAACCCTAACCCCTTACCCGAAACCTAACCCTAACCCGAACCCTAACCCTAACCCGAAACCTAACCCTAACCCTAACCCTAACCCGATCCCGAACCCTAATCCGAAACCTAACCCTAACCCTAATCCGAACCCAAACCCTAACACTAACCCGAACCCTAACCCTAACACTAACCATATCCCGAACCCTAACACTAACCCTAAACCTAACCCAAACCCGTACCCGAACCGTAACCCTAACACGAACCCTAACCCTAACCCTAACCCTAACCCGAACCCTAACCCTAACCCTAACCCTAACGCTAACCCTAACCCGAACCCTAACCCTAACCCGAACCCGAACCCTAACCCTAACCCTAACCGTAACACTAATCCGAAACCTAACCCCTAACCCTAACCCTAACGCTAACACTAACCCTAATCCGAAACCTAAACCGAACCCGAACCATAACCCGAAACTTAACCCTAACCCTAACCCGAACCCGAACCCGAACCCTAACCCTAACCCTAACCGGAACCCTAACCCTAACGCGAACCCGAACCCTAAACCTAACCGAAACCCTAACCCTAACCCTAACCCGAACTCTAACACGAACCCGAACCCTAAACCTAAACCTAACCCTAACCCTAACCCTAACCCGAACCCTAACCCTAACCCTAACACGAACCCCTAACCCTAACCCTAACCTAACACTAACCAGAACCCTAACACTAACACTAACCCGGACGCTTAACCCTAAACCTAACCCTAACCCGGACCCTAACCCTAACCCTAACCCGAACCCTAACCCGAACCCTAACCCTAACCCGAACCCTAACCCTAACCCGAACCCTAACCCTAACCCTAACCCTAACCCGAACCCTAACCCTAACCCTAACACGAACCCTAACCCTAAACCTAACCCCGAACCCTAACCCGAAACCTAAACCTAACCCTAACCCGAACCCTAACCCGAACCCTAACCCTAAACCTAAACCTAACCCTAACCCTAACCCTAACCCTAAACCCGAACCCTAACACTAACCCGAACCCTAACCCTAACCAGAACCCGAAACCTAACCCGAACCCTAACCCGAACCCTAACCCTAACCCTACCCGAACCCTAACCCTAAACCTAACCCTAACACTAACTCTAAACACGAACCCTAACACTAACCCGAACCCTAACCCTAACCGAACCCTAAACCGAACCCGAACCCTAACCCGAACCATAACCCGAAACCTAACCCTAACCCGAACCCGAACCCTAACCCGAACCCTAACCCTAACCCGAACCCTAACCCTAACCGTAATCCGAAAATTCACCCTAACCCGAACCCTAACCCGAACACTAACCCGAACCCTAACCCTAACCCGAACCCTAACCCGGACCCTAACCCTAATCCTAAACCTAACCCCTAACCCTCACCCGAACCCTAACCCTAACCCTAACCCTAACCCGAACCCTAACCCGAACCCTAATCCGAACCCTAACCCTCACCCTAACCCTAACCCGAACTCTAACCCTCACACTAACCCTAACCCTAACCTTAACCCTAACTCTAACCAGAACCCTAACCCTAACCCTAACCCCGAACCCTAACCGTAACCCTAACCCTAACCCGAACCCTAAACCTAACCAGAACACGAACCCTAACCCTAACCCTACCCCTAACCCGAACTCTAACCCTAACCCTTAACCCTAAACCTTAACCTGAACCCTAACCCTAACCCGAACCCTAACCCGAACCCGAACCCTAACCCGAACGCGAACCCTAACCCTTACCGAACCCTAACCATAACCATAACCCTAACCCTAAACCTAACCCGAACCCTAACCCCTAAGCCTAACCCTAATGCTAACCCTAACCCTAACCCGAACCCGAACCCTAAGCCGAACCCTAACCCTAACCCTAACCCTAACCCTAACTCGAACCCTAACCCAAAACCTAACCCTAACCCGAACCCTAACCCTCACTCGAACACTAAACCTAACCCTAACCCTAACCCTAACCCTAAAACATAACCCTAACCCTAACCCTAACCCTAACCCGAACCCTAACCCTAACCCTAACCCGAACCCTAACCCTAACCCTAACCCTAAACCTAACCCGAACCCTAACCCGAACCCTAAACCTAACCCTAACCCGAACCCGAACCCTAACCCGAACCCTAACCCTAACCCTAACCCAAACCCTAACCCTAACCCTAACCCGATCCCTAACCCTAACCCTAACCCGAACCCTAACCCTAACCCTAACCCGAACCCTAACCCTAAACCTAACCCGAACCCTAACCCTAACCCTAACCCGAACCCGAACCCTAACCCTCACTCGAACACTAAACCTAACCCTAAACCTAACCCTAACCCTAAAACATAACCCTAAACCTAACCCGAACCCTAACCCTAAACCTAACCCCGAACCCTAACCCGAAACCTAACCCTAACCCTAACCCGAACCCTAACCCGAACCCTAACCCTAAACCTAAAACTAACCCTAACCCTAACCCTAACCCGAACCCTAAACCCGAACCCTAAGACTAACCCGAACCCTAACCCTAACCCGAACCCGAAACCTAACCCGAACCCTAACCCTAACCCTAACCCGAACCCTAACCCTAACCCGAACCCTAACCCGAATCCCTAACCCTAACCCGAACCCGAACCCTAATCCTAACCCGAACCCTAACCCTAACCCGAACCCTAACCCTAACACTAAACCTAACCCTAACCCTAACCCTAACCCTAACCCTAACCCGAACCCTAACCCTAACCCTAACCCGAACCCTAACCCTAAACCTAACCCTAACCCTAACTCTAAACACGAACCCTAACCCTAACCCGAACCCTAACCCTATCCGAACCCTAAACCGAACCCGAACCCTAACCCGAAACTTAACCCGAAACCTAACCCTAACCCGAACCCGAACCCTAACCCGAACCCTAACCCTAAACCGAACCCTAACCCTAACCGTAATCCGAACCATCACCCTAACACGAACCCTAACCCGAACACTAACCCGAACCCTAAACCTAACCCGAACCCTAACCCGAACCCTAACCCTAATCCTAACCTAACCCTAACCCCTAACCCTCACCCGAACCCTAACCCTAACCCTAACCCTAACCCGATCCTAACCCGAACCCTAATCCGAACCCTAACCCTCACCCTAACCCTAACCCGAACACTAACCCGAACCCTAACCCTAACCCTAACCTTAACCCTAACCCTAACCGGAACCCTAACACTAACCCTAACCCCGAAACCTAACCGTAACCCTAACCCTAACCCGAACCCTAAACCTAACCAGAACCCGAACCCTAACCCTAACCCTACCCCTAACCCGAACCCTAACCCTAACCCTTAACCCTAACCCTTAACCTGAACCCTAACCCTAAACCGAACAATAACCCGAACCCGAACCCTAACACGAACGCGAACCCTAACCCTTAAACCGAACCCTAACCATAACCATAACCCTAACCCTAAACCTAACCCGAACCCTAACCCCTAACCCTAACCCTAACGCTAACCCTAACCCTAACCCGAACCCGAACCCTAAACCGAACCCTAACCCTAACCCTAACCCTAACCCTAACCCTAACCAGAACCCTAACCGTAACCCGAACCCTAACCCAAAACCTAACCCTAACCCGAACCCTAACCCTCACCCGAACCCTAAACCTAACCGTAACCCTAACCCTAACCCTAAAACCTAACCCTAACCCTAACCCTAACCCTAACCCGAACCCTAACCCTAACCCTAACCCGAACCCTAACCCTAACCCTAACCCTAACCCGAACCCTAACCCTAACCCTAACCCCAACCCGAACCCTAACCCTAACCCTAACCCTAACCCTAACCCGAACCCTAACCCTAAACCTAATCCTAACCCTAAACCTAACACTAACCCTAACCCAAACCCTAACCCTAACCCTAACCCTAACACGAAACCTAACCTTAACTCTTAACCCTAACCCGAACCCTAACCCGAACCCTAACCCGAACCCTAACCCTAACCCTAACACTAACCCGAAACCTAACCCTAACCCGAACCCTAACCCTAACCCCTAACCCGAACCCTAACCATAACCCGAACCCAAACCCTAACCCGATCCCGAATCCTAACCCCTAACCATAACCCTATATCTAACCCTAACCCTAACCCGAACCCTAACCCTAACCCGAACCCTAACACTAACCCCTAACCCTAACCCTAACCCTAACCCTAAACTGAACCCTAACCCTAACCCGAACCCGAACCCTAACCCCTAACCCTAACCCTAACTCTAACCCTAACCCTACCCGAAACCAAACCCGAACCCGAACCCGAACCCGAACCCTAAATCTAACCCTAACCTGAACCCGAACCCGAAACCGAACCCTAACCCTAACCTGAACCCTAACCCTAACCCGAACCCGAACACTAACCCTAACACGAACCCTAACCCTAACCCTAACCCGAACCCTAACCCGAACCCAAACCCTAACCCTAACCCTAACCCTAACCCGAACCCTAACCCGAACCCTAACCCTAAATCTAACCCTAACCCGAAACCTAACCCTAACACTTAACCCGAACCCTAACCCTAACCCGAACCCTAACCCGAACCCTAACCCTAACGCGAACACTAACCCTTAACCCGAACCCTAACCCTAACACTAACCCGAACCCTAACCCTAACACTAACCCTAACCCGAACCCTAACCCTAACCCTAAATCTAACCCAAAACCGAACCCTAACCCTAACCCTAACCTGAACCCTAACCCCTAACCCTAACCCGAACACGAACCCTAATCCGAACCCGAACCCTAACCCTAACCCGAAACCGAACCCTAAACATAACCCGAACCCGAACACGAACGCTAAACCTAACCCTAACCCAAACCCGAACCCTAACCCTAACCCTAACCCTAAACCTAACCCTAACGCGAACCCTAACCCTAACCCTTAACTCTAACCCTTAACCCGAACCCTAACCCTAACTCGAACACTAACCCGAACCCGAAACCTAACCCGAACGCGAACCCTAACCCTTAACGCGAACCCTAACCCTAACCCTAACCCTAACCCTAACCCGAACCCTAACCCGAACCCTAACCCTAACCCTAACACGAAACCTAACCAGAACCCTAACCCTAACCCTAACCCGAACCCTAAACCTAAACCTAACCCGAACCCTAAACCGAACCCGAACACTAACCCTAACCCTAACCCTAACCCGAACCCTAACCCTAAACCTAACCCTAACCCGAAACCTAACCCGAAACCTAACCCTAACCCAAACCCGTACCCTAATACTAACCCTAACCCTAACCCTCACCCTAACCCTAACCCGAACCCGAACCCTCACCGTAACCCTAACCCTAACCCTAACCCGTACCCGAATCCTAACCCTAACCTGAACACTAACCCTAACCCGAACCCTAACCCGAATGCTAACCCTCACCCTAACCCTAAACCGAACCCTAACCCTAACCCTAACCCTAACCCTAACCCGAATCCTAACCCTAAACCTAACCCTAACCCCGAACCCTAACCCTAACCCTAACCCGAACCCGAACCCTAACCCTAACCCTAACCCTTAACCCTAACCCTTAACCCGAACCCTAACCCTAACCCGAACCCTAAACCTAACCCTAACCGTAACCCGAACCCTAACCCCTAACCCTAACGCTAACCCTAACCCGAACCCTAACCCGAACCTTAAACCGAACCCTAACCCTAACCATAACCCTAAGGCTAACACTAACACTAACCCTAACCCGAAATCTAACCCCTAACCCTAACCCTAACACTAACCCTAACCCGAACCCGAACCCTAACCCGAACCCTAACCCTAACCCTAACCCGTACCCGAACCCTAAACCTAACACGAACACTAACACTAACCCTAACCCTAACCCGAACCCTAACCCGAACCCGAACCCTAACACTAACCCTAACCCTAACCCGAACCCTAACCCGAACCCTAACCCTAAATCTAACCCTAACCCGAACCCTAACCCTAACACTTAACCCGAACCCTAACCCTAACCCGAACCCTAACCCGAACCCTAACCCTAACGCGAACACTAACCCTTAACCCGAACCCTAACCCTAACACTAACCCAAACCCTAACCCTAAACCTAACCCTAACCCGAACCCTAACCCTAACCCTAAACCTAACCCTAAACAGAACCCTAACCCTAACCCTAACCTGAACCCTAACCCCTAACCCTAACCCGAACACGAACCCTAACCCGAACCCGAACCCTAACCCTAACCCTAACCTGAAACCGAACCCTAAACATAACCCGAACCCGAACACGAACGCTAAACCTAACCCTAACCCAAACCCGAAACCTAGCCCTAACCCTAACCCGAACCCGAACCCTAGCCCGAACCCTAACCCTAACCCTAACCCTAACCCGAACCCTAACCCTAACCCTAACCCTAACCCTAACCCTAAACCTAACCCTAACGCGAACCCTAACCCTAAACCTTAACTCTAACACTTAACCCGAACCCTAACCCTAACTCGAACCCTAACCCGAACCCGAACCCAAACCCGAACGCGAACCCTAACCCTTAACGCGAAACCTAACCCTAACCCTAACCCTAACCCTAACCCGAACCCTAACCAAAACCCTAACCCGAACCCTAACACGAAACCTAACCAGAACCCTAACCCTAACCCTAACCCGAACCCTAAACCTAACCCTAACCCGAACCCTAAACGGAACCCGAACACTAACCCTAACCCTAACCCTAACCCGAACCCTAACCCTAACCCTAACCCTAACCCGAAACCTAACCCGAACCCTAACCCTAACCCTAACCCGTACCCTAATACTAACACTAACCCTAACCCTAACACTAACCCTAACTCGAACCCGAACCCTAACCCGAACCCTAACCCTAACCCGTACCCGTACCCGAACCCTAAACCTAACACGAACACTAACACTAACCCTAACACTAACCCGAACCCTAACCCTAACCTTAACCCTAACCCTAACACTAACCCTAACCCTAACCCGTACCCGAACCCTAACCCTAAACCGAACACTAACCCTAACACTAACACTAACCCGAACCCTAACCCTAACCCGAAACCTAACCCGAACCCTAAATCTAACAATAACACGTACCCTAACACTAATTCTAAACCTAACCCGAACCCTAACCCTAACCCTAACCCTAAACCTAACACTAACCGGAACCCTAACCCTAACCCGAACCCTAACCCTAACCCTAACCCTATCCCTAACCCGAAATCGAACCCTAACCCTAACCCCTAACCCGAACCAACCCTAACCCGAAACCCTAACCCTAACCCGAAACCTAACCCTAACCCTAAGCCTAACCCTAACCCTAACCCTAACCCGAACAGGAACCCTAACCCGAAACCTAACCCTAACCCTAATCCGAACCGTAAACCTAACCCTAACCCTAACCCTAAACCCGAACCCTAACCCTAGCCCTAACCCTAACCCGAACCCTAACGCTAACCCGAACCCGAACCCTAACCGTAACCTAACCCGAACCCTAACCCTAACCCTTAACTCTAACCCTTAACCCGAACCCTAACCCTAACCCGAACCCTAACCCGAACCGGAACCCTAACACGAACACGTACCCTAACACTTAACCCGAACCCTAACCCTAACCCTAACCGTAACCCGAACCCTAAAACCTAACCCTAATGCTAACCCTAACCTGAACCCTAACCCGAACCCTAAACCGAACCCTAACCCGAACCATAACCCTAAGGCTAACCCGAACACTAACCCTAACCCGAAATCTAACCGCTAACCCTAACCCTAACACTAACCCTAACCCGAACCCGAACCCTAATCCTAACCCTAAATCTAACCCTAACCCTAACCCTAATCGAACCCTAACCCTAACCCCTAACCCTAACACGAACCCTAACCCTAACCGTAATCCGAACCCTAACCCTAACCCGAACCCTAACCCGAACACTAACCTGAACCCTAATCGTAACCCGAACCCTAACCCGAACCCTAACGCTAAACCTAACCCTAACCCTAACCCGAACCCTAACCCTAACCCTAACCCTAACCCTAACCCATAACCGAACCCTAACCCTAACTCGAACACTAACCCTAACCCTAACCCTAACCCGAACCCTAACCCTAACCCTAACCCTAACCCGAAACCTAACCCGAACCCTAACCCTAACCCTAACCCGTACCCTAATACTAACCCTAACCCTAACCCTAACCCGAACCCTAAACCTAACCCTAACCCTAACCCTAACCCGTACCCGAATCCTAACCCTAACCTGAACACTAACCCTAACCCGAAACCTAACCCGAACGCTAACCCTCAGCCTAACCTTAAACCGAACCCTAACCCTAACCCTAACCCTAACCCGAACCCGAACCCTAACCCTAACACTAACCCTAACCCCGAACCCTTACCCTAACCCTAACCCAAACCCTAACCCTAACCCTAACCCTAACCTTAACCCGAACCCTAACCCGAACCCTAACCCTAACCCTAAACCGAACCCGAACCCTAACCCGAACCATAACCCGAACCCGATCCCGAACCCGAACCCTAACCCGATCCCTAACCCTATCCCGAACCCTAACCCTAACCCTAACCCGAACCCTAACCCTAACCCGAACCCAAACCCGAACCCTAACCCTAACCCGAACCCGAACCCTAACCCTAACCCGAACCCTAACCCTAACCCGAACCCTAAACCTAACACTAAACCTAACCCTAACCCTAACCCTAACCCTAACACGAACCCTAACCCTAACCTTAACGCAAACCCCTAACCCTAACCCTAACACGAACCCTAACCCTAACCCTAACCCTAACCGTAACCCGAACCCCTAACCCTAACCCTAACCCTAACCCGAACCCTAACCCTAACCCTAACACGAACCCCTAACCCTAACCCTAACCCTAACCCTAACCCTAACCCTAACCAGAACCCTAACCCTAAACCTAACCCGGACCCTTAACCCTAAACCTAAAACTAACCCGGACCCTAACCCTAACCCTAACCCGAACCCTAACCCGAACCCTAACCCTAACCCGAACCCTAACCCTAACCCTAACCCGAACCCTAAGCCTAAACCTAACCCTAACCCTAACTCTAAACACGAACCCTAACCCTAACCCGAACCCTAACCCTAACCGAACCCTAAACCGAACCCGAACCCTAAACCTAACCCTAACCCTAACCAGAACCCTAACCCTAACCCGAACCCGAACCCTAACCCTAACCCTAACCCGAACCCTAACCCGAACCCTAACCCTAACCCGAACCCTAACCCTAACCCTACCCGAACCCTAACCCTAAACCTAACACTAACACTTACTCTAAACACGAACCCTAACCCTAACCCGAACCCTAACCCTAACCGAACCCTAAACCGAACCCGAACCCTAACCCGAACCCTATCCCGAACCCTAACCCTAACCGTAATCCGAAACATCACCCTAACCCGAACCCTAACCCGAACACTAACCCGAAACCTAACCCTAACCCGAACCCTAACCCGGACCCTAACCCTAATCCTAAACCTAACCCCTAACCATCACCCGAACCCTAACCCTAACCCTAACCCTAACCCTAAACCTAACCCGAACCCTAACCCGAACCCGAAACCTAACCCGAACGCGAACCCTAACCCTTAAACCGAACCCTAACCATAACCATAACCCTAACCCTAAACCTAACCCGAAACCTAACCCCTGAGCCTAACCCTAACGCTAACCCTAACCCTAACCCGAACCCGAACCCTAAGCCGAACCCTAACCCTAACCCTAACCCTAACCCGAACCCTAACCCAAAACCTAACCCTAACCCGAACCCTAACCCTCACCATAACCCTAAACCTAACCCTAACCCTAACCCTAACCCTAAAACCTAACCCTAACCCTAACCCTAACCCTAACCCGAACCCTAACCCTAACCCTAACCCGAACCCTAACCCTAACCCTAACCCTAACCCTAACCCGAACCCTAACCCTAACCCTAACCCCAACCCGAACCCTAACCCTAACCCTAACCCGAACCCTAACGCTAAACCTAATCCTAACCCTAAACATAACACTAACCCTAACCCTAACCCTAACCCGAAATCTAACTCGAACCCTAACCCTAACCCTAACCCTAACCCTAACCCGAAACCTAACCCTAACCCTAACCCGAACCCGAACCCTAACCCGAACCCTAACCCTAACCCTAACCCAAACCCTAACCCTAACCCTAACCAGATCCCTAACCCTAACCCTAACCCGAAACCTAACCCTAACCCTAACCCGAACCCTAACCCTAATCCGAACCCCGAACCCTAACACGAAACCTAACCCTAACCCTAACCCGAACCCTAACCCGAACCCTAAGCCTAAACCTAAACCTAACCCTAACCCTAACCCTAAACCCGAACCCTAACACTAACCCGAACCCTAACCCTAACCAGAACCCGAAACCTAACCCGAACCCTAACCTGAACCCTAACCCGAACACTAACCCTAACACGAACCCTAACCCTAAACTGAACCCTAACCCGAACCCTAACCCGAACCCTAACCCGAACCCTAACGCTAACCCTAACCCTAACCCTCACTCGAACCCTAACCCTAACGGTAACCCTAACCCTAACCCGAACCCTAACCCGAACCCTAAACTGAACCCTAACCCTCACCCTAACCCTAACCCGAAACCTAACCCGAACCCTATCCCTAACCCTAACCTTAACCCTAACCCTAACCCGAACCCGAACCCGTACCCTAACCCTAACCCTAAACTGAACCCTAACCCTAACCCGAACCCGAAACCTAACCCTAACCCGAACCCTAAACCTAACCCTAACCCGAAACCAAACCCGAACCCGAACCCTAAACCTAAACCTAAACCTAACCCGAAACCTAACCCAAACCCTAACCCTAACCCTAACCCTAACCCGAACCCTAACCTTAACTCTTAACCCTAAACCGAACCCTAACCCGAACCCTAACCATAACCCGAACCCTAACCCTAACCCGAAACCGAACCCTAACCCCTAACCCTAACCCTATATCTAACCCTAACCCTAACCCGAACCCTAACCCTAACCCGAACCCTAACCCTAACCCCTAACCCTAACCCTAACCCTAACCCTAAACCGAACCCTAACCCTAACCCGAACCCGAAACCTAACCCCTAACCCTAACCCTAACTCTAAACCTAAACCTACCCGAAACCAAACCCAAACCCGAACCCGAACCCGAACCCTAACCCTAACCCTAACCCGAACCCGAACCCGAACCCTAACCCTAACCTGAACCCTAACCCTAACCTGAACCCGAACCCTAACCCTAACACGAACCCTAACCCTAACACTAACCCGAACCCTAACCCGAACCCTAATCCTAACCCTAACCCTAACCCTAACCCGAAACCTAACCCTAACCCTAACCCGAACCCTAACCCTAACCCTAAACCTAACCCTAACCCTTAACCCTAACCCGAAACCTAGCCCTCACCCTAACCCCTAACCCTAACCCTAACCCTAACCCGAACACTAACCCTAACATGAACCCGAACCCTAACCCCTAACCCTAACCCTAACTCTAACCCTAACCCTAACACGAAACCTAAACCGAACCCGAACCCGAACCCTAAGCCTAACCCTAACCCTAACCCGAATCCGAAACCCAACCCTAAACCTAATCCTAACCTGAACCCTAACCCTAACCCGAACCCGAAACCTAACCCTAACCCGAACCCTAACCCTAACCCTAACCTGAACACTAACCCGAACCCTATTCCTAACCCTAACCCTAACCCGAACCCTAACCCTAAACCTAACCCTAACCCGAGCCCTAACCCTAACCCTTAACCCTAAACCGAACACAAAACCGAACCCTAACCCGAAACCTAAACCTAACCCTAACCCTAACCCGAACCCTAACCCTAACGCGAACCCTAACAATAACCCCTAACCCTAACGCTAACCCTAACCCGAACCCTAAACCTAACCCGAACCCGAACCCTAACCCCTAACCCCTAAACCTAACCCTAACTCTAACCTTAACCCTAAGCCGAAACCTAACCCGAACCCGAACCCGAACACTAACCCTAACCCTACCCCGAACACGAACCCGAACCCTAACCCTAACCCTAACCTGAACCCTAACCCTAACCCGAACCCGAACCCTAACCCTAACCCGAACCCTAACCCTAAACCTAACCCAAACCCTAACCCGAACACGAACACTAACCCTAACCTTAACTGTAACAAGAACCCTAACCCGAACCCTAACCCTAACCCTAACCCTAACCCGAACCCTAACCCTAACCCTTAATCCGAACCCTAACCCTAACCCGAACCCTAACCCGAACCCGAACCGTAACCCGAACGCGAACACTAACACTAACCCTAACCTGAACCCTAACCCCTAAACCTAACCCGAACCCGAACCCTAACCCTAACCCTAACCCGAAACCTAACCCTAACCCCTAACCCTAACTCGAACCCTAAACCTAACCCTAACCCTAACCCGAACCCTAATCCTAACCCTTAACCCGAACCCTAACCCTAACCCGAACCCTAACCCTAACCCTAAACCTAACCCTAACCCGAACCCTAACCCTAACCCTAACCTGAACCCTAACCCCTAACCCTAACCCGAAACCGAACCCTAACCCGAACCCGAAACACTAACCCTAACCCGAAACCGAAGCCTAACCCTAACCCGAACCCGAACACGAACCCTAAACCTAACCCTAACCCGAAACCGAACCCTAGCCCTAACCCTAACCCGAACCCGAACCCTAACCCGAACCCTAACCCTAACCCTAACCCTAACCCAAACCCTAACCCAAACCCTAACCCTAACCCTAACCCGAACCCGAACCCGAACCCTAACCCCTTACCCGAAACCTAACCCTAACCCGAACCCTAACCCTAACCCGAAACCTAACCCTAACCCTAACCCTAACCCGATCCCGAACCCTAACCCGAAACCTAACCCTAACCCTAATCCGAACCCTAACCCTAACACTAACCCGAACCCTAACCCTAACACTAACCATATCCCGAACCCTAACACTAACCCTAAACCTAACCCAAACCCGTACCCGAACCGTAACCCTAACACGAACCCTAACCCTAACCCTAACCCTAACCCGAACCCTAACCCTAACCCTAACCCTAACGCTAACCCTAACCCGAACCCTAACCCTAACCCGAACCCGAACCCTAACCCTAACCCTAACCGTAACACTAATCCGAAACCTAACCCCTAACCCTAACCCTAACGCTAACACTAACCCTAATCCGAAACCTAAACCGAACCCGAACCAGAACCCGAAACTTAACCCTAACCCTAACCCGAACCCGAACCCGAACCCTAACCCTAACCCTAACCGGAACCCTAACCCTAACGCGAACCCGAACCCTAAACCTAACCGAAACCCTAACCCTAACCCTAACCCGAACTCTAACACGAACCCGAACCCTAAACCTAAACCTAACCCTAACCCTAACCCTAACCCGAACCCTAACCCTAACCCTAACACGAACCCCTAACCCTAACCCTAACCTAACACTAACCAGAACCCTAACACTAACACTAACCCGGACGCTTAACCCTAAACCTAACCCTAACCCGGACCCTAACCCTAACCCTAACCCGAACCCTAACCCGAACCCTAACCCTAACCCGAACCCTAACCCTAACCCGAACCCTAACCCTAACCCTAACCCTAACCCGAACCCTAACCCTAACC